>JAGDYQ010000228.1:0-600000 GCA_021962125.1 Bulinus truncatus | reverse complement strand
GTCAGCCTTTTATATTGTTTGATTGCTTATTTAAAAATATAATTACAGTAATTATATTGATTGATAAGGCGGCGTATGTTACGCCGCGGTATTGCTAGTATTATTTAATGCCAAAAAGAGAAAAAAGACGCTGACGTCAAGACTGATTGTGTTGAATTTTTGAATTAAATCTTTGCAAGTCTTTATGTGTACGTTGAGCTTGTGAGTTTTTTTTTAGCAAATTGAATAAAACAATTTTATTGAAATATTAACAAAAAAAAGTTAACTGATACTGTATTACTCGTACAGTTTTAATAATAATTATACGTTTTAGTAGAAAAAGGGCAGCTTATAATATAATCAAATCGCTTATACGGTTTTAGAGTTGTCTAGGATATAATTAGGATAAAAATAACATTTGAAGTAGAAATATTCTTGGTTTATCTATAAGGTAATACATATTTATTAAGAAAAAATGTGTCTGCTGAATACCTTTTCAACTGGAACTTGACAGCTAATAGTCAACTCTTTCTGAAAGCACACATTATATTCTCCAGCACCTGTCACTAATACAACAGATGGACCATCTACAACGAAAGAGGATAAACAAATATTGATATTTTATACTTATGGTTATTGTAATGAATGCATTTATGATCTATTAGTTAATACATACTCAGAAGTTGCTCGGTTTGACCAAAAAGTAGGTGGGAGGGAGTAGATACCATATACATTTATAAAAAAGTAAAGTTTCTTCTAAGGGCAACCAGGACAGATGAAGTGTAGAATTCATCTGTTTTAGTGAACACGGTAAATAAAGGGATTGTGTGGTTAGCACACCACACAGCCGCCTTTACTTCATCAACTTTAAGTCAGGTACATGAAAAAATATCAAGGCTCTCACTAAGTTTCAAATCCAGGACTCTCCGGTATACAGTCCAACGATCTACACCGCACGACCACCCGTCTATGACGTATATATATATATATATATATATATATATATATATATATATATATATATATATATATAGGAATATATATATATATATTCCTATTCGCGACTTAGCTGGACAAAAAGTTACCCGACTGACCATTTTTCAGACTAGCTAAAAAAAGGTGGACACATACATGTCCCCCGACTGACATTGCTAATTTCTCAACAAATTAAACATTAGAATAAAAAATAAGGCATGAACATTGTAAAATAGATCCTTCTAATTGTTATTTTAAAAAATCAATCGATTCTATCATCGGATAATGATTTTATGAGTGTTTTAAAAAAAATACCATATATCTAAAAGGTCCGAAAAATGGTACATTGAGGGACATTTGTTCAAAACATAATATCTTTAAATTCCTGCCATAGATTTTTTTAAAATTCTTCATACAATTATGTTCTATGTTTTCAAATACTACACTTCATTTTTACATTTTAACCCCATTTTTACAGTTTTATTCAAGATATACGTTTTCAGCTAGGGATATACGATCCGTTTTTCTGCCGAATTCATTTTTTGCCCATTTTTTTTTCTATTTATTAAAAAACAAAAAAATATTTCGGTTTTATCATGTAAGTAGCTTTTCTACATCTGTTGATATAAAACAGTGCGAAAACTTTAAGGAATAATTTTTTAATTGCATTTAACTGATTTTTAGGCATGTATCGCACTTTACGGGACATATAGCTAGTGTCCCTCAAGTAACGAAAGGTAAAAAAAAAGTATATGTGCATTTTCAAATACCTGTTAGTAAAACGTAAAACATTTATATTTTAAACATTTTTTATGAACATAATTTTCATTATAAAGAAAACAAACAGGTTTTTTTAAATTATACGTACGTATTTAAATTAAAATAATAATAAAAGACCATACATGTGCCGTGGCATCTTATTATATATTTTTTTTAAATGAGTTTCTACAACAAACTTAAATAAATACGCATGCATCTTTTATTCTTTTGTAGTTTAAGTATATATTATTTTTAATATATCACAATCTTAATTTAGTAATTGGTCATTTGTTAGTGATAGAATTAGTTCAACTTTACTTTCCTATGCATTCCAACTTAAAACCACCTAAAGTTGACCTTAATTTACCGGGGTCATGTTTGCGTGACTGATAGACTTTTTTTTGCCTTACACCCGCCACACGTAGCCTACGTCGTTCATTGGTCAAATATGGCATGGGCTTGGAAAAAGTAAGTCTCTTATTAAGGTTATCTAAACGATGATTTGCTGTTAATACGATTGGTCGAGATAAATTAATGGTGATGTTATTCAATTCTTATAGAGAAATTCAGTGATTTTTATAATAGGAAAACCATTTTCATATCTTTAAAAAGCTGACATTTAAGCTTATTCCAGTTAACGATAAATTATTTTTGACCGAGCCCCCTTCCGCCCCCCCCCCCTTTTTTCTCAAAAAAACATGACTTACATTTATGATTTACTTTACTTAGTCAAAATTTGCTGAATAGACCGAAGTGAGCGTGTGGATATTTAATGCATTTTGCAATAAAATTCCCAAATATATCAAATTTTTTCTTATGCCATAATGACTTGAGCATTTTGTCTATTATTATCTACTAGTATATACAAAAGTGATCTTTTAAATGTTTTACTTTTTTTTTTACCTTAGCACAATACAAATTTAAGCGTAATCGTTTGTTTTTTGATGATACAAAGTGTTTGATCGTACAAAAGGAATACTATGTGCATGTTTTACATTACGGCAGTCATACTTAAAAAACAAAAGAGCAGTTTCCTACGGATCGGTATAAAATACTTTAGAGTTTTGGTACAATGGGGCCCCAGTTGTCAAAATTAATATGGGCTCAAGATTAGCAAGCGGTCGCTTTTAGACCACAGAAACATACTTTAACTTTGTTTAGGTTTATTCCAGTGCTATAGAAAAAAAGAAATATATATTTGTTAGTTTTTACTCCCGTTAAAAGAAAGACGTCACAAATTTTATAAAAGTTGGCTAAGTATTTTGTTGGCTTTTTTCAGTGAAATTTGATAGAAAATCCGAAGACATAAGACAGTAACTAAAGTACAATGTTGCATTAATGTATTCCTTTATAACTTCCTAGAGTCAAAAAAGGTAATATATAAATATAACAAAGGCATTCTCATATTTGCAGTTATGAATTAAAAATTTCATAGTAAAGTGCAAACGTTAACTTTCCTTCTATATCACACTAGTTAAATTCGCTTCTGAATGTGGTAGTGTATAATATACATTATAAGAAAGATGTGTTCGGTAGATACAAAAGCAGAAGTGTAAAAGAGGAGCGGGAAGGAGGACATTTCCACATGTTAAAGAGTCGGTGCTAAATTTCACACCTAATCTTTCAAGCTGAAGGTCAGCCGGCTTCTGAATTTTATCTCCACATCCTTACAGTGTTGAGGCTAATTTTATTTCAACTAGACAATGAGTAATAATTACGCATTGAATTTTATCTAGTAATAAATATAAAGAATGCCATTCATAATAAAAAAAATCGTTATTAAACACACATAACAACACACAGCCATAAAATATATACATATACACACATGCAAATGAAAGTATAGAAAGCTAATTGACCAAAGTTGTAGAGTGTTTGTGTGGACTAGTCCAAATAGTAACATAATTAGTCATAGTGTATTTAATCTGACGTTACTCAAGATATTTTATTTATAAGCTATGTGATTGACAGTTATAATAGAAACAATTATAGTCCCAGCTTCACTTTGACCAAGTGCATACATTTCATTAATTCGCAACGTGGTTATCAAAGAACAAGGTATAAGGGTTCGTCCATTAATTTCTTCAACAGCTTAGAGAGGGTAAGGTGGTCTGAAAATATCTTATAATTGTTGACATGGAGAAGTGCAAAGGGGGGGGGGTAAGGATGCTATTTCTAAACATTAATAAATTTCATCTTTTGGGAAATGACATCAATAATTGGTAGATAAAAACCAAATGATTTAGATTACCGGTAGCTATTATAATTTTGAAATTTCATGACACGTGTATCAGTCTGCTATTTTTTGTCATAACTTAATGTCGAAAGGGCAAAGATTCGGTATTTGGACAAAATCCCCACGAAAAAACGAGTGTATGACGACTAAAGCCCCAGAGGACATAAACATCAGTGGACAAAAACCTCAAAATATTACATCGTATTTAAATCGATATCATTGATACTTTTATATAAATAATCTTGACCATGGGCTACGGGAAATATTTGTCGATACAAGTCTGTCATCAATAGGCATGTTCCTATGTTTTTTTACCTAAATAAATGATTGGATTTCGACCGCAGCGGTTCGTATGCTGTTTGTTTTACATTACGTATTTTGAAGTGAATTTTTGTTTCAAAGTATCCCAGTAAGCTGCATTAGCCCTTCCAGCCGCAGTAGTCTAAAGTTAACCCATTGTTAGCTTTACATCAACAGGCAGCTTATCTTACCAGGTAAAACAAACAAAATTAAAGGTTTTAGCCCAAGGTCAAGACTGACCGTATCTTTATTCTACCTTTTAATTCTCATGTCAAACATACATTTTATAACAGACGGTAAAAAAACAGCTTAACCACAGTGGTCGAAAGCCAATCCTTTATTTACGTAAAACAATTAGAAACATGCCTATTGATAGACTGTGTTAACAGACATGATCTCTTAAATTGACAAACATTTCCCTTAGCCCATGGTCAACTTTGCATATATAGAAGTATGAATAATATTGACTCAAAATCGATTTTTATATTTTGAGGGTTCGTCCGTTGTGGGTTTCGTCAGCGGGGGGGGGGGGGGTTATGTTCACTGGGGGTTTTGTCCGTTGTGTATTTGTCACACACTCAAATAGTATATGTTAAATATGTGAAATGTCACAATCGTTTATTGTGGACTTACCACAGATGATAAAAGTATAGTAAACAATCTCAAGGTAGTGAAGTACATTGATGAGTTATTGCAGTAGGGGACTGGTTTCGTTATCCTAACAGATTCGCTCCCAGTTTACAGGCTATACAGGGACAAGAGAACGGGATCTAATGAACCGGTAATGTGTATTGGTAAAGACCATCCGGGATCTAATGTACCGGTATAGTGTTTTGGTGAAGACTATCTATTTTGATAACTTTGGGTGAAAATTATCCGGGATCTAATGTACCGGTATTGTGTTATGATAAAAACAATCCGGGATCTAATGTGCCGGTATTATGTTATGGTAAAAACAATCCGGGATCTAATGTACCGGTATTGTGTATTGGTGAAGACTATTAGGGATCTAATGTACCGGTTTAGTGTATTGGTAAAGACCATCCGGGATCTAATGTACCGGTATTGTGTTATGGTAAAAACTATCCGGGATCTAATGTACCGGTAATGTGTATTGGTGAAGACTATTAGGGATCTAATGTGCCGGTTTAGTGTATTGGTAAAGACCATCCGGGATCTAATGTACCGGTATTTTGTATTGGTGAAGACTAATCGGAATCTAATGTACCGATATTGTGTATTGCTGAAGACGATTCGGGATCTACTGTACCGGTATAGTGTTTTGGTGAAGACTATCTGTTTTGATAAATTTGGGTGCTACATTTATTTAATTATTACTATTAACGCCCGTTTAGCTGTAACAGATTTTGAAATCTAATAAAATATTATTTCACTTGAAAGATACAAACTATCCAAACCATAGATTATATATAATCTGTGATCCGAACTAATGACACATTCCCAATTCTGCCAAAGACGGTTAGACAGTACAACCATACACATACTAATTAACTGCCTTACACATACTAGTATAATAAACTCTTTTTATCACTGAAATTTTTTTTCAAGAAAGTGTTTGTATCATTATTACTCAAACTATATAATCATTCATTTTTTGCGGATAACTATTGTTTACTACGCCGGATAGTGTAGTCGCAGGATAATTATAAACCAAACAGTCAATACTGTAAAACAAAACTCATTAAAGAGTAATATTATAATTGAAGGCTGGAGATGGGTTTCAGCTTTTGTTAAAAATCGTTATAGAAGAATTTTTTTTGGAAGGTCGAGTTATAGTACTGAACGTAAATTACTAGTAACTTGTTAGTCCAGTAATTTATATATTATTTTTGTTCTATTCTGTTATTCTCTTATTTACTATGTATATATTATGGTAAACTTCAGGCATTGGCCATTATGATAGGTTAAACGATAATTTATATAGATACATGTATGGTCTAAGAAATGATTTTCAACTTTTTAGTGCATCTTAATAAAGACATATATGTTAACTGACTTTTTTATGATAGGCTCACTATTAAGATATAACCATTTTTACCAAAGTATTTTTATCTGAAAGAAAATTCCAATGACGTAATGGTTAGTGGCAATGAAATACGAGACGTACTTAAAAGATAGTAAAGACTTAAATCCTCGTTTGCAGCTCACCACCCCCTCCGACCCTTCTTTTCCCAAATAGCAAGAGGCAATAAAATGCTAATGACCCACACGGGTAGGTTTGTACGTTCGCCATTTGCTACCCCTTCCCACCCCCACGACTACACACACTCACTTGCTACCATGACCATCGTGTTTAATTACACCCTACGACGACTTGGCTTGTGACACATCAGTGTAATTCCTCCCCCCCCCCCACCCATTGAACTCTGCGATAGCTTCTACTTTTGATCTGGCTCATAATCTATCTCCCACCCACCCCTACACTGGGCATAGTTTTTTAACATAATATCAGTGACCATTGATTGGCTTTTCGTTAGATAAAAAAAGGATTATCTAAACAAAGATTTTTTATATCAACTCATAAATAATATAAAAAAAGATCGAGTAATAATAGGGATTTAAAGAAAAATATTACAACTACTTAAATCTTTCTGACCTATAGTCTCACGAGAACCTTTACATTTTGTTTTTTAAAAAAATAGTCTAAACAACTTTTAATTTATGTGTACTAAACTTTAAAACTGTATATCGGATTCGCATCCCTCCACTACCAAAAACAATCAACGATATTATGTGTTTCAATAAAACAAACATTCTCTAATTTCACGTAAAAATCATCGGGTGCGGGGTACTCACAGACACACAACAACTCACAGGCACACAACAACTACTTAGTAGTATTTATATTGTGAAATGTTTGTAGCATTAAATTGTTGTTGTTGTTTTTTGTTGCCCTTAAAAAATAAATAAATCGTGTGGCCACGTGGCTGACCAGGTTATAGTATAGACGGGGCAAACTATACGACATTACTAGGCTTCAGGCCTGTAGCGTGTGGTGGGGCCAGGGGTCCGGGGCCCCTGCGTTTTGTCTGCCCCCCTCTGCTTATTTGTTCTACTTAGTAAAATGTATTACCTGGCCCCCCTGCTATTGCCTGGCCCCTGCTGTAGAATACATGGCCCCTGCTGTAGAATTTTCACGCTACGAGGCTGCTAGGCTTAGACCACATGTTAGGTTTACTGTATCTTAGAATTGTCAGAATCATCTCCCCATCCTATTCAAGTGATTTTACGATCAAGGCGAACAGTCTAAACATAAATCGCTTAGGAAGTTTAGGTGACTTGAGGGGATTGTAATCATAATTTCTTATGATCGGTCAACTTTCTTCTTAAAATTTGTATCACATATGTAGATGAAATTTAGTGACATAATCAATAAGTGTTATAAGTCAATATGCTATGGGCATTTAAATATTCCAAACTCCACAATAGTGATACAATCTATGAGTTTTATAATTTAAAATTTAACTTGGTATTAGCTTTTAACATACAGTACATTATTCGAATGAATACAATGACGGAGTTGTTGTGTTTTATTGGTCATTTGATATAAGCTTTTTAATATATATTGGTGTACTTTAATTTAGTAATTAAAACAGTAAGTGTAAAAAATTACCATGATATTCGATTTTTAATTTACCTCGCTCGAATCATTTTGTATAAGAAGTGAATCTGCTATAAGCTGTTAAACAGAACTCACTCGATTATAGTAATAGAATAAATATATGTCTTTAGCTGATCACTGCCTAGGCTATTTGCTGCTCAGATGCAATATTTTGCTATCGCCTTCATGAAAAGAGAAACAAAAGATTTATTTGCATTTACTTTTTAGTATTAATATTGTTCTATATATAAAGAGAAATATATTTCCACCGATGCAATTATAAATCATTTCGACGTGTTAAAGAATATTTACTGTTTATTTCCCTAATTGTGTAATGGTTATTAATTATAAATGTTTGCTATGACAATTTGGCATTATCGTTTGAGGAAATCTTTATCACAATAATCTTTTTCAAAAAACAATCCAGCATTTACAAAAGTATGTTTATTTTTTTTATAAACCTATTGTGTAAACCCAACGTAGCGTGTAGAGAGGAAAGACGGTAGCAACGCATTGTGAGTGACGTACTGTCGGGTATCGCCACTGGTCGGCACGTTCTTTGAAGTTTAGCTCAGTGTTCATCCACGTCCGCCAAGCCCCCCCCCCCACCTCTTAAAAAAGTGGTTACCCCGACCACTACTGAGCGTCTGACATTTCGATAATACATTCCTGTCTTCCCACATCATCGCACCCCCACCCGACCAATTTTTTTTTTTCAAAGCTCCCCTCCCACTTTCCTTCGCGCATTCTATTTAAAATGTTATTTGTCATATTTTATATATGCAATATAATCAGTTAAATAATATTGACAATTAATATAAACAATAGTATTCACTAGAATTTTGTGTCTAATAAATCATTGGAAGCACAATTTCGAAGGAAATACACCACAATATTAATATGGATATTAATAATTTAATGTTTCTTGTTCGGTCCAGTAATTTTTTTTTATAGATTTGTACCGGATCACAGCCCAGGTTGGGGACCACTGTATTAAATCAGTACAGTGTAACATAAATATGTTTTATTTATTCAATACGATATAAACTGTTCAAACTAATTTAGATGAAATCTGATTATTAAAACCTCTTTAAATAATAAAAGTAAAGTAACAGTTGAAATGTATCCATAGATTTTATGCATGAATGTAAATCTATTAATTTGATTATGTTAACTCATCAAGAGTCTTAAGGTGATGTTCAATCTGACCTCTGGTTACCCCCCCCCCACCCCGCCCTCCGCCGTTTTTCTATTTTGCGAACAACAAAGCGGGTAAAGAATTGGATACATGGTGAGAATTTCACTACTGTGCGAAAGAAATGTTCTGGCGTTATTACGTCATAAAAGAAACGGTTGCCAGTTGGTCGGTTAAGGAAATTCGGCTGACTATAAAATAGTATAAAAGACATTTTAAAGCGAACATTTTCAAACTACCTTACATACAGATAGTAAAGACTTTAATCCTCGTTTGCGGCTAGCCCCCCCCCCCCCCCAAACCTTTCTTTCACCAAATAGCCAGAGGCAATAAAATGCTAATGACCCACACGGGTAGGTTTGTACTTTCGCCATTTATTACCCTTTCCCACCCCCACGGCTACACATGCCGCCGCCCACCCGAAATCTACCTTGTCCATCGTGTTTAATTTCACCTTTACCTCGACTCGACTTTTGACAAATCAGTGTACATTCCTCCCCCCCCCCCCCAACTGAACTCTGCGATACCTTCTTTTTGATCTGGCTCGTAATGTATCTCCAACCCACCTCTACACTGGGCACAGTTTTTTAACATAATATCAGTGACCAATGATTGGCTTTTAGCTAGATAAAGAAAAGGATTATATCAACAAAGATTTTTTAGTATCAACTCATAAATAATATAAACAAAAATTCAAGTAATAATAGGGATTTAAAGAAAAATATTACAACTACTTAAATCTTTCTGACCTATAGTCTCACGAGAACCTATACATTTCTGTTTAAAAAAATTGTCTAACCACCTTTTATTTATGTGTACTAAACTTTTAAACTGTCTATCGGATTCGCATCCTTCCACTAACAAAAACAATCAAAGATATTATGTGTTTGAATAAAACCAAACATTCTTTAATATAACGTAAAAATCATTGGATGCGGGTTACTCAGAGGCTCATAACAACTCAGAGACACACAACAGCTCAGAGACACACAACAACTCACAATGACACAACTCAGAGATACACAACAACTCACAATCACACAGCAATTAACAGTCAAACAATTCAGAGATACACAACAACTCACAATCACACAACTCAGAGACACACAACAACTCACAGTCACACAATTCAGAGATACACAACAACTCACAATCACACAACTCAGAGACACACAACTCACAATCACACAACTCAGATGCACACAACTACTTACAGGCACACACCAGTTCAGTTGCACTCAACAACACAGAAGCACATAACAAACTACTGGCACATAAAAACCTAGATGCACACAACTACTCAGATTTAAACAACAACTCAGATGCATTGTAAAATTACTTAGTAGTATTAATATTGTGAAATGTTTGTAGCAATAATCTGTTATTGTTTTTTTTTTTGTTGCCCATGAAAAAATAAATAAATCGTGTTGCCGCGTGGCTGACCAGGTTATAGTATAGACGGGGGCAAACTGTACGACATTACTAGGCTTCAGGCCCGTAGCGTGCGGGGGGCCAGGGGTCCGGGGCCCCTGCGTTTTTTCTGGCCCCCTTCTGCTTATTTGTTCTACTTAGTAAAATGTATTACCTGGCCCCCCCTGCTATTGCCTGGCCCCTGCTGTAGAATTTTCCCGCTACGAGGCTGCTAGGCTTAGACCACATGTTAGGTTTACTGTATCTTAGAATTGTCAGAATCCTCTCCCCATCCTATTCAAGTGATTTTACGATCAAGGCGAACAGTCTAAACATAAATCGCTTAGGAAGTTTAGGTGACTTGAGGGGATTGTAATCATAATTTCTTATGATCGGTTAACTTTTTTCTAAAAATTTGTATCACATATTTAGATCAATTTAAGTGACAGAATCAATAAGTGTTATAAGTTAATATGTTATGAGCATTTGAATATTCCAAACTCCACAATTGTGATACAATCTATGAGTTTTATAATTTAAAATTTAACTTGGTATTAGCTTTTAACATACAGTACAGTATTCGAATGAATATAGTGACGGAGTTGCTATGTTTTATTGGTCAGCTGATATAAGCTTTTTAATATCTATTGGTGTACTCTAGTAATTTAGTAATTGAAACAGTAAGTATTATAAATCAACATGATATTCAATTTTCAGTTTACCTCGCTCGAATCATTTTGTGTAAGAAGAGAATTCGCTATAAGCTATTTAACAGAACTCACTCATATATAGTAATAGAATCAATATGTGTTATTAGCTGATCAGTGTCTAGGCTATTTGTTACTCATGTGCAGTATTTTGCAATCGCCTTCTTGAAAAGAGAAACAAACTATTTATTAGCATTTACTTTTAGTATTGATATTGTTCTATATATAAAGAGAAATATGTTTCCACCGATGCAATTATAAATCATTTCGACGTGTTAAAGAATATTGATTGTTGATTTCACTAATTGTGTAATTGTTACTTATTATAAATGTTGTTTGCTGTAACAATTTGGCATTTTTGTTTAAGGAAATCTTTACCTCAATAATCTTCTTAATGAAAAACAATCCATCATTTACCAAAGTATTTTTTTTATAAATCTATTGTGTATACTTTACGTAGCATGTAGAGAGGAAAGACGATAGCAATGCAATGTGAGTGACGTACTGCTGTCGGGTATCGCCACTGGTCGGCACGTTCTTTAATGTTTTGTTCATTGTTCATCCACGTCCGCCAAGTCTTCCCTTCCCCCACATCTAAAAAAAGTGGTAACTCCGACCACTACTGAGCTTCTGATGTGATGGTATATTTCTGTCTTCCCACCCCATCACACCCCACCCGACCATTTTTTTCAAAGCCCCCCCCCCTCCTTTTTTCGTTCATTCTATTTAAAATGTTCTGTCTCATATTTTATATATGCGATATAGTCAATTAATTAATATTATTGACAATTAATATAAACAATAGTATTCACTAGAATTTTGTGTCTATTGAATTATTTTTCGTAAGTGAGGGAGGACGATGCTTATTTACATTTTAAATTGTTTTAATTTACAATGCCACGGCTGCTTACAGCCGCTGAGCTCCCTGCTAGCCTCTCGAAAGAAATATACCACAATATTAATATGGATATTAATTTAATGTTTCTTGGGCGGTCCAGTAAAATTTTTTATGGATTTTTACCGAACCGCAGTCCAGGTTGGGGACCACCGTATTAAATCAGTACAGTGTACCATAAATATGATTTATTTATCCAATACGATACAAACTTTTCAAACTAATTTAGATGAAATCTGATTATTAAAACCTCTTTGAAATATAAAAGTAAAGTAACAATTAAAATGTATCCATAGATTTCTATGCATGAATGTAAATCTATTAATTTGATTATGTTAACTCATCAAGAGTCTTAAGGTGATGTTCAATCTGACCTCTGGTTACCCCCCCCCCACCCCGCCCTCCGCCGTTTTTCTATTTTGCGAACAACAAAGCGGGTAAAGAAAAGGATACATAGTGAGAATTTCACGGTTTCACAACTGTGCGAAAGAAACGTTCTTGCGTTATACTTTTTGATCTTATTAGGCCATAAAAGAAACGGTTGCCAGTTTGTCGGTTTAGGAAATTCGGCTGACTATAAATTAGTATAAAAGACACTTTAAAGCGAACATTTTGAAACTACCTTACTAAGTGATTCAATATCCCTGCTCAACACAGACTACAAAATACTAAACAAAGCATTAGCCAACAAACTATCAACACAACTACCACAACTCATACACATGGACCAACAATGCAGCATTAAAGGCAGAAACATCACATACCACACACACTACATTAGAGACCTAATTCACTATACACAAAATCAGAAAACAACAAACATCATACTCAGTCTAGACCAAGAAAAAGCTTTCGACAAAATATCACACACATATTTACACAAAGTACTACAAAAAACAAACCTAGGAGCACACTTCTGTCAATGGATACACACAATATACAACAAACCCCGCAGTCGAATATTACTCAACCACACACTAACAAAAACATTCACATTAGGTAAATCAGTTAGACAAGGTTGCCCACTGTCACCCATGTTATTTATATTAGCATTAGAACCAGTACTCAACAGCATCAGACAAAACCCACAGATCAAAGGCATCAAGATACCAAACAACATAGAAAAGAAACTCATAGCATACGCAGACGACACATCATTCCTACTCACAGACGAACGCTCAATCAACAAAACAATCGAGACACTACAAGAATATGGCAAAAGCAGCGGAACATCCATCAACACCAACAAATCTAGCATCATGTACTTAGGGAAAAAGACACCACCACCCAACAACATACACAACATACCAATCACCAACAAACAGAAAATACTAGGAATAACATACTACAGCACACCATCAGACAACCTCACAGAATGGAAAGAATGCATAAAGAAATTAGAAAACAAACTCAGACTATACCAATACAGAACACAGACAATTTTCGGCAGAGCAATCATCATAAACACTCTCATACTCCCAAAAATACTCTACCAAGCAACAACACTACAGCCACCACAGCAAATACTCACACAAATAAACAAAATAATTAGAAATTTCATTTTTAAAAACACACACCATAGTCTTAGTGCAACACTACTAGCACAACACAAACTACACGGAGGAATCAACCTACAACACCTACAAACAAAAATACAAGCACTTAGGGTAAAATACATAGGACAGGCGACACAAAACATAGGACAGTACCCTTTTGTAGAATATTATATCGGACAGAGACTGCACCCAATCCTAAAGACAAACAACAACACACCACACTACGCAGGACCACAACTACCCCCGTTCTACAAACAGGTTATCCAAACGCACAAAACCAACACTTCACTAATACAGATGAAGACAACAAAAGACATATACACACAACTCATCCAACAGGCAAACAAACACCAAAGACAAAGAATTCGCTGGGGTAGAGAAACAGGGATTACAGACTTCACAGAAACTTTCAAAAATCTACACACCTCACAAATGACCAATAGACAGAAAGAAATCACATACAGACAACATGACACCTATACCCATCCAAGACATGTGCCACCTTTGCAAGAAAAGATACCAAAAAGACACAGAAAAACACACCTTCTTACACTGCCCCGCCATACAAAAAACAAAGAGCACACTACATAACCTAATACAGTCCACAACACAAACACACTTAGACACAGATAGAGCAATCACACTCAACACAATACCAAACAACGTAAGCAGACAACAACACGACACAAACATACTAATCCTGGCGACATACAGACAGACAATATGGGACGCCAGACTAGACAGTAAATACGGAAGACGGACAATGACACCGGAGGAGCTAGACATGCTATACAGAAAGAGAACACAAGACCTACTGCCGACAAGACCATAGACACTTTTTTTTCAACAGAACCCGACAAGGAAAACGCCAAAGGGGAAAGCAACTTCAAATATGCTAAAAATTTATTCTCAAATAAACATGTTTTTAATTTTTATATTATCATTGCAAAATTTTGCTTCTGTGCCTGTTTAAAGAGATGTAAATATATGTTGATATCTACATACAAAAAAAAAAAGAGATTAAAATACCTTTGTTACTTCAGAAACCTCCGCAATATACACTCAATACCCCTTTCTCTCTACCAGAACCACCATACCAGCTGGTAACGTGGAAAAAATTGAGAAAGGTGGGAAGGAAGTTGTGGGAAGGAAAGACAAAAACCTCAAAATTATCTCTTATATAAGTAACATAAACATTTCTACGGCAAAATTTGAAAAAACGCTACTACGGAATTTTTCACTATTTATACATTAGTATGATTTGTATGTATATTTAAATATTTATGTTATTTCAATTTCATATCATATTGTATCATATTATGTAATTTGTTTAAAAAATAAACTTTCTAAAAGTGGGAACCAAGAGGCGGAGGAAAACCAATGATGATATTGGGATATTGTAACCTGGAAATATTGAGGTTTCCTCCGTCCTCTCCCTCCTTTTAAAAAAAAAAAAAAAGTGATTCAATTTTCCGCCTTTATCGATTAAAAAAGTGTTTCATGTTTCCAGTAAAGAAAATCTACATTTTAGATAAGTAAGCATTCATATACCTGTGCACTTTTTTAATGTATTAAAGCTTAGAATGTTTGACATTACTTTTTTACCTCAAAGAAGTTTCTTTAATTTTATTTTATTTGTCTAATCTCCTATAGACAATTTTTCTCTCACCCCCCCTCCCCCGTCCTTCTACAATTGTTAACTTCCATGTATTAATCTCCAAAGTATTTCTTCTTTACCCACTTCTTTTAATTACATGTCTTATT
The DNA here is from genome assembly GCA_021962125.1 of Bulinus truncatus. Lineage (NCBI taxonomy): Eukaryota > Metazoa > Mollusca > Gastropoda > Planorbidae > Bulinus > Bulinus truncatus. Next base: position 584,602 of record JAGDYQ010000228.1, on the reverse strand, counting down.
CGTCTTACTAGATAACATTATTTGATTACTGTTGCTCTGTTATATCTACTGCTGATGTATATTATCTACTGTTGTTGTATTGGTTCTTACTGTTACTTTGTTGTATATTATGTTGTATAGTATCTACTGTTTCTGTATTTTCATCTACTGTTGCAATATGGTGTCTACTGTTGATGTAGTGTATCTACTGTAATCGCATTATATCCATTGTCGCTGTATTGTTTCTATATTTTGTCTATAATATTTAATATTGTTGTATGGTATCAACTGTTGCTGTATCGTATCTACTATTCTGTAATATATCTATTGTTGCTGTATTTTTGTATCTACAGTTTCTGTATTGTATCTTGTACATACTGTTGCTGTATTGTATGTATTGCTGCTATCTATCTAATGTTGATGTTTTGTATCTACTTTTGCTATATTGTATTTACTGCTGCTGTATTGTATTTATTTTCGCTGTATTGTATCTATTTTGCTATATTGTTTCTTATGTTGCTGTATATTATATTTGCTCTAAAGTATCTACTGTTTCTGTATTGGTGAAGTATTTTATCAACTTAACCTGTAAAGTAACTTATGTTGCCATATTTTATTTACTGTTGCTGTATTTTTATCTACTGTTGCTGTACAGTATTGTATCTTGTACCAACTATTGCTGTATTGTAACTTATGTTTCTGTATAATATCTACTGTTTGGATTTTCAGATTTGTATTTATTAAATGCTGTGCCATACCAATGGCGTCACTATGGTTTGGTGTCACCCGGTGCAAAAAATTCAGGTTGTTCCCCCCCCCCCCACCCCCCAAAGACTTCCACCATGAGCAATGGTACATACATATTTCGAACGAATTTTACTGCACTAGACCTTAGAGAATATATTTTAAAATACTTAAAGTGATACAAACGGTAGTATTACTGACAGTATTTTAGAAAAAAAAATTATTACTTTCATTAAACTGTGAAACCCTGTGACTACATGCGTCCTTTTTTAGAACGTTCGCAAAATACTCAGGATTGTTCGAAACAGCTTTCAGATGTATTTATGTACCTAAGCTCTTTACAATCTGCATGGTGGCACCCTGTGCTTCTGCTCTGCATGGTGGCAGCATGTGATACTGCTCTGCATGGTGGCAGCATGTGATACTGCTCTGCATGGTGGCAGCATGTGATACTGCTCTGCATGGTGGCAGCATGTGATACTGCTCTGCATGGTGGCACCATGTGATACTACTCTGCACTGTTATAAATTTGACGAGTTTTTTCTTCTATGAAGTTTAGAACTGTTTATTTTGTGTCAACCCCCCCCCCCCATAATGCCTCTATTGACGCCACTGTGCCATGCTAAACATATATTTTAGAAATCCATTTAAGCTTTTTGTTATATTGAAATATCTTTGCATCAAAATAGGTGCTATAAAATGTCTACCTGTCAGTCATGAGAAAAGAATGGTTGAGGCTGCTTTAATGAATCAAACAGTGGAACTTAAAGACCTCTTGAAAGGTTTGTTTTGTTTATGGAAAATTATATTATGTCCTAAACCTGTGTGTAATTTTATTACTTTTATATTTTGAAATACACTAAATATCTGACAAAAAATATAATTGTGCATGTTCCAGGTTTCCGTGAAACTAGTTTATCAAAGAAGCTTTCGCCAACCCTTTTATCTATACAAAGGCAAGAAACGTTAATTATTTATGTTCAGCAAACCAAAAGATCTGATATGTTTAATACGCAACAAGTAGCTGTAACTCTATTGGGAGATAAATCCAAGACAGATACACACATAAATCAGCCAGAGGAAGACGTTATAACGCAGCCAGAGGAAAATATTCTGAAGAGAAAAGAAGACACATCAAAATGTAAGGAAAAGGTTTAAACATAAACACTGTATATTTTTTTTCCATCCAAGTTATTTTTTTTTTCAAATTAAAAAGACCACATCTCCTTTAATTGCAGATAAATTCAGACATAGGACATCGACACTATATGCTCAAATTGATATCCAAATTGAAAGGGGCAGTATTTTTTTCACACATGTGCCACAGTGAGGACATCAACAAACAGGTTTATCAGACTCCACTTGCCACGCAGAAAATTATTCACGTAGGTGGATGCTTACATAAGTTAGATACAGGCTAATAACTGGTTTCTTAAGGTAAGTTAGACATTTTAATGTATACATTTTAGTGTATAGTTTTTGCATTTAATGACATTTTACTTTTATAATGAAAATTAATTATTTTATATATTATCAAAATGTGTTCAATAATCCAGTTTTTACTCTCTACAGCTAATACTACTGAATAAGCAAATAATGAACTGTCGAAAAATACATTAGCAGCTACTGAAATAAAAAATAGTGAGCTTGAAAACTGCCATTTGATGGTCGATACAAACAAATCTCATACAAGTGAGTTTAAACTAGCTTCTAACTGATTATTTTAAACCTTTTAGAATTTATTCCAAATTGCATAACATCTTAATAATCTCTTTCATGAATATATTAACAGACAGGTTTGAGGCAATCATTGGCAATCCTGTTCAGCAGTGTTTACAACAAGAAAAAAGGAATGGAAAAGAAAAAAAAAAGGTCAGTTTCTATATACACATTGTAGCTGAAATTTGTGAACTATGAGTAATTAAATTATTTTTTAAATCACAATAGGGATAATGTATATTCACATTTAAAGCTTCAAATCTATAACTGCTCTACATATTTCCTGTAAACCGGAAAGAAGAAGAATCACAAATAGTATGAACTATTTTCAAAGCTATATTTGTAATAATCTACCAGGTGCAAAAGGTTCACTGTAGCGTGAAAATTCTACAACAGGGGCCAGGCATTCCACAGCAGGGGTCAGGCCAATAGCAAGTGTGGCAGGAAATAAGTGTTACTAAGTAGAGCAAACAAGCAGATGGGGCCAGTTAAAACGCAGAGGGAGGGGCCGGCCCCCAGCCCCCCCCCCCGCACGCTACGGGCCTGTACACACTTGACTATTTGACTGAATGTCGTGGATTGGAGATCTGTTTAACTTAAAATATTTTAGACTTTTTATAAGTATGCATTATTAAGTTACCCAAAACCCCAACCTAACAAGAACTCAATATACTAAAACACACTTAAGTTTTTTTTAGTAAACACTAACTTTTAACATAATTTTAATTGTTAAATTTTGTCACAAAGAAAAAGGTTAAATATAATTGTTTGCAGTATCTTAAAAATGTGTTTTATTTTTCAGGAAAAAGGAAATTCAGGAGTTTTTAAGAACACATAAGATACTTTCAGAGGTACCAGAAGTGCAGAAAAATACAAACCATTAAATCAAAAGTATTCAACGAGCGCCAAAAAATAAGAAGACTATTGGAATAAAAAGAAACAATAATAAAATACATTCTTTTTAGGCTAGACTCATTTTATTATTAAAAAACATTAATTTATTTCCATATTATATTTTTTGCAAATAAATGAGTATGCTGCAAACCCTCACCTTTGTGATTTTGTTTATAATTTTTTGTTTTTAAAAGTTTTTATTTTTAAGCGTAAAAGTTATAAAATGTGTTGACATATAAACTCTCCACACATTGAGTAGACTTGATACCAAGTAATTGATTGGACAATCTGGACACTTTCATTGGGCTCTAGCCACTTCAAGTATTTTGAGATAAACTATCTCGACAGTTGGGGGAGGAGCCATGGGAGGGGCATCTGGAAAAATGTAATTCAAATTTAGCAGCGTTTCTCGCTCCATCCCAATTAATTCAACTTGCAACTTTTCCTTTGATAGTTTACTAAAATAGAGCCTTTCTTATATAAATTCATTGAATGATTAATCAATGCTAAATACGGATTCCAAAGTTCAAAGGTCATTTTAGGTCAATCGTAAGTAAACAAATCCCTGATGGTGAAAAGGGTGTATACATTGAAGGCTGCAAGTTTCTATTGGTACAATATAGACGAATAGGACCATACAGTATAGCTAAAGAAGTCTGTATAATATGCTGACGTAAAATTATTATTAACAATCGTCACTGCAATTACATTATAAGTTATAGTGTAAGGTCTTAATAATTCATGTAGCTAAACATTATATGATATAGATGTTGCGTAATGTATGTAGGGATATAAATTACTTAATATGGTCTTTAATAAAGTTATCTTTCCACACTCGTAACATACGTCACGAACATAACGTTCCTTGAAAGTAAAAAAAAAATTCAACAAAGAATAAAAGTAGGCCGATACTTAAAACAAAGTGTACAATTAGTAACAAAAATGATTAAAACTAATATTAAATTAAGTTTTTTTAATTAAAAACAATATTTAAATAATTGCTTGAATGTCAATGAATGCGTCTAGGGAAAAAAGTTAACAAAATATTTCAAAATAACTGAGTTAAACGACGTTGAACAACGTGTCCCCCGAGAGACCTATTATCTGGCGTGTGCTCCAAAGTGCGTTTGAAGGCGTGTCCCCCGAGTGGCACTAAAAGCGTATATCTTTTAATATCAACTATTTTTTAAAATTGAAACTATTATCGTAAAGTAGACATCAAATACGTTATAAAAAGTCTTTCAAAACTTATCATTGATAGGATATTAATATTTTAGAGCATTTGCTAAAATGTCCCCCGATGGTATCAAATCTGAGCCTGTCCTCCAAAGTCCGAAAAAGGAATATATATATATATATATATATATATATATATATATATATATATATATATATATATATATATATATATATATATATATATATCCTACCTTTTATCTTGGTCGTAACCAGACTCATCCCGTGGTGTCTCCATCGCCATTGAACAATCGGGAATTATGGGAATGAATTAAGGGCTCTATAAAACATTCCCATTTAATGGTGTATACGATCTACTAGATAAATATCTTATTGACAATTATAATCAAGATAAGTTACTACTACAGATTATGAAGATGTAATTTTAGTAATGTCTGTATATGCTGATGCGTCTTGTTGAACACATATTACAAACAGTATCATTTTGGCGTAAATAGCTTATGAAACTAAAAATGCAGCCCGCTTTGTCGAAGTAAAAAAAACCTTAAAAGATGAAGGACTTGAAAACCAAATTTAGTCTTAGAATACGAACGTACTATAAATTTTGAACATCCGGTGTGTTATTTCTTTGTTTTTGTATTTTTTTAACATTTCAATGGTGACCATGCCATTTTTATGTCATTTATTTTATTTCCCGCCAGGTCTTTCCGGTTGACGAAAACGAATCTATTGCACATATTTTATTTAAGAGCAAAAATCGACTCAAGATTGAATACTTTAAAATTTAAAGGATTTTAACACAACTTATGTTTAGTTTTCTGTGGTATCACTGTAGGTAACAATAAGTAGACTAATGCCTGCCTGAGCAAGCGACGAGTTTGTTTTTTTGTTTTTTTTTTGAAAATCGTGTTTTTTTTATGTTATTGTCTTATTTTATATTATTTTTAACGGTTAACATCCATGTAAATGCTTACGAATTGGGAATACAAACCAGGCGTCTCGAATGTAACATTGTTTTTAAATGTACAGTTGTGAACAGTTTCTATCATTTCAAATATGATAAGTAATGTAGACAAAAATTAATCTTTTTTTTTCTTTTAAACTTTGCATAGAGTTATATTTCCTTAGGTTTGATCAGTAGGCTAGGATATTTTTGTTTTCGGGCAGATCAGATTTTTTCATGATTGCATTAGAATTATATATATATATATATATATATATATATATATATATATGTATATATATATATATATATATATATATATATATATATATATATATATATAAATGGAAAGAGGTTTCACGCTGCTTGGGTTAACTCTGAAAGTTCTTCACCAATTGCCTTAAAATTTAAACACAAAAATGCAGTAAATTACTCGGCTTGTTGGTATATATATTTGTTATAGACATAATATCCATTATATTTAAATATAATATTTGGTAAAATTATTTCTTTACTTCACTTTACTTTGAAAAAAAAAACACCGGAGGTAGATCATAAGTAACAGAGTGCTAACTAGCATATAGTCAATAAACCTATCCGCCGAGTAAAAACTCATATTTCAACATATTTCTTTTCAGTTAACAAAACGGTGTCGTAAAATATTTTTTACTTTTATAAACTATTATTTCGACAGTATATTTATTTTATTAATCAAACGGTATCGTAAAATTGTTCTGATAACTTTAGAGATTATTCGTTTGTAAAAGCAACGGGAAGTAGTTTTTCAACCTTATTGTATTGAGAGTGCCATAGAATGCTAAATAATATTGATTACGTCAGTATTTTTTTTTATTAGTATAGAATTTATAGCTTCAAATGACAATTTGTATATATGTACACAAATAATGGTACAAAATAAAAATATAGTATATCTAAAATCATTTCATCAATAAACAACAAATTTAGAAACAAAGATCAACTAAATAGAACTCATTTCCTTTGTTTTAAATGATTGATAATTATTTTTTCTAAAATGTGTCTTTTTTTTATAAATTGAATTAGGAACAAGAGCTTTCTCAATCGTACTATTACACTACATAGGGCTTAGCCAAGGCAACGCGTGGCCTGGTACAGCTAATATAATATATATATATATATATATATATATATATATATATATAATTCTTTTATATTTTCGGCTTTGGGTTTCAATTCAAAACTACAGAAACAATTCAAAACTACAGAAACAATTCAAAACTACAGAAACAATTCAAAATTGTAGATTTAAAAAAAAAAATCTATCGAATCGAGACGCCCGCAAAGACGCCATTTTGAATTCTTGATTTCTAATTTCGATATAACACAGACGCGAGACCGCTAATATTATATTAGATTAAAGGGGATAAAAAGACTATTTTTTTATTATTACGTATACTTGCAGAATATAACTTTTTGTTGAGAGCAGTTAGAGTAGATTACCTTAGTTATACACAAAATTCTATCAAAAACATAACTTATTATTTTAAACAGGCCATAATTATGTGCTAAATACTAATCATTATATAATTACTGAAAAGGCTATAAACGTCAATTATCTTAAAAATTGTTACAGCAGTCTTGTCTTTGAACAACAAATAAATATTGTTTAACACGACAATGTCCCGTGCTAGAGTAATGATGAGTAATGTAACTGTCGACTGTTGACAACAGAGTTGTGAAAAATGCAGCTACAATTATTCTCTTTAAAAGGTAGACCCTTACCTTGGTATACCCCTTAACTTTATAACATGGGACTATCCTATTCATTTATTGAATGCTAATATATTAGTACCATTTTACGAATAGATATAATAGTTTGGCAGAAGTTATTTTCAGTTTTGGAAAGATCAGATATTTTCTTGATTATTTTTCGATTAAAAAATACAATATGTTTTAGATAAAAATGATAAAAAGCAACAAAAAACATTTCGGTCAAGACGCTGGCAAGCAGCCATTTCGCAAATTAACATTGTGACAGGATGCAGTATTCATACTGTCGGTCATCATCAGACATGAAGTGTCTTATGCTGATATATAGCTTTACAAGTATAATTTGTTGTGACGAATGTTATATTTGACAATCTTTATATTCTATCCATTCTATGGTGACTCGTAATAATTAGTGTTTGTTTCATTTGCATTAAATATTACAAATGATCAGTTTTTTTCCTGTTGTAGTTGTTACCGGCAAAGTGTGAAATGCCGGCATTCTATACAATGCCTAGGCAATGTATAGAATGCCTGGTGGTTTTAGACAAAGTATAAAATTTTTAAATTGTGCATACTTTTCCTAGCATTCTATACAATGCCTAGGCATTGTATAGAATGACTAGTGTCGTTTAGGCAAAGTATCAGAAAAGAACAAGAAAAACCTTTATTGATAAAAACGTATTTGAATATGGAATGAATGCAAAATAAAGTATATGATGTTCATACCGGAAAAAAACGACAGCAGAGCTGAGATTAAAGTATTTGCTTCAGCAGGTAAGACTGGATCAACACTTAGAATTGTACTGTATTTAATTTTCTTCTTTCACACAAACATTTCGTATTTTGGTACTTTGATCTGTCATGTTCATATTTGTCGAATTAGTGAAGAATTGATAAATGATAAAAAGATGTTGGTTCTGTTAAAAACAAGCAGAACACAACTGGAATGAGCTACTTGTTGCAGCAGGGAAGACTAGAATGGCATTTTGAATTGCATTTAATTTTCTTTTTCACACTAAGACACCTCATAGTTTGGCATTTTGTCTTGCATATACATCTGACGAATCCTTAGCCGCTTCCTGTAGACTGAGAAGTAGCAGCAGATCGGAGAGCTAATTCAAGGTCAGGAACGTCTTCCGCTTTTATTAAATCTTTTGGGCAAACGGTGAATTCTGATCTGGTAAATAGTTGCTTCAAGATTCCATGTGCAGTTCCAAGGCAGTAAAAGCCATCTTCTGTCATGCTCATAACAACTGCCAACAGATTTCGTGAGTCTCCCCGCCCTTTGTCAACATCGGGAATCAGAACTCGCACAATGGCTCCCAAAGGCGCAGAAGGAAATATTTTGTCCGAATCCGAAGTAAAAGCATTGGCTCTTACGTTAGATAATTCATCGTAGAACCGTCGTTGCATGTCAACATAGCGTGATTCCTGTCCTGGCACTACATTCCCTTCCAACATGGTACACTGTAATCGGCACTAGAACTACTCTCGTAATTCCCGTCGCTAACTAATGTCCGATTCCAGTCGTATCTATACTCCTAAAGTCCCCACCTTAATTTCCCTAATTACGTCACAGTCTCCCTCAGAATAGTTCTCACCTAAGGAGCGCCCCCTGTCGTCATTGTTGTCTCTCCTAAACTGTCCGTAGTCGCCTCCCGGTCTACTTCTAAAGTCGTCACACCTTTGATGTTTACTACTCTATTGTTTCAACCAATATTTGCATTACTCCCAGACACGCCGAGGGGGAGGGGTGGTTGGGGGGGGTCATTGCCAGAGGCCCTCATCTGTAAGGGGGTCCGGCCGCCCCGACCATGTCAATTTTTTCACGACTCATTGTTTAAATAGGGGCCCGCAATGATGTCCTGCCCTAGTTGGCTCCCGGCGCCTCTGATTACTCCTACTTCTAATATATCTTCTTATCTTACAACGTCGAAGGGGATTGATGTCTATAAATCTACTCTAGTTCCTAACAAGGCCAGTTACATACTTTGCCGAACGGGAACTCGGCATTCCATAGAATGCCTAGGTAATGTATGAAATAGCAATTTATTTCATACTTTGCCTGAAAAATTCAGGCATTCTATACATTGCCTAGGCATTCTATAGAATGCCGCATTTCACACTTTACCGGTAACATAGTCTTTAAGTCTATTTGGAAAAAGTTGCTAGAAATCCTGTTCATCTTATGTCTAATGAAATAAGTTATCTAATGGCCATTTTTAAATGTAATTTTTGAAATACGACAATATATTAGTTTAAATTAGAGTTTTCTATAAAACCGCCATCAATGACATTATTCTAAAAGTCATTTTCAGTTTGCTAAAAATTGACGATTTTTAATAAAAAGTTCATTTAGCACCATCTAAAATTCAGGTTTTTTTTTAAAAATTAAAGTACATAAAAAAAGTGAAATTTTATAATTCTTCAAGTTAATCCAGAGTATCTAATATTGGAAAAAAGTGCAGCAACTTTTTGCGGGCACAGCAAGTATATATGAATTATCCTAATTTTCGATTACTTGTACTCACATGTAAATAAAAAGTTAGTAATATTTGATGTTAATCTCACAAAAGAAAAATATTCTACAAAATGCGACATACTTTACTTACAAGCAAATTTCGGTTGAAATGTTTGGTAAGCAGCCATGGATGTATTTAAAATGGAGTTTGGTCGGCATTGAAACTCAGGTGTCAGATCTAGGATGGAAATAATCAAGGTAATGTGAATTCGCTTGGTCTGAGAATTGGGCACAATGGAATAAAATGCATAAATAACAAATTATGCCATAAAATGGAGCTCCGGATAAAGGCTAGAGATAAATTTAAATAATTTGTAATAATTTATCGTATGATTATAAATGTTGTAAATAACATACAATAATATTAATTTAAAAAAAGTATAACTACTATTGAACATCAATGTTATATTTTGTATTAGGGAATGCTGTGGAGAAATCAGCGCCTATCCACAATGAATTGTTTTTGGTGCCGCGTAGAGGTTTTAAAAAGATAGAAGTAAGACAAAATAGTCTAAAAAAAGATTTGTAAAGGAAAAAACCATACACCCTTATGGCGGCCATCTTGAAAAAGTGTAGAGATCTTTGTCAACACCCTTCTTGGTTGATTGAAAATATACTTAGTATTGAAGAATATGATGTGAACTTACTTTCATCATCATAATTTTTCCCACCAATAAACTCATTTCACTGAGATATGAATTTAAAATAATGGGGTCAAGGTCAGTATTACCTTGCATACTACCAATACCGATAATGTATCCGAAAAAATGGTGATGACCATACATGCCGTAATAAAGTTGAAATTATACATACAAAGTTTCAATACATAACAGGTATAATTTACAACTGACTAAGTGAAAACTTGATATCAAGAATAAATGAGAAATAAAACTTTCAAGCGCACATTGACATTTTTTTTTACAAATGATACTTTCATAAAGATTATTCGAAGGTACATTTACGGACTTTTGTGTGTTAGTACACAACAAACTTGTCCCTAATTGTTTGAATTATTGTTTGTTAAGATTATAAAAGACCAAATGCAACTTAAATTTCAATCCACGAACTGTGCAGACTAATGCCACATTTATTGTTTATGTTTGTGTAATATGTCAGTCTTCAGAAGTTATTTAGATGTCTCGTAGCTTTACTTGAATGAGGTTTTTTTGTTTTATAACTCAGCACTTTTTTATAAATAACTTTTGACCTTACAGAAACTGAAAAAACTTTTTGTAAAGAACGGTCATGCATAGGCCCTTGACATTTTAAATTTTGTTGAATGAAAGAGGACTAGGAATAATTGATCTTATAACAATATTTATCTTTGAAACATCTAGCTAAGATATATTAATAACGGTGTTTCAAATACAAAGTTTTGTTGAATTTCGAATAATAATACATCTCTTATTAAAATATATTTGCACAGTTATGTTATTCAATTAAAGTATTGTTATATTAATATTAATTACATGCATTATATATGTTAAAAAAGGGGAAAAATGCTGCACTTTGCTGCAATCTGATATTTTCTCTGTAGATAAACATAATTAAAGAGTTGATTTAGATTTTAAAAGGCCAATTAAAGAAACCTAAATAGCGGCATTCATTTTGTACAGAAGCAATGTCAAAAAATAATTGATAAATACAGAGATGAACTTACCTGATGAATTCAGTTTAACATTTAAAACAGAAGTTCTGCCAATTACGGTTCCAGTCTCTTGGCCATTTTTAGTAAACCATTTGGCTTTACCTGGTGGGTTTCCTATTTCTTGAAGCTCACACAGGCAAGCTACACTGGATCCTATTGGTATATAGTCTGAATCAAGGCCTGTATTGTTCTGACAGTTACCTAGTGGTGACACACTTGGTAGTTCTGGAAAAATAACATTCATATTTTATGAAGTTCATGTATCTTAAGCATTGAATAAAACAGATACAACAATTTTACCAATAGAATTGTAAAATTAATAGACAGTTAATCGAGCTTACCCAATGATATTGTCTCACTAAAGTCACTTTCTGTTGTAAGTCTTGCATTTCCTATTCCTTTAGTAATATCACAGGTAGGCGTAAAAGTCACTTTGAAATTTTCACTTGTTGGGGGCATGTTTTTTAAAGTGAGAGTAATGTTACAGGTGACTTCAACGTCGCTCAGTGGAGTATCAGAAAGAACTTTACTTGAAAAGGCTGTAGCACTACCTTGTAACGTAACTCCATTATCCTAGGAAGCAGCATGGCTGATGTTAATTATAATTGACATGAGACTAATTTAGTTTAAAACGTAACAGTTGAGAGATTATCTCAGATATACATGAATAATTCTGCAACCAGTTTACTTTGATTGTAATAAAACTCTTTTGACATACCCAGTGTAACAATGAGCACATAGCATCAGGGTAAACTTTACTTGTACGACATGATATTAACAAAGTGCTGTTATTGTCGACAAAAGTTGGCGCATTACATGTTGGCTTGGCAGGTTGAGCTAACAACAAAATAAATAGCTATATACTGTCAGCGAGCGAAAAATATTTTAAATTAAATTAATTAACAATAAACGTGTAGTTTTTCCTTGGGGGGGGGGGCGACTGTTTTTTTAAACATTATTTATAAGAGGAATTATACATAATAAAAGATCAATCATCATCTGGCCTTATAAGATCTGAGGAAATAAAATGTGTCTGTAGTTTGGACCTTAGAGTCTAATAAGTTAGATTTTATTGATTTCTGTTACCGGGGTAATGTTCGGCAACAATTGGCCCGCGTTAAAACTATGTTAATCCGCAGAAGAGTATGTCATTCGTCGGCATCCGTCCGTCTCGAGAGACGATGGTGTAGCTAAATTGAGTCTACAAGCACCGCCGGGAATGACTGTGCAGTCCGACTCGGGAGTGGCAATCCCTGCCGCACTTGTCACACTTGAATGTAGATGGTTGTTGTAGCTGTTGTTGTAGCTGTTTTTTGCTGCTTCCGCCTTGATCTTTTCAAGGCAGCATTTTCTTGTCGCTCAGCCTCTGCGCGCGATGAACCCTCCGGACAGCGACCGTCCAGGACTGGCGGTCGGCTGCTTGACTCTCCCAGGAGTTGGGGTTAACGGAGCACTGTTTCATATCCTTTTTGCGGGTGTCTTTGAAGCGCATTTTAGGGCGCCATGTTTCCTCTGGCCGGTAACTAGCTCGCCATAGAGTAGGTCTTTCGGGATGCGGCCTGCGTCCATTCTCTTGACATGGCCGAGCCATCTGAGGCGTCTCTCGCTGAGAACTGCGAACAAGCTACTCATGTTGGCCCTCTCCAGCACCCCAGTGTTGGGGATCTTGTCCTGCCACTTGATCTGCAGTATACGCCGCAGGCACCTCATGTGGAAGTTGTTTAGTTTCCTTTCGTGCCTCGCGTAAGTGGTCCACGTCTCGCATCCATAGAGGAGTATGCAGGCCTGGTAGACGCACAGTCTGGTATTTTCAGTGAGGCTGGGGTTTTCCCGCACAAGTTGATTTAGTCTCGCCATGACTGTGGCTGCCCTAGCAATTCTATGGCTAGCGAGCTGGAGATGTTGGACCCAAGGTAGGTGAAGTTCTTGATGACCTCAAGGGTGTGCCCATGGATGTCAATGTTTGGGGGGTATCTGTACCCTGTGTCATGACATTTGTCTTTGTATGGATGTAAACACCCTCGCTACAATCGATGAAGGCGTATTGGAGGAGCATGGAAAAGAAAATGTCGAAGAGTGTAGGTGCAAGGACGCAGTCCTGTATTACTCCGCTGATGACTGGGAAGGCCTCGGAGATTGCGCCGTTGGAGAAGTGAAATATAAAAAAAAAGAAAGTTCCCTTAGCCCTGTGGGGCCATCGGGGCAGATGAAGTGTAGAATTCATCTGTTTCTATAACCTCGGCATATGAAGAGATTGTGTGGTTAGCACAACGCCCAGCCGCCTTTACTTCCCCAACTTAAGTCAGGTACCCATTTAAAGCTGGGTGGACTTGTGGGACGCCTTTGCACAAAATTTCACCTGGAAAAATTCCATGGGCCTCACCGAGGATCGAACCCAGGACTCTCAGGTTGACAGTCGAGTTTCTACACCACTCGGCCATCCGTGAAATATACAAAGGCAATACATTGTTTATACGTTAACGATTATAGTGTTTAAATAATTAGATATTTTTTTATTTAAATTAACATAACCATGACCCATGGTACACACACATGCACACACACATACACACAAACACACCCCTAACCCATAGTACACAAAATAAACATACATATAAACATCCATACACACATGCACACACACACATACACACCAGAGGTGTGCGGATCTTGAAATTTAGCGCCCGCGTCCGTCCATGGATTTCTATCAATGATCCGCGTCCGCAGAATCTTACAACATTGGTTTGCAGTCAGTCCGCGGGTCCGCATTGCTGAAATTTAGTTGTTTAAATGACTTGAAATTTTGTATCGTAACGCTAAAGAAAATTATTAAAACATGAAGTAAAAAGCAACACAAGATTTTTTATTCAACTGTAAGCAAAACATAAAGTTTTCAAAGATTCAAACATTAAACAGTAATATTAAAAACTGAGGAGAAGAAAATGCAGCATAGGTTAGAGCATCATGTCAAACAGCGAAGAGAAACCAGGGTTGCGGAGCCGAGCCGGAGCCGAGGAGCCGTGGAGCCGCTACTTTTTGCTGGAGCCGGAGCCGGACCCAAAAAAATCTGGCGGCTCCGGTATACCAGGTATACCAGGCATGTGTTCTCAGCACTCTACTGTATGGCAGCGAAACCTGGACTACCTATACCAAACAGGAAAATCGTCTCGAAAGCTTCTACCTCCGCTGTCTCCGACGCATCCTTGGCATCAGATGGCAGGACAAAATCACCAACACTGCCGTACTCAAACAAGCCAGCTCACTGAGCATACATCTCCTTCTGTGCCAAGGACGTCTACGCTGGCTGGGTCATGTGCATCGAAAGCAGCATGGACGCATACCAAAGGACATCCTATATGGCGAGTTTGCCACTGGGCATCGACCCGTTGGTCGCCCGCAACTGCGATTCAAGGATGTCTGCAAACGCGACCTCAAATTGACCGGCATCAGCCTCGATAATTGGGAACAGCTCACCGACGACCGGAACGGGTGGCGACAAACTGTTCACAAAGGCATCCTTAATGGTGAACAATAATGGAACCAACAGCAGGAGGCCAAAAGACAGAGAAGGAAGATCGCACTGCAAAAACAGGCATTCGATTCTTCATCTAGTTTCATTTGTGGCCTCTGCAGAAGAGTCTGTCAGTCCAGGATTGGTCTGCTGAGCCATTCAAGAACTTGCTCTCAAAACACGACTAGATGACTAACCTAGAGCGCTACCATTATCTTTCGAGATGGACGGTTTGCCAACTACAATTTGAAATGCTGTCATGTTTTACGAACGCCACAACAGTAACAGCATTTAAATGATAGCGTACACGCACATAACCACAAGAAATCTTTAGTAGGGAATCGTTTTGTGTTCGTTTTAAATCTTGTTTACCCTCCAAAATTTTTTTAATGGCATGTTATTTTGTTATATATAAAGCTAAAACAGTTTTATTTCATAGAATAATTGTATCAATGATTTAAAAATAAATTTTTACTAAGACGACAAGTAGAACGCATCATTTCCCATATTATTTGACCGCCAATTTGTAAAAGCCTAAAAACAAAATGGTCGCTTTCTGTATTTAACAAATTTATTATAACAGAATAGCTGAAATAGAGTAGATAAATGTATAAGGCTGTGGCTATTCGGACCCGGGTCCCAATAAAGTCCGATTGTTATTCGGACCCGTGGCAAATATGCACTTAGCTTAGTTATATATAAACTATAGACGGAACCCGAAAAATAAAAATACAGAGTTCGGAACCCTAGCACTGAGTAAAGATTAAATCATACAATTCAAACAATTATTAAAAAAAATAAACAAAAAGCAATAACAAAGTTTATATATAGCTAAGGTAAGTGCATATTTGCCACGGGTCCAAATAACAATCGGAGTTTATTGGTACCCGGGTCCGAATAGTCACATCGAATTTATATATAATAAATATAAATACTATAGTCTTTAGAATATTTGAAATAATTTATCATTTTACTATTTGCTAATTTGATCATTGAAATAACTTTTTATTACTTATGAAAATGGCGACTAGTGAAACCTCGGTTTGAAAATAACGATATGATTCTGGATGCACTGAAATGGTTTGTTTTTAGTAAAACTGACAATGCATATATTTTTCAAGTTCCTGACAATAGGGTGAACGCGTCAAAATTGGCATAACTTTTTATCAGCGGCATGTTTGCATGGCGCAATTACAAACATTTTGGCCTCGTGTGATACTATCTTAATAGGGAGCCGGAGCCGAGCCGGAGCCGTCAAATTTGTGGGAGTCGGAGCCGGAAAAAATATGGCGGCTACGCAAGCCTGAGAGAAACATGAAAATGCAATTATCTTATCTAAATAACCCCATATTATACAATACAGTGTTATGAAGACTCATGTGTCCACAGCGCGATGCATCGAATGCATGAACAGTAGAGCATCCACTGAACTACTAGATAGTTGACTACGCCGTTTCTCCACAACTCTGCCAGCTGTACTGAATACTCGCTCACTGCTGGTGCTGCTAGCAGGAACGCTTAGGATACCAATTGCCACACGACAAAGTAACGGGAACTGGGCTTGGATATTGGTATCAAACCAGAATTTCGTGATGTCGAACACTGGTGCGCCTTTGATTATACTGCTGAAGGAATTGGTCTGTTCGTCAGTCACCTTTAGTGCCATATATATTTTCACGTCATCCAGTTGCGCTGGTTGGTCATCATGATCGTTAATATCTTTCCAGTCATCGAAGTTGTGGTCAATCCGAAGCGTCTTTGAGCCATACGCATGATCATCGGTCTGAACAACATCAGCCACGAGAGCCCTGCAATAAAATATAAGTTATTTAGTTATGACTAAAAATAATTGTATGATAGGCCTATTTTCAACATGCACTGTTTGACGGACATGCTACAAAGTAAATGCGACTACTTAATTCTCGCAGACTGTTTAATAATGATTTGCTTACCCCGAATCATGGTGTGATGCAGACTCATTGGTATCCACTGATGAACAAGCATTTGCAGCCGAAGCAATGTCCAAGTAACGTATCATCGTCATGTAATCTCGGGCTAGATAATGAATAACGAGTTTTTCGTCTGACGTCAGTTTCCTTAGACCTTTGTATTCCGGGTTCAGAAACAAAGCGAGTTTGTGGAAATCAGTTATGGTGAATTTTGTTTGCAATGAAGAGCGGATTCTGGATTTCAACTGGTTGACAATCTCCGAGTCAATCAAATGAGGTTTTATATGATTCAACAGCATCTCGCGTTAAACCATACGAAATGGATAATGGGATGAGAATCTCCTTCCAGCTTCTTGGTAGCTGCCTGGAGTTGTTGAATGGTTGTCATGGCAACCGAAAAATTGACAGGGTTAAAAAGTACTTTTTACCTTCCCCTAGCCCTAATGTATTAATTATATCATAACATATTTCTTTAACGTCCCTTATTTTTTTTCTCTTATTCCGGCCTGGTGGCTACCCTTAAAACCAAATTATTATAGGCAGTCCGCGAGTCCGCAACTTAACCAGACGAAGCGTCCACTGTCAGTTCGTGGATTCGGAAAAGTCTGCGGATTTGCGTCCGCGCGCGGACGCGTCCGCTGTCCGCTCATCTCTGATACACACCCAAAACCCATGGTACACACACATACACATCCATAACCCATGCTACACTCACATACACATCCATAACGCATGGTACACACACATACACACCCATGACCTAAGGTACACATACACACCCACTAGCACTGTTCCGTGAGAAAATGTTCGTTTTGATTCCGCAGATATAAACTAATGCACAACTTGTCATCGAGAAAAAATATACATGATTCATGAACAATTTCATAACTATAATTTTCCGGGTAATAAACCCATAAATATTTTTGCCCGTGGGAATATTCATGTCCGCGAGAATAAACTCATGAATATTCTTGTGCGCGGGAATAAACTCATGAATATTCTTATCCGCGGGAATAAACTCATGAATATTTCTGTCCGCGGGAATAAATTCATGAATATTCCTGTCCGCGGGAATAAACTCATGAATATTCCTGTCCGCGGGAATGAACTCATGAATATTCTTTTCCTCGAGTATAAGACTTTATAATTTAGTTGTTCAGTGGAGTAGAAAATATCGAAATAAATATACAAAAACAACATTTGCCTAGGAACTAAGTATTACTTGTGACACAAATTGTGATCCGTATATTCTTAACGCCATCCACAAAACATGTAAAGTTATTGGCATGTCTCGTAATAGCCTTTATATTCAATTGGTGATATTTCATTCCATCTATTGGAATAATTGATGATTTATACATGTCTGAATTTTTTGTCTGACAATGTGAATTATTGCAAGTCGAGATAATATTGTTGTCTTCACTCCATTCTGACGTAACGCCACCAAAAACCGAACAGTTTAAATAAACTGAATCACCTTCCATCAGCATCAAATCTGTGGGAGTGGTACATATACCTGCAATGAAACAAGGATCATATTACTGTACGTAATTACACAAGTATTTCGTCAAAATAAATGATAATGATGTAATTAAACAAAAGAATGACAACGTTTATCTTCATCTTGAAACCGAGTTTATTTATGTAATATTTCTTTCACTTGTTGAATTTGTTCTTTGTTCTGTCCCTATCACTGGATCTCTACTCTCTGTCACCACAACGATGACTTCCCCAGTATAAATTATTTCATTCATCATTCACTTTTACGTGGTTAACACAACAGCGCCAGGGAATGGCTGACGAAAGTTCAATTTCGCCCACTGGCCCTAGGAAATGGCCGATGATACAAATCATGAAATTAACGAAACTACCGAATAAATTTGCGAAGTAATGATTTTAAAGTGCGAAACTACTATTTAGCTTGATTTTAATTAAAGGAAACTTCCGTTTTTCGCTTTATTTGTTGTTAATTATACCTATTTTATCACATCTCTATACTTATAAGACGCATTTGCTGTCTGTCTGTCTGTCTGTTCCCTTATAAGTCAAGATCCAGACAACCAAATAACGTAAAATTTGTTACACATACACATAATTACATGGGGAAGGTTATAGGACAGGTTTCGTTTCATCTCGATGGGTAGTTTAATTGTAATTAATTATTTTTATTTTAGTATTTTAATATATTAAAGTAATCTCGACGGCGCCATTAATAAAATTCCTCTGTGACGTCATTTCCCGATGATACATTTTACATTTTTAAATTTTCCTACTAATAAAGTCGAATAGAACTTGCGCGCTGGTGCTGTATCGTGCCTTTGTGCTGCAAAGAGTTGTTGTTTTTTCATGCTCCCTGATTTGTACAGTTTGAGGAAGGTAAAGGAATGAAGAAGGATTTTAGAATTGTGAAGCCATAATAAGTATATATATATATATATATATATAGAAAGAGAGAGAGAGAGAGAGGGAGGGAGGGAGGGAGAGAGATAAAGAGAGAGAGGGGACTGGGGGGAGAGAGAGGAAAGGAGGGTAGGAGGAAGGGAGGGAGGGGGAGAGGGAGGGAGGGGGAATGGACAGAGGGGGAGAAGGAGGGGGAGAGGGGAGAGTGTGAGATGGAAGAGGGAGAGAGAGAAGGTTAACAGAAAACCTTATTTTAAACCCGGGCAAAGCCGGGTACTTGCAACTAGTCTTTTACTAAGTTTAAGATCAGATGATATTACTACCGTTTTAATATATAACATAATAACGGTACACAATAAAACCTGCCGACTTTTTATTTAAACTGATCAATTATTAAATTATTGATGACTTAAGATTTCTCTTAAGCTCATATAATGTTTGATATTAAAAATAATTCATCGCCGATACCGATCTGACCGTCTGTAGACCCGAGTCGTCTCCCCACAAAACCGGAGCTCGTTATAAATATATCATTTAATTCAAATTACAAATCAAACCTACAGATCATAAAGAAATACAGACTGATATGTCAGTAGAAAATAACATTACAATTGTATAGAAATAATTACATAATAACTTTTTGTATCTCAACGTCGGTCAAGCCCCAGTCCTATGATTAATTTTTTTTTTATTGATGACATTTAAAAATTCAGTTTATTTAAGTGTTGATGGATTTTCTTCAAATTTATTATATTTATTAAATAATGGACATCAATTAGTTTTATTTGTGTGTTTATATGTTGAGAGTTTATTAAATATTTTTACTTTTAATTCTAGTAACAATTTTTTTACGCTGAGAAATATTTTTAGCTAACTTTTAATTTAAATTTTAATACTTTTATATCTAAAAATAAACTAAATCTTTCACAAAAAGACCTTTCAATTTTCTTTCATTTGATACATAGTGGTTAATTTAAAAAAAAAGCATAACCCATTTTCTAAAATATCTATAAGTAAAATCAAAGGGGTAAAAAAAACTCTGTCAAACAGTGAAAATATATATGTTATAGGCAAAGTGTAAAATCCGGCATTCTATAGAATGCTTAGGCAATGTATAGAATGCCTAAATTTTTCAGGCAAAGTATGAAATGAATTGCTATTTCATACATTGCCTAGGCATTCTATAGAATGCCGAGTACCCGTTCGGCAAAGTATGTAACTGGCCTTGTTAGGAACTAGAGTAGATTTAGAGACAGACAATCCCCTTCGACGTTGTTAGATAAGAAGATATATCAGAAGTAGGAGTAATGCAAATAATGGTTGACAAGGTGACAGACGACTTAGGACAAGGTGGTCAGAAAACAATAGAGTAGTAAACAGCAAAGGAGTGACGTTTCTTGAAGTAGACCAGGAGGCGACGACGGACAGTTTAGGTACCATGACGACCAGGGGGCGCTCCTTTGGTGAGAACTATTATGAAGGAGACTGTGACGTAATTAGGGAAATTAAGGTGGCGATTCCCGATGTTGACAAAGGGCGGGGAGACTCAGGAAATCTGTTGGCAGTTGTTATGAGCATGACAGAAGATGGCTTTTACCGCCTTGGAACTGCACATGGAATCTTGAAGCAGCTATATGCCAGATCAGAATTCACCGTATGTCCAAAAGATTTAATAAAAGCGGAAGACGTTCCTGACCTTGAAATAGCTCTCCGATCTGCTGCTACTTCTCAGTCTACAGGAAGCGGCCAAGGATTCGTCAGATGTAAATGCAAGACGAAATGCCAAACTATGAGGTGTCTTTGTGTGAAAAAGAAAATTAATTGCAATTCAAAATGCCATTCTAGTCTTCCCTGCTGCAACAAGTAGCTCATTCCAGTTGTGTTCTGCTTGTTTTCACCAGAAACAACATCTTTTCATTATTTATCAATTCTTCACTAATTCGTGAAATATGAACATGACAGATCAAAATACCAAAATATGAAGTGTTTTGTCAGAAAGAAGAAAATTAAGTACCGTACAATTCTAAGTGTGAATCCAGTCTTACCTGCTGAAGCAAATACTTCAATCTGCTGTCGTTGTTTTTTACGGTATGAACATCATATGCTTTATTTTGCATTCATTCCATATTAAAATACGTTTTTATCAATAAAGGCTTTTGTTGTTCTTTTCTGATACTTTGCCAAAACGACACTAGTCATTCTATACAATGACTAGGCATTGTATAGAATGCCTAGGAAAAGTATGCACAATTTAAAAATTTTATACTTTGCCTAAAATCACCAGGCATTCTATAATTCTATAGAATGCCGGCATTTCACACTTTGCCTATAACATATATAAACTTATTCTGTAACATAGTTTGTTAAATGTTAAATGCTCTAAAGGAAAATCACAAAAGCACAGGCGTAGGTTAAACAAGCAATTAAGCCTGTTCCATTCTGGACACAGGACGTGTTAGCGCATTTTCATGTTATGTATCAGTACGTTTGTTAGCTTTCAGTAAATATTTGTAAATTTTGGAAATGTTTATAAATTCAATTGTGTAATGCATATATCTGTAAAAGAAATATTATAAAGACGTTTCTTTATATTTGAAAAAAAAAATTATTTTCTCTTAAATCTAACTACAAGTGGTTTGTGGTTACTGAAATAGGACTCATAATTGAAAACATTCGAAATTATAGTCATTTAATTGTCCGAAAACTCCGTCAATTGTTGCATAGCTCTGATACTTTCAATTAAACTCAGAACACAAGCTTACTATTTCATTTGATGAGTTTCTTAATAAATCTTGGTGAAACTACGTGCTGCAGAATTTCGCACCAAATGAATGGGCTATTGAACGTACAAGGTGTATATATAATATATAAGCCCCTTAGGAGCCCTGAAGCCCGGCCCTCAGAGGTCCTATCGCGAAAAAAACTTTTGATGTACACATGGCAGGCCAAGACCTACAAAATGATATATACATCATGGGTCTAGGACTTATGGTTGCTGAGATATAGGGCGCTCCTTTATTAATATAGCTTATATAGTAAAAAACGGTACTTTATAAGGCCCCTTTTACGGCCCTGAGAGGTCAGATCGCGAAATGGAAAAAAAGTCATTTCTTGGCAGGCCAAGACCTACAAAATGATATATACATCATGGGTCTAGGACTTATGGTTGTTGAGATCTAGGGTGATGACAGACAGACAGACAGACAGACAAAACGGGGACAATAAAAACACAGTCTTTAAAAATTTATATACAATCAACAATTACAATAGCCACTATTTTACACTGCTGGCTACATCATCACAACTCTGCTGCTCTTACGTCACTGCTTTCAATAGCTAATTATTCGGTGTGTTGGTCTCCGGGAATTCCCTTTTCATTGCGCACTACCGTGTGCAAGAAGAGAGTTATAACCATATATATGAAGAATATATAGCTTACGTCTATTATATTGAGACCGATAAAGTGTTATACATAAGTAGGGTTGCCATAAACAGTAATGTAAACACTTAAAATATATAATAGATAATCTTTGTTATTTTATTCATAATGGTACACAAACATGATATTTTTACAAAACAAAACAGTTTTCTACTTGTTGTACCACTCGTATTTTTCACTTGAGTGAACTTTTCTCAATAAGTCCTTCTTCTCTTTAATTTTTTCATAAAACTCATTGCAGCTAAGTCCGAAGTTAACTTTGCACACCATCAAACCGCAGACTGAATCTAAACCGGGACAATTTCAACAACCGGGTGGGACATCGGGACAACCCAGTATATCCGGGACTGACCCGGCGAAACCGGGACGTATGGCAAGTCTATACATAAGGAGCTTGAAGTTTAAAAAAAGAAGAGTACAGTTCTTTATTTTTTTCCTAAAAAGATTTCCTTCCTTAGAGTTTGCAAGACGCAGCGCAGCCATTTTAAATTTTAAAAAATACCAGCTCGAATATTTGGGCGCTATTATAATTAACAGATGTGGCAGAAAATCACTTTTATGATATTTAGCTTGAAACATAGAGTGGTCCTATATTTTAAATATTTTTAAATAGTAACAATATTATTGCTATGACATTTAATATGTAAAATCAGTAGTATCACTTCAACTTCATTAAAAGTTTTATTGTTTTATACATAACACTAATATATGTAAAGTTCTCATATCCCGAGGCTAAAACTCCATCGGTGCTGATAAAGTGTAGAATTTATCTTTTTCTATAACTAGTGCTTATAATAACTCAACTACGACCTATTTCATTTATATTTCGAGTGATTTTATTCATAATGATATTGATCAAGGCAATTTTTTTTTTTAAAATGTAATCCAAACTGTCCTAAATAAAATACTTATGTATCATTTTGTTTTTGTTTTGAAGGAAGTATTTAGGTAGAGTGTTTTACAAATAGTAGCATAGTTCTGTTTGGTTTTAATATTTGAAAGCTAATAGAGTTTACATGCATACTATACAGACTATAGATAGTGTAGTTAAAATTACAGATTGTATTATAATTTAAGGTTTATTATTTACAATTTTACATTATTATAATGTAAACAATTACAGTCAAACCTTCGTTTTCCAATAATTTTTTTCTAGTTCTAGAAATAATTTTATAATCCAAGGTAGACATTTATTCAAGATTTCCGCATAAGATTGAATGGAAACCAAAATGATTGCTTCTAAATAATATTCTTAAGCATAATTTTGAATACTATTTTATATATTTTTATTCAATATGCAGTTCTCAAATTTATTATGAAGGACATGTCTTGCTCTTCCCAATAAATTCACTGCTATTTGTTGTTCCATTGTAATTTTTTTGTGGTGCATTAACCTACCTATAACCTGGCGATACTTTCTTTCGCCCTATTTATAAGGTTTTATCGAAAATGTAACATAACGTTGTCATTAAACAGATTTATTATTTGAATTGCTACATCTTGAAAAATACTAGTAAATCTGAGTTTGACTGTATAATTTGAATAATTTAATATTATTTAATTTAATGCATAAGAAGTTGTAATCCACAGAATAATACAGAAAAAGAGAAATTAAAGCTACTTCTAAAATGCCACAATTGTCATTCTGATAGGGAGTTCAAGAGACATTCTGCTTTTTTTCTTGTCATTGTTTAACTTATTACAGCTGAGTTCATTTCTTTGGACAAAGAAATTCAAAAAGTATTAAAAGACATTTTCATGGATTCTTCAATATTAGTGAAGAATCCATGAAGGCACAATCCCATTAAGTGAAAAAGTGGAAAATACACTTTCTGGAAACATTTTAGGGATCATTAACTTGAACATAAGAAATGTGGACACTTTTTAAACTATTTATAGTTAAAATAACATCAATGAATTTTTTTTTCTGTTTTTCGAAATTTTTTGATGTTTCTTATTTAATTTGAGTATGCTGAGAAGAATATGACAATGATTTTTTTGTTGCATCAAACGTTTGATCATAAAGCCAAAAATTCAATTAAACATATAAATAATAATAATAATCATATTGCATGAGATACAACTTTAGTCAATATGTAACATTTACTAGTTAAAAAATGTTATGTTATGTTACAAAACGTCATGTTACATCACGTTACATACATATATTACATAATGTTACATTATGTTCTCATGTAATAGTCTCTCAAAATCTAAAAAAAAAAAACACTTGAAGACCACGAACGTCATGCCAGTAGCACAGTGATTCTGATACTACATAAAAGGATGCAAATGTTTCATGTCTTTTTCGGTATTTCGAGGTTCTGAAGCTTGGATCAAATACATTGCATTCTTTTAAACCTGAAGTCAGAAATTCTGCATTTGATTTAGTGATACCTAAAGCTCGTACTAAGTCATCAAGTTCTTGTTGGTTAGGGAAATGAGGTGAATCATTCGGTTCCTTGAAATCACAGTCATCACGGAGTTCATCCGGTGTGTCTACATCAGAATGATATGCAGCTGCTTCTTCGGATTGAGGTGGGTTAGGAACAGGCAATTTATCACTGTGTGGAACTGGTCCAATAGAAGAGGGTATACTTGGATAAACTAGAGTCAGCCTATCCTTTGGCTTTTATAATTTGAAATGTCAACCATGCAGAAATATCAGTCATCATGATAGTTCGTCGGTTCTCTCCATATTCTTGGAATCACAAAGGGCATTGACTTTCGGATTCCACGTAGCCATCCTTCCAGAGTTGATCTGCAGCTGCCACAACTGTAGTGTGGTGCCCATGGTTTGCCCTGATCTCCCATAGCCATGCCAAAATAAGCATGATATGCAGTAAAAAAAAAATACGAAAAATACAACAGCACTAATCCAACCAATGGATAAGGGTGCAATAGGCACTTTTAAGGCACATTACCTACACCGAACTTTCCGACAACTCAGCATAAGGGAAACCAATAATGAATCTTCAATTAAAACATTTTGGAAAAACTATCACATTAAGGATACTGTTGACAGCATCAGTGAATGATGGAAGGAATTAAAATTGACAACAATGAACCATATATGGAAAAAAATATAGCCAGAATGTTTAAAAAATACTGATGCAGACAGAAGCGTGCCTAGGGAGGGGGGTCAAAATTAAAAAGTCCCCCCGGCCTTAGCTTGTGGGGCCCCCAAATATTTTTTTACATTAAATATAAAGTACATTATCTCATGTCATGTTGTAGAATGTCAAAATGCAGGGACCTCCAATGAGGGGCCCTAAAATCCCTAGGTTCGGCACTGGATACAGAAGTTAATCTTCTTCCTGAAATTAGGCAAAATATTTTGGATCTAGTAGAAGATTTCGGCTTGGAAGGTTTGAACGAACGTGATGTGCTTGCTCTACTTGAAGCTGATAGGGAACCTCCTCCTTGAAAACGATCCTGACGTCAGACGTAGTGCTCAATTGAAGAATGAACTAGATAAGAAGGCAAGACAAACAACGTTGGACAATTGCTGTAAGCCAGGCCCATCCTTACCAGCGAAAAATGATGACGTCATTGATCTGCAGGTTGCCATTTCTTCATTGTCTTCATTTAATTTAAAAATAAAATTATACGTATTCATATTTTATGTAACATGAAATTGTTTCATTTTTGTTTATAGACTATTGTTGTTTGTTGGAGTTTGTTATTATTTTATGTACAAATGTATGTAGCTTAAATTTAAATGAAATAAAAAGAGAAAATACATTTTGAATGATAAACCATGTTACATATTTAAACAACTTGGAAACGATCTCATTGAATTTGTATGGATTTGTACTAGAACAAATGATTCCCTATACGGCTTTTCACTTAGCGGCCAAATTTCGTGGAACGTATCTAGGCCGTAAAGCGAGGTATGGGTGTATTTGCTTTTTTTGAGTCGGCAAAACTGACAATCTGCAAACAATGGAACAACCAAAAATATTGTATATCTAATAGCACTGCATTAACATAATTAGAATCGAGTGCTTTCTCAATACATGTACTTTCTCTTTCATTTAAATAGGCTTAGCCATGGCAACGCATGGCCGGTTACAGCTTGTCCGAACTAAAAAAAGTTCTGGCGAATAATTTAAATTCAAATAACTGTTTTAAAGCCTATTGGTATGACATCTTATGCATTTTGTAACGTTAAGTACTTATAGCGCGTATACAAAGGCACCCTTAGCAGTAATATCATTTGAGGTTTGGCATTGCATTCACATTTACATAGTTTAGGTATCATAGGCAGGAATCATTTAAAATTTACCCGTAACGGTCGCTTAATACTTGCATGCTTGACTTTCCGAGCAGCGTTTGTTAAACACATAAAATGGTCAGGCCCGTAGCCAGAGGGTGGCTAGGGGGGCTGAGCCCCCCCCCCCCGTTCATGACCTGAGCCCCCCCCCATGCATGATTTGAGCTTTTTGATAAAATTTTAATAATAACGGATATAAAACATCAATCATTTTGTTCAATAAATCAATAATAATAAAAACTTCAAAGTTTATATTTTGGCAATCATTCAGGCTATTTTACTTACATATATAGCTTATCTAATTTTTGGGCATAAAAGATTGAATCTTATTGAAGTTCACTTCTGGGTATTTTGGTCAGCATTGGCATTTGGGGCTTCAACAGCCGTGTGTGAGAACAGTTTCTCAACCCTCACACGAATGCTCACCCCATATCGCAGATCAATGTTACAAAAGCGTCTGAGCAATCTTTTCCTGCTTGCATTTGTAAAAGACTTCACAGACAATCTGAATGCTGAAGCATTTTTAGGTAAATTCAGTGCTAAACCACGACGTTTGCAACCAGTGCCGACGAGTGGGGCCAATGCCCAGGGGCCCGGCGAGTTTTAGGGACCCGGACTGAGCTGGCCAATCAACTTTTTAACATATTAATATCAGCACGGGGGCCCGTGTCACCCCTATCGAGGGGCCCGAAATTTCTGTCGATGGGCCTGTTCGCAACCTTGTAATAGTTTTATATATTGATATCTTCTGAGGACAACTAGCAACTTAAATAAGTTAATAAAATAACATTGACTTCTGACTTCATTTTTATACATATGTATAATAAAATAATAAAGTACTGTTGTGTACAAGGATCTTATCGGGCCGTTAATTCAATGTCATCACTACGTCAAGTGTGTCAGCACTTCTAACACAAGGACAACACACACTTAATTACACTGTAGTAAACACTTCAAATGTCAAAAATCAGGGGAACAAGCCAAGTATTCCTTCTGTAATAATGATCAACTACTTTAATATCAAAATACTAAAATACTAGTTTTTACAATAACAACGTCGGCTGTCATCTCTCGCATCATGCCCCCTCTCGTTCATCACCGATGCTTTCGTTCAATAACCGCACCTTGGTGTATTCCCATTCTGTCACAAACCAATGCGCAACACTCCCCCATGGCCCCTTTAGTGTCAAACATATTAGAATTTGACACTTAATACCACCAAAATATATGACAGAATATTCACAACTACAACCCTCTGAACTACTGTCAATTAACTCATAATACATAATTTCCTCCAAAGTCAATAATTCAAAACCCTTTGAATTACTGTCACTTATTAACTCATGTACAACTCGATAATTCTTCTTCAGTACTATCTCATAAATTATGTTTGTAACAAAATATACCAATCAATATCCATGTGGGAACATTATTACAAAATCACCCATGAAACATATATCATAATCAATTACTTGAAAATATCAACTCAATAACATAAAATTATCAACTCAATTCCTGAAAAAAAAAACGTAACAATAATGTCATCGTTTACGTAGATCCTGGAGTCTGCTCTACAAGTTCAATCAGCAGCTCGTCATAGGTATTCTTCCAAGCGTCACTCAAGTATAAGTGTAGACTATCAACGTCTCTCTATGTGCAGCATCTTGATAGGATGTCAGCAATTACATTATCCTGTCCTGGTATTGGCTGTATGACGAACCTATAGTTCTGAAGCATTAGAGACCAACGAGCCACTCTGTTATTGATCTGTTTCTTTTGGTTGATGAATGTCAATGGGGCGTGATCGGTGTATAATGTAAATGTGCAGCCCAAGAGATATTTCTCCAATTTAGTGATACGCCAGATTAAAGCCAGACCCTCTCTCTCCACCGTTGCGTAACGAGTCTCAGCCGGTAGTAGTTTCCTGCTGACATACATCACTGGATGCCAGGTGCCCTCGGGGTCCTTGTGTATTAGGCACCCACCTATTGCATATTTAGAGGCATCTACAGCCAGGAGAAACGGTTTTGAAATATATCGCTGACACTCCGCTGTCCACTTTATTTTATTCGGCTGCCCCTTACAGACTAAGGCGACAAGCGGCTCTGTCAGCTCAGAAAAGTGGTCAATAAACTTCCTATAGTAATTGCACAACCCTAAAATACTTCTGACTTGTTTCTTTGTACTGGGCGGTTGAATGTCCAGTATTCTAGTGACGTTATCAGACAGAGGCATGATAGTATTGTTTCCAATCTTGAACCCCAGGAACGATATTACCTGTAGGCCTATCTCCACCTTCCCCGGTTTCACAGTCAAGTTATTCTCCAAGAGAATCTTTAAAATGTCATCTATTCCACGCAGGTGGTCATCCCAAGAATTGTGGAATATGCACATATCGTCAATGTAACACATCACATCCTGTCTGTGAGAAAACAATTTCGCCATCATTCTGTTGAATGTTGCGGGCGCGTTGACGAGGCCGAAGCTCATATAGTTCCACTGGAAAAGCCCAAATGGTGTAACGAACGCTGTTATTGGTTTTGAACTGTCCGTCAATGGTATTTGCCAGTATCCGCGCGATAGGGCAAGCTTTGTAAAATACTTGGCATTGGCCAACTTTCCTATGATATCGTCAGCATTTGGCATTGGGTACGAATCAAACACAGTTTTGCTGTTAACCTTCCGGTAATCCACACATAACCGTACACTGCAGTCTTTCTTCCTCACGAGAACTATCGGGGACGCATATGGGGACTCAGATTGCTCAATAATTCCCATAGCAAGAAGTTCGTCCAATTTGTTTTTCAGTTTATCACGGAGGTGCAATGGGACTGAATAAGGTTGGAGTCTGACTGGTGTGTTATCTGTGAGGCTGATGTTGTGAGTGATCGCCCTTGTTTTCCCAGGCAGATCCGTCAATATATTTCCATAATTCTGTAATATCTTAATAATCTCCCTTGCTCTGCTGTCCTCTAGATTGTGCAAGTTCACGTTTAGGTATGTACTATCTTTGTGTATCTCCGGGGTCCTAACATCATCTAAGTCATTTCCTGACTGTTCGTCCTCGTATAGGAGAGTACAGCAGGCTCCAGCATCCGTCACCAGACCCGTCGGTCGGCGGTTGTTTTTTTTTAGCATGTTTATGTGGAAAGATTTCAGTTTATTATTGATTTCTATCTCATAATCCACCTCGGACAGCTTCCTTTTCACTGTAAATGGACCTTGCCATTGTATGAATAACTTGTTTCTTGGATCAGGTAAGAAAAGAAGCACTTCATCATTTTCTTGAAGGCACCGTAAAGTTTTATTTTTATTGTGTCTCTTACGGTACTTGTCTGATTTTTGAGATATATTACGTCCCGCCACCCGACAGGCCTGTATAATTCTCTCCCTCGTGTCTATGACAATTTGGTATGCATTTTTTACTTCACTTTTCAGGCTCGGTTCGCATAGTATATCTCTATATAGCTCTAATGGACCTCTTACATTCACCCCGTAAACCATCTGAAAAGGAGAGAACCCTGTGGATTCGTGTAAGTTCTCTCTGTGAGCAAACAAAACTGACGGTAGGTATTTGTCCCACTCTTGAGGACTTTGACTCACTATTTTATTCAGTGCTTGTTTTAACTTTCCGTTGTATCTTTCACATATTCCGTTGCTCTGTGTGTGGTTGGGAGTAGTGAATACATGGTGTATTTTTAAAAGACACTCCAACTGCTGAAACACCTCCGAAGTAAACTGTGACCCTCTGTCTGACAGTATCGTTTGGGGGAACCCAATCCTTGTAAACATTGTGTACAGAGCGTGTGCCACATTCTGTGCGGTAATATTAGTTAGTGGTACGGCCTCATGCCATCTTGTACAAACGTCCACTAACGTTAGAATGTACTTATGACCTTGAGTTGATTCTGTTGGCATAGGCCCAATCAAATCTATGGCCACTTTTTCGAATGGGTTTTCAACGATGTCAACTGCTTGTATCTGAGCATGTATATGTCTCCCTCTTGGACCCTTTCGCTGACAAGTATCACATCCTCGAATGTACTCAGCAATCGTCTTGTGTATGTTGGGCCAATAGAACTGTGACAAATTTTTTTGTTTTGTACTCTTCACGCCCCTATGGCCGGCCATGTCACCATCGTGCGGTGTGCGTAAAATTTTCGCCCAGTACGACTGTGGGACCACAAATTGTATTGTTGATTGTTTCTTTCCTTCAAACTTCCGGAATAAGACTCCATCCTTAATAAAAAGCCCTGATCTAGGATAATCCCCACAGTTTTTATGTGCTGCTTTATACAGGCGCCCTATTACCGTGTCCGTGGCTTGTTCTTGGGCCATATTATGTCCGTTTTTGATAGCTCCCTCTGTAGTTACTGGGGCCATCTTCTCTTCCGCTTCAGGTTCATCAGGTTCTTTATGTGCTGTTTTCCCGCTTCGTGTCACGACCACATTACTGACATCATGATATTGAGTATCGCCACATTCATTGTTATGTCTAATCCAATGTAGAATATCATTGTCCGAGCACTCTTTTATACCCGAAATATTCACCACAATCAGGTCACATACAGGGTTGTCAACTACATAAGCCCCGACCTCCCCTGTAAAGTATGGTGTTGCGATATGTATTACCGCCTATGGTAGTCTATGGTCCTCTCCCATGAATGATGTCATCATCCCGTATTCCCCAGTATATTTTGATAGTTCCACCAAGCTTTTGCGGACCGTTATCGTTGTGCATCCGGTATCTCTTAAGAACTGCACCGGAATCGAGTTTACATATCCCGGGTAAAATTTCAATTGTCCGTGGCACGATACAAGCCTGTTTCTTTTCTTTCTCCTTTTCGAACATTCAACTTGTTGTGGTTTTCCGGATACGTGTCATCAACTTCCCCTGTATCTGGAGCATACCTCCTGTTTCGATACGAATTCGTAATACGTTGACCTCTGTCTGGATACCTGGTGGCTCGGAGTTTGCAGTCTCTCGCGACGTGATTTAGTCCGTTACACGTATAGCACCGAATAAACGCATCGCCAGGAGAGGGACTTCTGTTAATGCGATAATAGTCACTTCTATCTTGCATCAAATTTGGGTATTTAGGTCTGATTTCTGTACGTGCTGCAAAGAAAGCGTCAACGGTGTGATCAAGGTCACCATTTGACATGGGTCTGTCGGGGTGGGCATCTTTGTAGACCCTTATAATTTTTCTTGAATGAAGGATGTCAGGTCCGTTGTGCAGGAGTGGGTTAGCCTGTCAATGACAATAAAGTCTCTAATTTCTTTGACAGTGTCGCCAACATTGGCACACTGTAACCACTTGTCAAAGTAACCCGCAACGTTGTTCACAAAAGTCTGAGGGTCCTCGTGGGACGATGGGCGACTATCATAGAAAAGTGTTCTGAACCGAGCAGCATTATGGCCATACGCGTTGAGCAATTCAAGTTTCATCCTTTGATAGCTGCTGTCGTCTGTCATATCGTACTTCTGACACAGGGTCAGCGCCCTGCCCTGCACCAGGTTGGTCAGGATGTTCGCCCATTCAGTTTCCGGGATGTTTTGTGACCTACAGTTGTCCTCGAATCTTTTTAGGTAGGCATCGATGTCATCTTTGGCCTCATCAAACTCCCGTATTTTTTTTCTGTACCACGGGATCGGATTGACGTTACCGGCTTGACCCAATTCAATTTTCTTCATTTCTATCTGCAATCTCTGCCTTTCTAATTCTCTTAAAATGTCTTCTTTTTTTGCTTCTTCTTTCAATTTTTTATCTCCAAACTTCATTAGTTCCTCACCTTCTAACATCATTATTTCCTTTCCGACTCTCGCTATTCTTTCCAGGGATCCAGAGAATGATTCCGATTGGGACATTTTTTTCCACTGAACCAGAGTTTACAAATTAATAATATCAACAAACCTGCTGCTCCACCAATGTTGTGTACAAGGATCTTATCGGGCCGTTAATTCAATGTCATCACTACGTCAAGTGTGTCAGCACTTCTAACACAAGGACAACACACACTTAATTACACTGTAGTAAACACTTCAAATGTCAAAATCAGGGGAACAAGCCTAGTATTCCTTCTGTAATAATGATCAACTACTTTAATATCAAAATACTAAAATACTAGTTTTACAATAACAACGTCGGCCGTCATCTCTCGCATCATGCACCCCTCTCGTTCATCACCGATGCATTCCTTCAACAACCGCACCTTGGGGTATTCCCATTCTGTCACAAACCAATGCACAACAACTCCCTCATTTCCGCGGTTAAACGGATACAGAATTTACCGCGACGGGGGATACATGAAATAGTTTCGTTTAAGAGTACATAATTATACAACCACCATCGTGCTCATAATGCTTAATATATTTCACTAAATAAAATGACAAAACGTCATATAAGAAATAAAAATAATCTGGTTTTATAAAACAAAAACGCACTTGCTGGTGAAACAATGCGAGGTCGTCTGTGACAATTCGCTGTGTCTGCCTCTATCCACCCCTCCCCCCCCAGCACAATATAGTGGGTTTTTTTTTCAACCTCGCTGTGACCAAGCCCTCGTCTCCCATTCTGTCACGAACCAATGCACAACAGTACAAACTCCGTGATTTCTGAGTGATGTTATTTTAATTTGCAAATTTACTTTTTAGCAGAATTAATTTATTTTAAATTGAATAATTGCGACTGTTGTTGTTGATAGATCTGTTATTTGTTTTCAATATTTTATAAGAAATATCACACAAATAGCTAAGCTATATTCGTGCATCTTTGTCGTTCTTACCAAGTTGTACGTTAAACCAACAGTATAATAATGTAAATCAGATATCTATTATGTAACAATTGTGTATCAGAACAAAAGGTCAATATATTTATAACAGGAATCAGAATTTGCTCAGCCTCAATAAATTTTTATCATTAAAGCTCTTTAATATTTAAATTATTTTTAACAAAACTGCAACATGCCATACATTATTGAAATGTAGTTAAATTATATATTTCTAATTAATAGCTAAACAATCGGTACTAAAATTCACCATTCCAGATATGGAACTGCAAAAATTTCTTGGGGAGGGGACTCACTGAGATCCCCTCCCCAAACCCCTCTTTCCGTTCGCAAGCTTTCGGCGCTTTGCGCCTCCATTTTCGCCCCCCCCCCGAACATTTCTTCTACCGCACCAGGGACGGATTTAGGGGGAGGGGCCGGGGGGCCATGCCCCCCAGTTATCGCAAGTTTAGGTAATACATCATTAAATTATTGAAATATGTTTAGTTCTAAGACCAATTTTCAACAATGAAAACAGTTTTGCCCACCCCTCCGGGGTCAATGTTTTGCCCCCCCCCCGTCAAAGTTGTCTAGATCCGCCCCTGTGCCCCAGGATCATTTCTTCGCCCCCCCCCCCGAAAAAAAATTTCTTCCCCCCCCCCGAAAAAGTCTTCGCCCCCCCCCCCCCCAATCTAATATTCCTGGCTACGGGCCTGAAACTGGTGTTGAATGGAAAATGTGGTTATTTATAATGTTACTAGTAGTTGCCCGTTGCATTTGCAACTAAAGGTTTTATCTCAATAAAATGTTTAATATGAGAATATTCATGTTATAAACAGAGGCGTCTGCTAATTCGATTACGATCACAATCCATCAACGAAATTTTATAAAAGCTGAGCGTCGATATAATCCATGGCTAAAAACGGGGACTGCCAATCTAAAGGATTTTCGGTCTATTGAAAGTTTTTAAAAAGTAGGAAGTTTTGTTTCAAAGATTGCTTTAAGTTTAAAAACTACACGCAAACCGGCAGCAAGACTTCGGGTTTTACTGCCAGGCCGAGTAACAATCGTTTCATTTACTATATGCTAAGCAATGTAATATTTACAACTGGCTGATTACTTGTCGAGCTTTTTTTTACAAATAGTAAACATTTAAATTAATAAAAAATTGTACTTAATTGATCCGCTGCAAATGTATTGTGCGCAAATTTTGTCTGACTGTCTTCTTTAATAGTAACTATTAACACTGATTTCCAAGTGCAAAATTATTTTTTTACAAGTATTTTAG
Organism: Bulinus truncatus; assembly: GCA_021962125.1. NCBI lineage: Eukaryota > Metazoa > Mollusca > Gastropoda > Planorbidae > Bulinus > Bulinus truncatus. Next base: position 549,577 of record JAGDYQ010000228.1, on the reverse strand, counting down.
CCCGTCGAAGGACGGGTGGAATTTTATAGTGACCTAGTCTTATTCTTTACGTTTGACGATGTTAAAATGCTATCTGTTGTAATAAAAACTAAAATAATCTGAATGATATTATATATTATTATTATTATTTAATATTTGGAACTTTTACATTTCATAATAAAAAACCACAGAAACTATTTAAAACTGTAGATTTTAAAAAAAAAATTGAATTGAGACACGGGCATGACGCCATTTTGAATTTTTGTTTTCGTTCGTCACGTGATTACTTTATCAAATAGTATTGTTTTATTTATTTCTACCATATGCGCAGCCGACGGCTTTTACGGAGGTCGTTTATAGAACGTATTATTATAAAAAATGCACTGAAAAGTAAACAAGCAATTAAGCCTGTTCCATTCTGGACACAAAATGTGTTAGCGCATTTTCGTGTTATGTATCAGTACGTTTGTTAGCTTTCAGTAAATATTTGTAAATTTTGGAAATGTTTATAAATTCAATTGTGTAATGCATATATTTGTAAAAAAAAATTATAAAGACGTTTCTTTATATTTGAAAAAAAAGTATTGTCTCTTAAATCTATCTACAAGTGGTTTGTGGTTACTGAAATAGGACTCATAATTGAAAACATTCTAAATTATAGTCATTTAATCGTCCGAAAACTCCGTCAATTGTTGCATAGCTCTGATACTTTCAATTAAACTCAGAACACAAGCTTACTATTTCATTTGATGAGTTTCTTAATAAATCTTGGTGAAACTACGTGCTGCAGTATTTCGCACCAAATGAACGGGTTATTGAACGTACAAGGTGTATATATAATATATAAACCCCTTAGGAGCCCTGAAGCCCGGCCCTCAGAGGTCCTATCGCGAAATGAACTTTTGATGTACACATGGCAGGCCAAGACCTACAAAATGATATATACATCATGGGTCTAGGACTTATAGTTGCTGAGATATAGCGCTCCTTTATTAATATAGCTTATATAGTAAAAAAAACGGTACTAAGGCCCCTTTTACGGCCCTGAGAGGTCAGATCACGAAATGGAAAAAGGTCATTTCTTGGCAGGCCAAGACCTACAAAATGATATATACATCATGGGTCTAGGACTTATGGTTGTTGAGATCTAGGGTGATGACGGACGGACGGACAGACAGACAAAACGGGGACAATAGAGCATTTTTTTTCGAAAATGCTCTAAAAATAAATACTTTATTATGTCATTTAGCAGGGTGAAGCACGATATAGCACTCATCGGGAAATGACGTCATAGAGGATTTTTTTTTATTTATAGCGAAGTACCATCTGGACAGCATAGGCTGTAGATTTTTGAAATAGTCGAATCGATTCGACGCAAGCGCCATTTTGAATTATGTCGAGGTTGTTTATTTATAGAACGGATTCCCCACACGGACGGAAGCGACCCGGACAAACTTAGCTGCTTTATAATGTAGATAATTATTTATTTGTACGTACTCATTTCTTTTCAAACCTATATATTGTTCGTTATTTACAATATTACCTAGTGTGGAGGTATTTACGTGTTACTTATCGTCCCTTATGATTCGAAACGTACCGTTACTTATCGTCCCTTATGATTCGAAACGTACCGTTACTTATCGTCCCTTATGATTCGAAACGTACCGTTACTTATCGTCCCTTATGATTCGAAACGTACCGTTACTTATCGTCCCTTATGATTCGAAACGTACCGTTACTTATCGTCCCTTATGATTCGAAACGTACCGTTACTTATCGTCCCTTATGATTCGAAACGTACCGTTACTTATCGTCCCTTATGATTCGAAACGTACCGTTACTTATCGTCCCTTATGATTCGAAACGTACCGTTACTTATCGTCCCTTATGATTCGAAACGTACCGTTACTTATCGTCCCTTATGATTCGAAACGTACCGTTACTTATCGTCCCTTATGATTCGAAACGTAACGTTACTTATCGTCCCTTATGATTTGAAACGTACCGTTACTTATCGTCCCTTATGATCCGGTATGGAGGAGGGGTGAGGCATGGGAATGCAGAGCATTGTCAATAGAGGCTAAAATGGGGTAATAGGAGGGTGGTGTCTGGGGAAAATAGTAATTGGTGGAACGTTTGGACATCAGGTGAATGAGGTGGTAATGGGATGGAGTGTCCATCGACGGAGTATCAGGAGTTTGGGTGAAAAGTGGCTGAAGGATTCTTCGGAGTGGGTTGTTCAGGTAACTCTGTGGAAGGAGGGGATTCTTTGCCACACTAGTGAACATACATATTTTTTTATAAAATAATATATGTATATACAACTATAATTTAATTTTTCATTTAATAAAACATAATACAATAATAGTTTTAATCGACTAAGTGGATGAATAAATTGCTAGCTATTACTTAGTCAGCTTGTAGAGAATAAATATGAAATGTTTCTTGCCTTTTATAGTAATGAAGATAATCGTAACAAAAAATGATACTGCTTTCATTCTTCTGATACTCCTCTTTCACCTTTGTAAAAAGAAATTTTGAGTACATTAGTTGTAATTTTAAAAAGAATGTATACAAATATGTCTATTTAAATATTCTAAAAATTGTTGCTTTTTGAACATATTTAAATACAAATATAGCTTTACTAAACAAACATTTTTCATATCACCAGTAAAAAAATTGCATGTACATGTTTAGTTTATCAATGAATGACGTTAATATATTTTTTATAGATTTACTCAGCAATTAATGTAGTCGGAATAATGTTTTGTAAAGAATCGATATAAATAAAAGCGGTGTAGTTTCTGCTTTAAATCGAAAGTAAAGAATTAATAGAACAATATTCCAGTTTAAAATATTAATCATGGCTCAATCCCGGTCTCGATTCAATATTTCTTTTAAAAAAAAAATATACATTTTAAATAGTTTCTATTGGATTTTATTATTGCAACGTAAAATAACCAAATCTTAAAAAATAATCTATATACATATTTTCCATTTGGATTCTGCGTTAAATCGAAAGTGGAAAAAAGAATTCAAAATGGCGTCTTGCCCGTGTCTCGATTCGAAATTTCTTTTTGAAAAACTACAGTTTTAAATAGTTTCTGTGATTTTTATTATGGATTGTAAAAGCCCCTAATATTAAAAATTAATAATTAACATATAATATCATTCAAATTATTGTAGTTTTTATTACAACCGATAGCATTTTAACATCGTCAAACGTAACCAATAGTAAAATCGAAAACCTCTGATGATAAGATTAGCGAGCGCGTTTTCGTATCTAATTTCGTAAATAAAGTTATTTTTTAAAAGTCGATATTTAGAATAAAGAAATTCTGCAAATTTCTATACAAATAAAGTTCTCAGCTATTATAATATTTCATTTTTTTTTTAAATAAATATGGCTTTGATTTATTTTAAATTACAAAATAAGATTAAATAGGTCTAAAACCAAGTTGAAGTGAAAAAATAATCGAGCAATTTTTTTTTTAAATAGTACATTAAAATTATCAATCTGATTGTGTGACGTGGTGGCTGATTGGATAAGCATCTTGTGTTTTTCTTTTTTTTTTTTATGCTGACTATCCAGGTTCGACTCCTCTCAGGGACCTTTTTATTTTATTGTTGTTTTTTTCAGAATGTATCCTTTTGGTTGTTTTAATGAAAAGTAACTAATTAGATCTCTTTAACATTTTTTTATTAAAATAATTTATCTTATTGTATGTTCTAAGAAAAAAAAACAACTGATTAGATTTTTAATTATTTCATAACTAAAAAAACAAAATTATTTTGAAAATATGTATCAAAGCTGAACACAGAGGTGTACCTAAGGTGGGGGTCTAAAATTGAAAGTCCCGCCGGGCCCCCAAATCCCTAGTTTTGTCTATCTTCATGCAAAGGCTTTGCAGGGTATAGCTAGTAATAGCATAATATCATTCAAATTATTGTTGTTTTTATTACAACAGATATCCTTTTAAAATCGTCAAATAGTAATAATCGAAAATTATCCGACGATGAAAATAGTGAGAGCGTTCGTCGTAATTAATTTTGTTAAAAAGTTCTTTTTAAAAGTCCATGAAATCTAAAAGAAAATGCAATTCTGCTAATTTCTTTACAAATAAAGTTCTCAGGTATCACATTATTTCATATTTTTTTTAATAAATAGTGCATTAATTTATTTTTACATTATAAAATAATATGATGGGGACCTTCTAGCATATTTTGAATTTCTTGCAGAATTTGATGACGTTAAATTTAATCCTGGAAGACACATTATTTGTCACCAAAAATTCAAAATGAGTTCATAAACTTAATGGGCAATAAAGTTAGGGAATCAATAGATGGGAAAGTCAAGCAAGTTTGTTACTTTTCTCTGGTGCTTGATTCCACTAGAGATGTTTCTCATCAAGAACAAGTATCCCTTATAGTTCGTTATTTGAATGTCGAGAATTTCGAAATAAAAGATTCATTCCTCGGTTACTGTGAAATTGTGAAGCACAACATTATGAAGAACGTGTTCTGAAAACTCTTAGACATTGGAATGGAATGTGATGTGTGCAGATGTCAAACGTATGATAACGCAGCCACAATGAATGGCCGTCTGTCTGGCCTGAAGAAACGTCTCTTAGACATATATCCAAAGTAACATTTCTGAACTGTGATAAACACTCTCTCAACCTGGCAGCTCTTCATTCTGAAGAGATAGATCAAGCAATGGTTCAACTTTCGTTCCAATTCACCTCAGAGATGGGCCAAAAAAAGAAGCTAGAACCGAGAGTCTAAAAAAGGAGGGTAGTACAAGGCGGTCATCAAAAGAAAAAGCTATGTCGTCAGTTTTCTTGCATCTTGACAAAATCATCAAGCTGTTGGAGAGACTTTCTAAATCAACAACTGAAAGAATGGACACTAGAAGTAGTGTACAGAATCAACTTCATGCAATGGAAAATGATTATTTTTTGCGTATCTGGATGTGAAGAAATAATATAGTCTAATCTTGATGACGCAATTTGGTAGGCTCCGCCCACCACAGTATCCATGGCGTCATTCCGCCATCTTGAGTGTATATATTGGGAGCTTTAGTGTATACGTCATTTGGTACAAATATTAAAATATTAAAACAGACAGTTGGGAGCACATGGTTTGTTTTATAATCAGTCGAGCTCTGTGCATCATCGGATGCGGATGCATGTTCTAGTAGAGTCTAGCTTTGGGCATCGATGTAGATGGATGCATGTTTACAGTTTGCTGTTGTACTCCTCCTGGGTTTACCTTTATGTCAGTTTATGTTCAAGAATTAAATGATTGTTGATGTTACTTCACTGTAGACTTCATGATTTGAGTTGTCTGAATTATTACACCTTCTACAAGTATTATCATTATAAGGACCCGTAACACTGGAATTCTAGTTAAATCAATATAGTTTAGAAGAAACTACATAAGTCTGGACTGCAAAAACGGGAAGCTTCTGAAGAGATTAACACTAGTTTCATGCTTTCTGCAAAATGATGAGAAACAGACGAAACTGATTGCCCAATCCATTGAACGAGCAAAAGAAGATAGTAAATGCTATGGATTTCATGTAAGCAAAACAGCCTGAAGAAAGAAATCTTTCAAGGGTGTTAACTGTCATTAGTGATATAACAACTTTCTTTTACATACAATACTTCTACCGATAACTTTAATATTACATGCCTACCTACCTCTACTATGTAGACTACATATTAGGTTGGCCCATAACCATATGGTAAAAATAAAGTTTCTCACATCTAACGGGTCACCCTCTTGTTGAGTTTGTCTTACTTAGTAAATGACAACAATTTCAGTTTTCTACTGCTATTGGAAGGGAATGCTCAAGAGTCACAAATATTTGGTATATTAATAAAAAAAACACATTTTCTTTAAATTTTATTACATTTTCAAATCATGCCATTACTGTAATGTAACTGTTAAGAAACGAAAATGTCAACATAAAATGTAAATTGTAGAGTGCTGAAGAGTAGAATACATTGTCTAAACACTGTCTACACCGAAACAGCACAGAAGGCAGACTTCTTTGTAGTTTGTGTAGGGATGACTTTTCTGTTGGCTTCAACAACTTGCAAAGTAAATTGCTTTTCTTCCTCGTTTTTTGTAAGCAGTCTATTATATTCCTCAAAAAGTTTAAATTCACGTTCTGCAGTATCGTTGACCACACGCAAGTCGTTAATGCGCTGCTTACCCTTCTGGTATTCAATATTATCATTCCACAGTTCCGGAGGACGAACTAGAAAGGAATTGCATATGTGTAGCTTTGTAAGCAGGTTCTGTGAATGCTTTTTTGTAAAGTGACCCAAGCTGACGCCTTCATTTTGGAGCAATGATGGATTACCTCGAACATGACACTCACTAGATTCTATTCCAAAACCTGTTATTATTTTCTGTTTCTCAATTGGTGACACTTCATCGGAAAACAATCCCAGGCTGACAGTCTTATAAGACAGATACCACATGTGATTCTGGAGAATTTTTTGTTGCAATACTGATGTCATGATCAACAGACTGATATTGCTGCAGGTCCTTCCAGAACAAAAGATCTCCTCCAGGTGCTACCGCTGCACCGGGTGCTTGAATCCAGGACTTAGTGTACAACAAGGCTCCAAACTGTACAAATCGTTTGAGTTGGCTTTCTTCCTTGGATGTAAGACTGAAAATTTCTCTCTGATGACGGAAGATGTAAATTTTGATGGCATAGATCCACCGAGCATGATGTACAGGGCCTGGTGCTCTCCAGTAAAAGGTTTTGGTGGATCTCCTAAGATGATCATCGTCAGTTCAATAAGTTCTTCACAATCATCTCTGAACTGGGACTTCATGTCAACGAAATTTGTCAGGAAGCTCACCGTGTTTTCTCGGAAAACATCAGTGCTTGAAGGCAGTTCCAACTTACTATAGTTGTCAAGCTTTATGCGTCCCCAAAATTCTTCTTTAAATCTTTTGAAGATAGGTATATTTGCTGAGTTAGAGGGACCGCAACACAAACTGAAAGCCTTTGCCAATAATATTTCAAGAACATGATGACGACATAACCAGCCACAATAGTTCTCGACCAATACGATTCTCAAGCAGAATTGATGTCAAAGCTCATAGCCTGGATGCTTTCTAACAGTGCCCACTGTTCTAACTGACCATAAAAAGCATCAGCAGCATTCTGTACTGTCCCTGATGTTAGTTTAGGGACACCTAGTTATTTTTCACTGCGATCACCAGAAACCAGCACCGGCAAGCAGTCAACTTCTCCAAGACCCAGGATTTTAGGTACGATTTTTCATCCCAGTGTAGAACTAGTGGATAGTCAGGCTTGAATGAAACATTTATATATGCTGCTTGTTTACACCTGGCTTTCTTTGTGGCTCTTTGTATGGTGCTTCGTGAAACTGTCAAAGATGAAGGATCATGTCCCAGCGCTGCAGCAATAGGAAACATCAATCGCAAAGCTTCACAGTCAGACGTTTGGTTGCAATCCAAGGCACTGGTAACATGCTTAGTGAACAAGGAAGTATGATACCCAATCTCTGTCTTGTTTGTCCGTTTTTTTAGTTGAGCTTGGACTTGGCTCATATTCATCTAGGACTTCAAATTTATTGGATGAGTCACAGCTCTTTGTTTCATTTTCACCTGATTCACCTTGTATAGATTGTTGCTGTAGTTTTTCAACAAAATCGATTAAAATGCCGTAAAAGGTAAAACAACGAGGCCTGTGAGCATCCCCTTCTACTTGGAATTTAGTTGTAAAATTTTAACAGTATACTACCTAAGGCAAAAGTAACACAAAAAAGGGTGCCCCGGTATGCGGCACGAAGTTGGATTTTTTGGGCCCCCCTACTACATATAGGCCAAATAAGTAGGTGACTTGATAATTTTATATTATATAAATCAACAAAGAGAGCCTTTGGAGATCATTCCATTGATTTAATCAGCTTAGCAGTTAATTTTGGAAAAAGTTGTAAAGCTTTTAGTGGGAGATTTTTGTTACAATAGACAAAGAAGAAATACCGAGTCATATATTGATTGCTTGTCACTTAAACTATTATAACTAGACAATTCTAAATTGAATTTAATGACAAAATATTCAGTATTATTGCATTTATAAAACTATTTTTAAAATTGCACAGGTTCAGGTTCGTGCAGTGTAGAGCGCTTGACTGTCAACCAGAGAAATGAGAAGTGTTTGTATAAATAAGAGAAGAAGTGTGTTATAAGCCTGAAAATTTAAATTTACATATATATATATATATATAATTGTAGTCTTGCTACATTAGGAATATTTTAATTACACGTTATACTGATGTTGTTTTACGTTTTTCAAATACACCCAATAAAGAATAGAGAAATTTAAAACAATAAAATAAATAGTTATATCGCTATGCTGAGCAATTAAACAATTCATCAGCTGTAGCCAGCTGTAGCCAGCAATATAAAAAACAGTTAACTCCCATTTTGTTATCGCAGAAAAACGACTAGTCACGGAGAAAGGAAGGTGGGGGGGGGGGAGTGAACGGGGTGGTGGGGGTTGACAGGTGACAAGACTAAACAAACATTCTCGCTTGCTTAAGTTTTTTTTTTTTATCAAGTTGCCGCTCTCTCAGTATATTACAGTCTGTTACACCATACATCATATTCATGTGAGATTTATTCCTTGCTTTTATCTCAAATTATTAGTCTCAACGAGAAAGGCAAAAGTAGTGATTTTATTAGAATATATGATGAATGTAAATATTGTTGAGCAGTCTAAACTGCAATAAATGCCCACTTTTTTTATTTGTTTTGTTTTTACATTGCTTTTGTAGCTGTTTATAAAACTGCTGCCGCAGTCAACACGGGTAACATGAACGAGTCGTCTCAGATATGGAGTGTAAAAGATGTAAAAGGTTGTCGTGAACACATGTGTGTTCTAGTTAAAACATCCTGAAAAACGAAGAACAGGTCGAAAATAAAGTTGAAAAATATGAGTACACACATATCCACAAAAGCAGAAACCGTGAAACAAAAAAACTTATACAAATTATAATGGGCTTATTTAAGAAATGTTATATTGATTTCAACATAAAAAAAAATTAGCGCATATCAGTATAATAACATCTTTAAATGTTACATAGATATCTAATGTTTATAATTCTCATATAATAAAAATATATAGCAAAGTTTTACTTTTTTTGTTCCTGGGTTAAAAGTGTGTTTTCCTAATACAAACAAAAAATAGCTTTTACTCCACAAAAACATTCTTTCTGTAATCAGGATAATAATAGGCCTATTTTGAAATTCGACTTTTCGTGAAAATTGTTTAGTCGCATTCTATACTAGTCAGTCTTGTAGAATATTCTTGAACTGCTCGAATTGTCTATTTTCAACACAATTCTTCATTCGCATTGAATACTGAGTAGTCTTCTAGAATATTCTTTCAAGAAAGATTTAGAACATTCAAGGTCTGTCCAATAGTAGTCATACAAGTATACAAGCACAGATGACTCGAACCAACATTTCGGTTAATAATATTGCAGAGTAAGAGAATAACAAATCGTTGTTAAAGAACAATTATTGATTTAGATGGCATCAAGAGGTTGTTTGCACCTAGCAAATGAATTTTGCTCGTGTGTGAAAAATTTAAAAAGAAAAGAGCCAGAAACTACTAGAAAGTATTCCATTAAAGCATGTCGTCAGACATGTGAGACCTGCTAAGCATACTTCGGCATGCCTGTCTGGAATCAGACAAGTCATAGGCACCTCGTCTCTCATACGTTCGTATTTTCCAAGAAAAATATATAAGTTAAAATTGTTTGATGCTGGCTTATATGAAAGTGCTTTATTTTTGTAGAATTTCAATGATTTAGATCTTGTACAGTTTAAGGAGTTGGTTTTGACAAATTTTCCGATATGTTGGTGTATTTTAGCTAAAATGTCATATGCTAATATCATATACTCTATTACATAATGTGTGCGATTTTCTGCTTTTAAATTTTTATAAATAATTATATCTGCTTTGTTACAGGTTGGTACAGGTGATAAAAGAGCCATGAAGTTTGCTATTTCGCTACAAAGCAACTACTACTTCTGCATGGTGGATCCCACCAAACGTCGCAATGGCAATAATGCACCTCATATCGTTTATGCAGACATTCCTTCTTCTATTGCCCCAGTACCACACTGCCCTAGCTGCCTGTTTCCACCCCCCTCCCCCGCGAAGAGGGACAAGCCATCTTCAGCAGACAGCGAGAAGGATACTAGAGATACAGATTACGGTTTCACAGATGCGATTGGGAAAAGAAGGCCACACTTCTATAATCTGAAAGCCATTAACGATCTGAGAGACCTTGGTCTTGTTGTGTATAGGATCTTGTCGGGGCCTTTAATCTTCACTCCTTCGTCACTACTTCAGATATGTTAACATTCAGCCACTTAGAAAAACAACCCCCGCTAATACTTCATATTGAACACTTCAACTATCCAATCAGTAAAAGGAACAACGTATTCACAAGAACAAATAATATAGTTTAATCCTTAATATATATATATGTCATAGAATGATCAAAGAAACAACAACAGGTCCAGATACATAGTGTGGTCATCAACAGCCCAACTTCTACCACCGACCACTCGCTGTTACACATCAACCACTGGTCACCGTCCCACCATAAAAACTACTGACTAGTCCGTGTTACCCTCGTCAACCCCCCTGTCCAGTACCATGAACTCTTTTTATGATCAAAACACGTCATACCCTTCGACCCGTCAACTGACCTAACACAGCTCTCATAACTAATACACGACAGTCTTACCAAATCAAATGATAAGCTTCTGACATCCAGGCTCAATTCACTGATCAAAGAATGCTTCTTCAGTCGGCAAGATGGGCTGTACTTGTGCAACAAAGTGACAGGTCTATTCGAGGCTATAAGTATCAAATATAACCTGGGAGAATGGCGCCTATTCATAGACAGCTCATCCCGCAGCCTCAAAGCTGTGCAGCTGCTTTACAGCGGAAACAACTACCCGTCTCTCCATAAGGCTCACTCTGTGCATCTCAAACATTCTGTGCATCTCAAACACTCTGTGCATCTCAAAACACTCTGTGCATCTCAAACACTCTGTGCATCTCAAACACTCTGTGCATCTCAAACACTCTGTGCATCTCAAAGAGGACTACGCCATGTAAAGATGTAGCTGAGTACCTTTTAGTATGACGACTATGGATGGGAAGTCATCGGATAATCCAAAATGGTGTCAGTACTGATGGGCCTTCAAGGTGGTTTCACGAAATGTCAATATCTATTGGGCTTTGAACGTCGTTACCATGGACAGAATAACGAACACATGATGGGGGACTACATTTTAGGTGTTTCTTCAAGAAAGCAATTTTGTGTTAATTTTAAAAATTATATTTTTACAATTTACAATTAACACTTTTTGTGTTTTTACAAAAACTATTAAAGATAAGAGTCGCAAATTGTACATGCTTGATTTTCAAAATATTATTTACGTTTTTTGTAATTTTTTAATTTTGTTTATCAAATATTTGGACCCATTTTTTAGGAACAGGTATTGATGATGACTCTGACATAGGAGGAACAGGTATTAATGATGACTCTACATTTATTGCTAAGAGATGCTTTTATTAATGATGTGAGTTAACTCACACACTTTTGCAGACGGGACTTTGACCAATCATTTAACGACACTCCTCTCCCTGTCAATCACAGGAGGTGGCTAAATCCCCGCCCTAGATGATGGAGGGGGGGGGGAAGGTACGTCATACCGTCAAAAAAACGAAAGTAACTGGACATCTGAACGGGTCTTTTTCCCTTTGAAGATAGCCGACCAGGGGAACAGTGGTCAGAGAGAATCCCGAGCGGAATTTAACGTCTTTTTATTAGTTTCTTTAACCCTCGTCGGGATGCGGCTTTTCATGGTATGACGCAATTATGGGGGGTGGGATAGAAAGGATGGTGGGGTGGGAGAACTGGAACGTATACTATTATACGTATCTTATATTTATTAATACTATTAAGGGGTAGCCGTGCGATGTCAAGGGCTGGAATAAAGGGAATGGTTTTGACAAATTAGTCACGACCCGTGACAGTTAAAAGGTGCCTTTTGTAATTATTGCGTGTTGTTTTCAAAAATAGTAATTCGAGGGGTTCATGGGGCATTTGGCATCAAACCATGCAAAAAATGTAAAGATTTCAACGACGATGTACGTAGCCACATGCAAAGCACATGTTACAAAGGCTCTCATGAAGATGCAAGCAATTTTCTTGCATTATTGGAAGCCAAAGCAGTTTCTATAAATGAGCAGTTGAACTCATCATTTAGAAGACAAATTCAACAAAATCGCAACAAAATGTGTCCCATCATTTCAACAATTCAATTTTGCGGCATGCATGATTTAGCACTTCGTTGAAAATAATCCAATTCTGGTAATTTTTATGACCTGTTAAAGTGTTGTGTTGAATCTGGAGATGAATTTCTTGTAGTGCTAAGTATATCTCGGCAACTATGCAAAACAATATAAAATCGAAATTTGTGGGTATCTCTTTCGTGAAGACTTTGTTCGTGAAGCAAATAATTCAGTTGCATTTTCTACGCTTGCCGAAAAGACAAATGACATTTCAGGCATTGAGCAAATGTCAAATGGTAAGATTAGTCAAAGAACAAAATGGGAAAATGATAGTCACAGAAGAATAGATAGAACAGCTGAAGGTTTAGCCAACACCATCATTACAAATTCATTAGAATTTGGATTAGATATGACAAAGATTGTTGGTCAATGATACGACTGATGTTCTACAATGGCAGGTAAAGAAGGAGGAGTCCAAGAAATAATTCGAAAAAAATACCCTAAACCAGCAATTGTCCATTGAAGCTTACATAGACTAAATCTTGTCGTGAACGATTTAAATAATGTGAATGCCGCTGTATGAAACACGACAGGAACAATTAATAATTATAGTTTTTCCGAGAAGAAAACTAATTCCAAATGTTTCTTTGCTATGTGAAACTAGATGGACACATAAATATAAAAGCTTGAGGATTTTTAGCGCATTTTCGAGAAGTCGAATGCGCAATTGTTTCCTTTTGTCCGTCTGTCATCACCCTAGATCTCAGCAACCATAAGTCCTAGACCCATGATGTATAAACTTTTTTGTAGGTCTTGGACCGTCATTCCTGCATCAAAAGTCCATTTTGCGATCTGACCTTTCCAAAATTTACAAATATTTACTGGAACATAATGAAATTATTGCGTCAAGATGTTGGATCAGGGGCGTGTGTTTTCAAAAGATAATCGCCGAAACTCACTAAGAAATCCGCCGAAATCCAAACAAATAAGTTAAATTGAAGAGACATGTCAACATTTACACATATATTTTTTTCTTTTTGTATGGGTGTAATAAAATGCGTTAAAGACCAAAATCAGCCCAAAATGATGACAGTGCCCCATACTCCGCCTATCTTTCCTATCTCAAGGCGTACCTGAAATGATGCCCCTTCCTTTTCAGACCTCTTGGACCACTAAATTTGTATTTAACTGAGGGCCACTAAATGTAACTATTTTAAGTGCACCTCTTTAATATGATTATGACTAAGTGTTTTATCAGAGATTAGGACTTCAATGTAATCATCGTTTTCGCTTAAGTACATAATTGATTTTTTAGGACTACTGTCTTAAGACCGGTCATGATGTATAGAATTCAATTCGAATGTTAGAACATACACCACTATATAAGAATATAATTAAATGGTTAATGTAGACTTCTAAGAAAAATGCACGACTACAGTACATACATAGCTTTGCAATTAATATCAAGTAGACGAATTCACTATTTGAAGGATACTAAAGCTTTTGTTACAAATTATAACACTGGTTTAATAATGAAATTTTATTTTATTGGTTTAATAATAATATTGGTTTAATAATAAAAAAAATGTAGATTTACCTTATCAATGTACACTTTCCCAGTTTTGAAATGAACACAAATAATGTGAAACTACGGAGTCTGTCTATAAAGAAAGTTTGCTGGTGAACTCTTATTATTAAGCTTGGGTGAATGAATACCAGCCCCTCCTTTATCTGTAGAAAGTTTTCTTTCATATCTCAACTGGCAATAATGTGTATACACGTTCTACACTGTATTATCTGGTGGGGTAGCGAGGTATATAAAAAATAGAATAAATTCCTTACTGCTTACGTAATCCTTTTTTTTATAATAACTTTTATAGAACTTTTACAAGTACTAGTTAACAAAGGCCCGGTACCCGGACCGGCGAGTAGGCACGTAGTTGGAGTTGAAAATGTTGATATATATATATATATGTGTGTGTGTGTGTGTGTGTGTATGTGTGAGAGAGAGAGAGAGAGAGAGAAAGTTAGAGAGAGAGAGAGAGAGAGAGAGAGAGAGAGAGAGAGACGTTAACAATCAGTCTATATACAAAAAAATAGCATATCTATGTACTCGAAGTGGCCCCAAAGGACATGAACAAATTTTTGTAGCCAAAATACATTTGAGAATAGAGACACTTAATAGTACATCGAATAAAGTTCATATGTTATATAGTTCATCCCAAAGAAAATAATCCTTATTATGGGTACATAAGCTTAACAAAAACAACCCCCCAACGATTAAACTCTGAACCTAACATTCAACTATAGCTATGACTATAGCCTACATAATTTGCGCAAACAACACCTTATCATTGATAAATCTTGATTCATACATATTATTTTAATGGACTCCTTTCCAAACAGTTCTTTATGTTATGTTTTATGATGCTCAACATGACATATTTAAAAAAAAAGTGAGTGCCTTTTAGGCAACGTGTTTAGCAGGTGATTTATTAACTGTTATACACAATATGTCGTACCGAGAATTAACTAAAAAAATATTGCTAACCCGGCAGTGCCGATTCTATGGATTTAGGGGCTCGGGGGGGGGGCTTGGCCTCTTTGGGGGCCTCTGCATTTTGACATTCGACACCATGATATGAAATAATTTAATTAATATTTAGTGTTTAAAAAATTTTTGGGGCCCCCTCAATCTGGGTCCCGGGGAGATAGAATCGTTGTGTAGCTTTTATCTGACATTCAATTAAAAAAATACTATTCCATCAATCCAGATGAGGCAGAAGACGCAGACAACATCAGGCCTTTTCAAAAAAAAATATCAAAGCTTTAAACATTATAGTTATGTGAAACCAGTGCCGAACCTAGGGATTGGTGGCTTGGCCTCGTCGGAGGTCCCTGTATTTTGACATGAGATAATTTACTTAATATTTAATGTAAAAAAGATTTTTGGGGCCCCCGCCTATTCGTATTACAGCCACAGTTTCGAGCACCTCTGATTGGCGTTTATATTGGGACAATACGAATCAGTTAAGATTCCTGGTGTCGACAATGCAGTTAGCTCAGGAAAAGAAAGATCCAGTGTTTTTCGAGTGTTGGATTGGACGGTTGGTTTGCTGGTGATTGGAATTTATGACGAAGGCTGTTAGAGACTATGAATCATCTTGAGAAACATTGAGAAACCTAACACACCACAAGTCTGAGTACATTATCGCAATTGTGGATTAAAGTAAATACTGTTGAAATAGGAACTCAATAAACTCTGTTCCTTAATAGCATCACATTTTTATAAAAAAAAACTGGAAACAGGTGAGTGGGGAAGCCATTAGGCAATGGAGAATATTGTTAGCAACGGCTCTGAAAGTTTAAATGAATACTCTAAAACACACATCAAATCAAAAGACAAAATTATGTTTATTATAACACACATCATTACATTAAAACATACACAACATTACTATAATAAATTTTAAAATAACTATGTGCATATTGTATCAAACATCAACAGCCTGTAAAACACTTCAAAAGACTGTAAACGACATCAGTAGACTGTAAACATTATCAATAGACTGCTACACACTTCAATAGACTGTTACACACATCAATAGACTGTGGCACACATCAATATAAGAAAAAATGACTTATGGTAATATTGTGTGCTACATAACAATAAGGCATGTTAGTACACAATATCAAAATGGTGTATATATTTCTTACATTTTTTTCTAAACAAACAATAAAACATTATCCAACACAAAATAGAATAAATTGAGATATTTGGACTAGAAAAAATGTGTTCAGCTAGAAGACGTGTAAATAAAGTTGTGTAGATTATTTCGGCAAAATGACTTCAGATTATACTTCCCGGTTGCTACAAATTGATTTCTTTAACCTACGATTCACTGACTATAGGTCTCATACACAGTATCATTTGAATGCCAATTTATTTTCCGATTTGAGATAAAAACTATGTCGGCATAATAAAGAAAAATTGTTCTTAAATTTCATATTTATCTCAATTCAAATGTCTGGGTCATTAAAAAAAAATCAAAAATACAATTCAACTAAAGTGTACTGGAACTAAAGACAACAACCCACCAATTAGAGTATTTATTTATTTTCTTAATACCTCTTCAATACGTACACACAGCATATACACATACAAAGAAATAGAATCGTTTATTACGCTCCGAGCGCGCAGCTCATATAAATCCTCCTTCCTAACATGTGTACTCCAGATTCTTTTTTTTTTTACGCCAATCACGTCTTTAGCACGGTATCGGACCGGCACTGTAACTGACGCCAAATAAACTCGTATCCTGATATTTTAAAATTTAGAGCTGCTGTTTGATTAATTGATTTGTATAAAAATGAGATTGTCTGTTATTATATTCCAGTGGTAGTCAAATGCAACTCTTAGAGCCTTATTTAAAATACAACAGCTTTTGTGTATCAATTTTTAGGCGAGACAGTATTATAAATCTAACATCTTACGCACTTTTTAAATCTGGATAACGTTTTAAATAGCGATGTGCATTCTGTGTGTTTTATTATGTGGTAATCAATAAGCATTTTTTCTGTGGGTGGGTTTATAGCTGGGTTTGTCTTTGACTTCAAATCTTATAACTCACTTTTGGACTTGTTCTGATTTATTCAGAATGCTCAAAGTTGGCACAAGTTTAGACTCTACATGACATATACGATTTTAAATATATACGAGTCCATGAGTAAATTTTTTTTTAGATTTACTAAGCGAATTAATTTTATTATTAAAGACTAAAGTAGGATAAAATTTGCCTTGAGATTATCATGTCCAAGTAAATAGATTTTAACGCAGTTGCATAGTGCGCAAAATAGCAATTTTTTCATTCTTATATAGCCTATAATTGCCAGATAAAAAAAATATATCAAAGGGTAAAAAAAAAACAGTAGAAAGTTAAAAGCTTTAAAAAATAATAAAGCATAATTGAAAAAAAAAATAATTTTAATATTCTATAAAAATAACTAAAAACAACTTATTTTATTTTATATATATTAATATAAATTATCAATATTATAACAGTTATCTTTAAATGTGGGAAGCATTTTAGTGGTAGTGTTTATGGCGTAGCGATATACTATATGCTAACAAATATGTGTTATGAGCCAAAAGAAACAAGTATAAGACGTTTATTGTGGATCTGTGTTATTAGCAGGCCCGTAGCCAGAGGGGGGGCTGGGGGGCTGAGCCCCCCCCCCCGTGCATGACCTGAGCCCCCCCCCCCCGTGCGTGATTTGAGTTTTTTGACACAATTTTAATAATAACGGCTATAAAATATCAATCATTTTGTTTGATAAATCAGTAATAATAAAAACGTAAAAGTTTATATTTTGGCAATCATTCAGGCTATTTATATATACTTACATATATAGCTTATCTAATTTTTGGGCATAAAAGATTGAATCTTATTAAAGTTCACTTCTGGATATTTCGGGCAGCATTGACATTTGGTGCTTCAACAGCCGTGTGTGAGAGCAGTTTCTCAACCCTCACACGAATGCTCACCCCATATCGCAGATAAATGTTACAAAAGCGTCTAAGCAATCTTTTCCTGCTTGCATTTGAAAAAGATTTAACAGACAATCTGAATGCTGAAGCATTTTCAGGTAAGTTCAGTGCTAAACCCAGGCCCGTAGCCAGGTCAAAGTAAGCAGGGAGGCACCAATACCCAGCAAGGGGGCACCTTTACTTTTTCTTTATTTTTTCCTCTTTTTCTTCTTTTTTAAGTGGGGGGGGGGCACTCCACACCTAGCGGGGGGAAGGGCACGCCCCCCAGTGCCCCCATTGGCTACGGGGCTGGCTAAACCACGAAGTTTGCAAATTTGAAACGTATAATAAAATAAGTTCGCAACAAGTGCCGACGAGGGGGGGCAGGGGGCAATGCCCAGGGGCCCGGCGAGTTTTAGGGACCCGGACTGAGCTGGCCAATCAACTTTTTAAAATATTAATATCAGCCCAGGGGCCCGAAATTTCTGTCGATGGGCCTGTTCGCAACCTTGTAATAGTTTTATATATTGATATCTTCTAAGGACAACTAGCAACTTAAATAAATTAATAAAATAACATTGACTTCTGACTTCATTTTTATACATATGTATAATAAAATAATAAAGTACAAACTACGTGATTTCTGAGTGATGTTATTTAATTTGCAAATTTACTTTTTAGCAGAATTAATTTTATTTTAAATTGAATAATTGCGACTGTTTTTGTTGATAGATCTGTTCTTTGTTTTCAATATTTTATAAGAAATATCACACAAATAGCTAAGCTTTATTCATGCATCTTTGTCGTTCTTCCCGGGTTGTACGTTAAACAAACAGTATAATAATATAAATCAGGTATCTTTTATGTAACAATTGTGTAGCAGAACTATTGGTCAATATATTTATAACAGGAATCAGAAATTGCTCAGCCTCAATAAATTGTTATCATTAAAACTCTTTACTATTTAAATTATTTTTAACAAAACTGCAACATGCCATGCATTATCTAAACGTAGTTAAAATTATATATTTCTAATTAATGGTTAAACAATCGGTACTAAAATGCACCATTCCAGATATGGAACTGCAAAAAATTTCTTGGGGAGGGGACTCACTGAGATCCCCTCCCCAAACCCCTCCTCTCCGTTCGCAAGCTTTCGGCGCTTTGCGCCTCCATTTTCGCCCCCCCCCCCGAACATTTCTTCTACCCCACCAGGGGCGGATTTAGGGGGAGGGGCCGGGGGGGACATGCCCCCCCCCCCCCCGTTATCGCAAGTTTAGGTAATACATCATTAAATTATCCAAATATTTTTTGTTCTAAGACCAATTTTCAACAATGAAAACAGTTTGCCCCCCTCGTGGGTCAATGTTTTGCCCCCCCCCCCGTCAAAGTTGTCTAGATCCGCCCCGATCATTTTTTCGGCACCCCCCTCCCCCCGAAAAAAATTTTTCGCCCCCCCCTTCCCCGAAAATGTCTTCGGACCCCCCAATCCAATATTCCTGGCTACGGGCCTGGTTATTAGGTACCACAAACTGATTTTTTATGATCTTTACAGCTTTTTTAAACATGAATATAGCAAGAACTTCAGAATCTAAGAAGGTGGACATCAAATTTATCACTAAAGCTCAGGTAGTTTGAGATATAATTTTTTGAAAATGTGACTTTTTCGTTTTTTTTCTACACCTTCAATAGTGCCAGTTTTGCCAAGCGTTATCTGCAAAAGTATTTAATGTACAAAAAAATCATTTACAGTCAACACAACCACATATATACATAGGAACGAAATTGAGGGATTTAAAATTACAATATCTGTGAAATTTATTGCATTGAAAATTGTTTTTTTTATATTTTATTAGAAAAATTAAAAGGGAGATAAATATTTAAAATTTGTCACATTTCACAAAATCATACAAAATATTGTAATAAAGACACATAAAAAACAATAACATCAATGTTTAGGGGAATTTAAGCTCTATACATTCTAATAGCCATGATATCTAAAGATTTATTTTAAGTTAAAAATAATAAAGGTTATAAAAGAGGTGAGGGTAAACAAAAGTATAAAAAAAATTGTCATTTTGAATTAATCACCAAAAAAAGAACTATTACTTATATTATATACTAGCTGTACCCTGCAAAGCCTTTTCATGAAGATAGACTTGTAAAGCCATTGCCGAACCTAGGATTTGGGGGCCCTGCATTTTGACATTCGATACCATGACATGAGATATGTACTTAATATTTAATGTAAAAAAATAATTTTGGGGGCTCCCCTCAAGCTGGAGCCCGGTGGGACTTTCGATTTTGGACCCCCTCCACCCTAGTTACGCCTCTGTGTTCAGATTTGATACCTTTTTAAAAAATTATTTCGTTTTTTTTTTTGTTTAAGTTTTGAAATAGTTAAAAACCTAATTAGTTGTTGTTTCTTTTTCTTACAACATCCTAAAGAAAACATTATTTCAATAAAAAAAAAATGTCAAAGAGATCTAATTAGTTACTTTTCATTAAAACAACTAAAAGGATACATTCTAAAAAAAATGTCCAAGAGAGGTATCGTACCTGGATAATCAGCATAAAAAGAATAACCTAAGTTGCTTAGCCATTCAGCCACCACGTCACACAAACATGTTGTACCCTGCAAAGCCTTTGCATAGAGATCGACTACTATAAAGCCAGTGCCAAATCTAGGGATTTGGAGGCCCGGGGCTTGGCCTCTTTTGGGCCCCTGCATTTTGACGCTCGATACCATATCATGAGATTAATGTAATACTTAATATTTAATGTAAAAAATAATTTTGGGGTCACCCCTCAAGCTGGGGCCCGGCGGGTCTTTCGATTTTGGACCCCCCCCCCTCCCAACCCTAGTTACGCCTCTGTGTTAATTTTTTTTTTAGTTATGAAATAATTTAAAATCTAATTAGTTGTTCTTTCTTTTTCTTACAACATCCTAAAAGATAAATTATTTAAATTAAAAAAAAATGTCAAAGAGATCTAATTAGTTACTTTTCATTAAAATAACTAAAAGGATATATTCTGAAAAAAAAAACAATAAAAAAAATGTCCCTGGGAGAAATCGAACCCGGAGAGTCTGCAAAAAAAAAGGGATTCTTGGCCTAGTCCAATAACATCTCAGCCACTTCGCCACACAAATTAAGTGTGCATTTTCAATATACTATTAGAAAAATATTGCTCGGTTATGTTTTCATTGCCTTTTGACCTAGTTTTTTAGGTCTATATTGTTATTTTATAATTAAGAAATAATTCAAAGATGTATTTATTTAAAATCATAAATATTTTAAAAGCTGAGAACTTAATTAGTATAGAAATTAGCAGAATTTCTTTTTTTCAATATTTTATCGACTTTTAAAAAGAACTTTATTTACGAAATTAGACGAAAACACGATCAATAGCTACAGTCTTATCGTCGCCGACGTCGGAGATTTTCGATTATTACTTTTGTTTTAGTTTGACGATGTTATAATGTTGTAATAAAAACTACAATGATTTGAATGATATTATATGCTAATTATTAATTTTTAATCTTGGGATTGATAAATCTATGCATGTAGAAAAGTCAATAAAAAATTCTTTTCATTTGGGAAAAATCCACTACATGTATTAAGATATTTTTTATTCGAAAAATTGTACTAGTAAATGGGACGAGGTGTGAGTGTTGCCGTTCAGTCATATTTCTTGAAAATGTCACATAAAGGTACTGTGTTTATTGAATATAATTAGCATAATCATTCATAATAAAATAACTACAAGTTTAAATATAAATAACATAATTGTATATTTATATATATATATATATATATATATATATATATATATATATATATATATATATCAGGCTTGCGGAGCCGAGAAGCCGTGGAGCAGCTACTTTTTGCGGAGCCGAAAAAATCTGGCGGCTCCACGGCTCCCAAATGTTTTTTTTTACAGCAGAATTATTTTTTTTTAGCTTTAAAATTGCACATTTATTTGATTGTTTGCCTCCTACAATTTGAAATGTTGTCATGTTTTACGAACGCCACACCAGTAACAGCATTTAAATGATAGCGTGCACGCACATCTCCACAAGAAATCTTTAATGGGTTAATGGGGAATCGTTTTGTGTTCGTTTTAAATCTAGTTTACCATCCGATTTTTTTTAAATGACATGTTATTTTGTTATATATAAAATTAAAACAGTTTTATTTCATAGAATAATTGTATCAATCATTTAAAAATAAATTTTTACTACCATGACTAATAGAACGCGTCATTTCGTATATTATTTGACCGCGAATTTGTAATAGACTAAAAACAAAATGGTTGCTTTCTGTATTTAACAATTGTATTATGTAAAAAGAATATCTGAAATAGAGTAGATAAATTTATAAGGCTTTGGCTATTCGGACCAGGGTCCCAATAAAATCCGATTGTTATTCGGACCCGCGGCAAATATGCACTAAGCTTATCTATATTTAAACTTTATTAGACGGAACCCGAAAAAATAATAATACAGAGTCCGCTTAGTGAAACCCTAGACACTGAGTAACTATTAAATAATACAATAAAACAATAATAAAAAAATTAACAAAAAACAGTAATAAAGTGTATGTATAGCCAGTGCCGGCCTTAGACATTTTTGTGATATAGGCAAGGACAAAATGCCGCCCTTTTTAGTTTCATTTTTCATCCAAATTATGAAAATAAAAATATGATGTATTTATAGTTTCATTCTTCATAACAAATTTTTTAAAATTTGGCAATTTTGTAAAAGTTAAAGAGTTTTAAGTATACGTAGTGTATTTTAGGAAGTTGTTTTTTTTTTTTGCTAAGTTAAAAAAGTAATGAAAAATTTAAAAAACAATTAAATGTCATGTTTATTAAAAAGATTGAAGATAATTTAAGAAAAATATGCTTAGTAGCTTTTGCAGAGGCAAACTCTTCAATTACCTCGGTCAGATCCAAATCTTCTGCAATCGTTTTCTTTATAAATATTGTAGCAAAACCAACCAAACGATGCTGAGAAATGGTAGAACGAAGAAATGTTTTTATGAGTTTGAGCTTCGAAAAGCTTCTCTCTGCATATGCCACTGTTATCGGGAGTGTAAGCAAAATTCGCAATGCCACGTACACATTCGGAAAAAGAGCAACCAAGCCCATTCCACATAGATAGTCTAATATAACTATAAGGCTTGATTTTTCTGTAATTCTCCTTGTATAAGCCAATAATTCATCGCACAGTTCTGTTGTATTAATATCTGCTGAATCTTCGTTTTCAGATGTTAAAGCTAATTGAAGGTCCATGCCATCTTTGAAAAACTTCTCTTTTATCACATTTCTCCAGTTTTTAATGTCATACAAAAATCCAAATAAATCGCTATAAGATGTTAGCTGCATAAATCGATCATTCACTGATTGAATTGCGGTATCTAATATCTGGTTAAAGAAATTTACTCTGAAATTCATTTCTGGCTCGAGAATTGGATCATGTGAAACTTCATAGTCAAATTGTCTCTTTCTTAGTCAAGATCTTATTTGTATTTCCGTAGGGAAAATGCACTCAATACCAAATTCTTCAGCCAATGATTTAGCTGTTGTAATTGCTTTGGCAAAACCTTCATCTGTTCTATAATTCTAAAGCATAGTTACAGTTGCATTCACTTGTTGAATGGATTTATTTAAAGCAAGATCTTTTTCTTTAAATGCTTTGTTAGATATATTGATCTCAAAAAAAACATCATACCAAATCACTAATGAACAAATAAATTTGAAATCGAGTATTTTTTTGTGCAATTTCCTTAGCTTCCGCAAGGGACTGGGTTCCACGTGGTCCATAAAGTGAAATGTCATTAGCAATTGAAACGAGTGCATCGTAAATTTCAGCTGTTTGGTATCGAATTACCTTCACAGCAATAACTAGACTTTCCCAGCGTGTTGCGCATAACTTTTTAACAGTTAAACCTGCTGCCTCTTTATTTTTGACATATTCTAACAATACATTCCAGCGATGTGTTGATGCATAAAAAAGGTGTATATATTTTGAATTACCTCAAAAAAACTGTACTGCTTCCAAACAATAGTTTACGGCATCATTCACCACCAAATGCACATTGGATCGGATATAATAGGCTCTTCGATTTAGCTCTTTAACTCTTGCTTGGACACCATTATGTATTTCCCGCATGTTCGCTCCGTTATCGTAGCCTTGTCCCCTCATATCATCTAGACAAATGCCCGAATCTGACAGTTCTTTAAGTAAAATTTCCACCATACTTGCACCTGTAGATTTTTTCAAGTTCTACGAATCCAATGAAGTGTTCATTGATAGAAACTTCTGAAGGTTTGTCATTTGTCGATTCATTTGCTGTAACAAAACTAACAATCATTGTCATCTGTTCGTTGTGACTGACGTCTGGTGTGCAATCGAGAACTGTAGCGTACTATTTTGCATTTTAGATCATTTATCACTTTCTGTTTTATCTCCTTACTCACCAATTGAATGATCTCATTCTGAATATTTTTTTCCTAAATAAAGGTCATGAATTTCATCTGATTTAAAACGTTTTATATGTTCTTTCATTACCGGATCAAAGTCAACAATAACTTCAACAAATTTCAAAACGTTTTCATTATGAGATTATGTAATGGATCAGATTGCCCTCTCAGGGGTAAATTTTGAACTCCATGTACTCTGACCAAAGATATTATTCTTTCTAATACATCATTCCAGTGTTTCGCTTCACGATTTATAAGGCGCTGAATCACGTCATCAATAGTTTTATTATTTTTAGTTCTTTCCAATCAAGATAACAGGTTAAATGATCTGGAGATTTTTCATGATGCTGCAATATACTTGACAGATTTTTCCAGTTACAACTGCCATGTGTTGGTAAGGCAGATTTACTCCTGTTATATATTCTGCAGCAAAAACAATACACCTTATCTACTGACGTAGAATACATCAACCATTTCCTTTTTAAAGTTTTTCCGTTGGCCAGTTTTCGTGTATAGTGGTCATTAGAATATTGTCTCCCACTTTCATCTTTTGGAAAACCAGACTCAAATTTGATCTGCTTTGGATCAAGCTGAATAAGTAAACAACGAATATTATCACTTATATCTGGCAATTTAGCAGGATCCTCCATTATATCTGAATCTAATTTTGTTAAATGCAAAAGAAGAAAATAATTTTGAAAATACTGATGTCATAAAATTGATGTAATAAATTAAGAGCGTTAATCCATGTCACATTCTGTGATTTTGTTGTAATGAAATCAAGTCCAAGCCTTGACCTGCGTCATCGACTCAGGGGGGGGGGAGTTAACAAAATAGGATAGACCAAGGCTTTGTCTTCCCAGGTGTTCCCCACTGTGGTCAGTCTGTCTAGCACCCACTTATCACGTTCTGTCACTTGGGGAGATAATGTCTATAGGGGAGACAATCTATGCCGCTTTTTGTATTCAAGCGGAAAGGAGCGAGAGACGAGTATCCCTTTATTGATCCCGCGTGTAGGCACGAGTGATGGGTGTGACGTACACGGTCACTGCGATTGGTCAGTGAAGTGGAAGTCTCGGCACGCATGCCGGGAGATCCGTTGTGCATCGCGGAACTTTTTAGTTAGAATGGGTTAGTCAGCGCTGGTCCGTCGAGAGAGAAGGTCGAAGTCCTAGGTGCGGTTTCGACCGGCTCAGAGCTAAGTTCTTTTGAGAACTACCCACCTCAGGTAATGCCTTTTAATATACTTGATATTAACATTGCTTTGTAGTAGCTTGTAAAGCTACGGCCCTTCTTAGGGCCCGCGGATGTTCTTGTTTTTGAGGTAAATTTACATTTGAGTTTCTTTACTCAATTTATCGTTGTGCTGTGCGTCATGTGTAACCACGTGGCTGGGACAAATATAAATGCTGGCCAGAATTCAGTAGGTGATCATACCAATAGACAACGACCGCAGGGACCCCGCAAGGGGACCTTGACAATCCACGTGACTTATTTGTTGTCGCCACTCTAAGCAACTTTGTGCTCTTATTTAATTCTACACTTTCTCAAATTCATTTATTTTATTTTTAATCTTTATATTTTTGATTTTGTTTTATTTTGCTGGAATTTGCCACTCATTGAAAAAATGCCGCTCTAGGCAGCCGCCTATATCGCCTATACCTAAAGCCGGCACTGTGTATAGCCACGGGTCGGAATAACAATCAGACTTTATTGGGACGGGGTCCGAATAAAAATCGGAGTTTATTGGTACCCGGGTCCAAATAGTCACTTTCAATTTATAAATAATAAATATAAATACTGAAGTCTTTAAAATATTTTAAATAATGTATCATTACTATTAGTTCTCGGCTCCGCAAGCCTGATATATATATATATATATATATATATATATATATATATATATATATATATATATACCGTATGTGTTGTTAGCCTAATTGTCGATATAAATATATAAATGTGTGTTCATTTGTGTTTTGTATATAGCATAAAAATATCAATACTTTTTTCTCTAAAAGCTATAACCGGCAACACTCACGCCTCGTCCCTGATTAGTAACAATAGTAACAGTATTATTAAATGCATACATGTTTTATTGAAAGTGAGAAAAATTTCAAACTCAATATATTTCTAATACTTCAACTGAACTAATATTAATAATAATACTGACTTAGATAAAGGTGAATTTAAGTATAAACTAAAAATTAAATTATATTACAAAAATAATTCAAAAAAATTTCCATTCAATAATTGCTATGTTAATTTAGTTTACAATGTTTACAATGTTTACATTGACAACCAATTACCGATCGCATGACCTATTATATTTATTCAATTTGAGATAATATAACTAACAACTGTCAAAAAATATATTAGTTAATTTTGAACATATAATTTCTCAGAAAATATTATTATCTCTTTAAAAAAAATAGCCAGAAAATAATAGAAGTTTCCGCAAACATGAAGGGTATCGTTCAATTTACAAAAGCATCAAAATGGCTTCGAGGTTTAACAAATTATAGTTATTATAACTACATTAATAAACATTTCCAAAGAAATATAAAGTTAAAAGAGAATTATACAAAAACTGTAACTATTTAACTGCAAGAATGTTTTGTTTCTACTTATCAAATAGGTGTTAAAGTTCCGATAAAGTTCTATTCATTGTGACTGGTGTAGCGTTGTCAACATGATTGTCGGCTATTTTCACGGTCGCTTAAGAATGGGTAAAAATGAATAGTACATGCTATTTCTTACCCTGTTAGCAGTCGATATCGGTCCGCTATCGAGAATCAAGTGGCATGCCGCTGATGCGCCGACAGCCCACCGATGTCGAATAACCAGCGGCATGCCGCTGTCGGTTTTCTACAGCGGTCTGATGTCGGCGCATCAGCGGCATGCCGATGTGCAAAAATCTGTCGGTCCAGTATATAGTGGCAGCCTATACAGCAGACCGACAAGTTTGCCACCGCTATATAGCGGATCAGTTTTAAGGATCTCGAATTTGATCGAAAAATAACTTAATTAAGGGCATTTTTGATCAAAATTCTTGATAATGAAATAGCTTTTCATGTATATATAAAACTATTTCACGTGGTATTTGCAATGAATTAATTTGGAGAAGAACCGTCAGCTTAAAATGTTAATTAATATTAATATTTTTTCAATATTAATTTGTATAAACGTATATGGTAAAGTATATATCTATGTGGTAAAGTAACAAAAATCGAGTTCACAAAGGGCGAGCACTCTGTTCTATTTATTTCTATGCTGTATTCGCGCAAGTTCAGCATTCATTTTCCTTTTTCAGCCATATTGGTTTCAAAAATACTGGGAGAAATTTTAAGTAACAAGTTGTCAGCTCGAAGGTAAATAACATTTTCTTTACTCATTATTCTGTTTGAAATGTTCCTATTGACTTTACTAATAAGCGTGATGCTTATTTAGGATAAATAAAGTTTATTAATGATGTAAAGTTTATTTTATATTATATTATACTCAGTAGTCAGTGCTTTTTTGTGACGGTACACGCCGGTAAGGCGTAAAGCACCTTTTTTTTTAATGTGGGGGGAAAATATTAATTTTTTTGTATTTGAACGTTTATTATTAATTTATTATATTATTAATTTGTTAAAATTGAATTATTTTAAAATCATGCGCAATAAGAACTAAACTAGACGCTGGGTTTTAGCTAAAATTTAGGCAATCCACCACTGAGTACCAGCATCTATTTTTTTTTTTACAAAAAAAAAGCACAATTATGGAATATTCTGTCATGCAATTTAAAAAAGATATAAACTTATAATGGTGTTAACTACATTTTTTTTAAAAACCTGAAGGTCTATATGAATGTAATTCTATTATTATGCAGTTTATTTATATAAATATTTTGTCTTATCCTCAACTTTAGGGAACAAAGGTATATGACTATGCAGACTATGGCATTAGTGATGATGGACCTCTCAACACTTCCAGCTAGGGCACCAGGCCTTCATCTTTTCGATGATGAATGACAAGAAACAAGACCATGGTATCTTGAATTTCTTATGCCAGGTAACAATCATTTAAAAATAAAATAGCCTACTAATAATATGAAATTCATTGGTGTATATGTATTCTATACTAAGGAAGAAGTGTTACTTTTTACTAATTTGTTAAGTTTTATATCAACAGAATTTTGATACATTCATGTATGAATTAGAAATTATGTATTACAAACTGTATTATACTTTTACATTTATGAAAAAAATTTACATTGTTTTTACTTTTCTGCAGGAGCTTTTATCAAGTTGTGTTCTTCTGGAGTTATGGTACAAATTGGGAACTATACAAACAGCAATGCAAAACATGAAAAAGACCTGAAAAGTTCCCTGTAGGAGTGCTGGACTAAGTGACACCTAATGAGCTTTACATACTCTTTGTTTTGTGCATGAGTATTATACAAACACCAATTTAAAATTCATATTTCTACACTGATGTGCTATTCCATGGACTTTGGACGTGATCATTCATATCTAAGCTCAGATTCAAACTAATTCATGGATTTTAAAAATATAAAATATCGAGCCAAGGTAAAATATCCATTCATTTTTTAGAAGAAAGTGTACTGCCTGCCTTATGAAAATCTTACTATAGATGAAATAATCTACATTGGTAAATTTAGTTTTAGACAATATATTATAGATAAGCCAACTAAATGGGGTATGAAAAATTGGGTTTTAGCTGATACATGTTGAAGAAATGAGCACGATGTTAAAATGTCTTTCACTTAATTTCAGGAAAAAAATCTTTCTTTTTTTCGATGCATGTTTTACCGAAAATGATTTTAAAATATATTTGTGGATAAATATTTATAAATCCTTAGTATATTGTGTATTTTTAATGTAGATTTAATATAATCATAAGAATTACAGGGATTGTTATAAAAAAAATTATTTCTACCTGTTTTTTTAACTGTGAATAAAATTTAACACCATCTTTTTTTCTACATTTTACATACTACAAAATCATTATAAAAAAGTTGTCTAAAGTAATCTAACAGATGTTAAAAAATTCTGCATTTCTGCTCTCACTAATATATAATATGTGGCATTTTATTCAATTTAAAATTAATTTTTTTGTTTTGGTTATCTGATAATTTTGACTCATAAAATTAGTGTGTGTGTGTGTTTTATATAAAATGTCATAACTATTTTATTTATTGATAGATTTCATTGAAGTTTGTGTTGTAATATGTAATTTTGACTGAGTTTTAATATAAGAATAAAATTTACAGTTTATCTCAAAAAGATTTTTTTTTCCTTCATGGTGTTTGATGTTTGTAAATTGTAAAAAAAAAAAAAAAAATTTTTTTCTTTATGAAATGTCAACAAAAGTGGCACTGTTTTAATGTTTGTACATTTCTGAATGAGTTGATGTATGATAAGGGGTATTTAAAAAAGTTTTAAATGAACAAAAACTAATGATAATAAAAAAAAGGCAGAAAAACATAGGCCACGGGAGAGTTAAGATAACTCAAAAAACAGGTTCTTTGTTTAAAAAATTAATTAGAGAAAAGCTGTACCTAATTGAACTTGATTTCTATCACTAACTGACAGAGAAATGGGTAACATATATTTAGAATTTATAATGAAAAAAAAATTATTTACTGTGGCCCTACCCGATGATAGCCTATCTTTAATGGTTTTCCCTAGTGATATCACCAGACTTATTTCATTCAAACTTTCATTTAAATCATCTGATTAACTATTTTACATAAGAATGCAAACTAAAATACATTTTAAAACTATATCAATATCACTTTTTATGTCCATTTAAAAATGTATCTTCGTGATATTTATCTAAATATACGTGGAATTTCATCCATTTATCCAAAACTTAACAAAATTCAAAAATTCGCAGAAAAATAAATTATAAAATAGTTCGTTTTCCTCTATTTAAGGAATTTAAACCTTTATAGCTAAATATAGTTTATAGAAAACACGGAATCAAAAGTAGCGGAACAAGTAAAAGAAGCTGTGATCGGCGCCTACAAGATACTATCGGTAGAGACGACGACTACAAGAATATAAACAAAGAAAGCATGCGCTGTAATATTATGTTAAAAAAATATATACATGAATATTCCCAGAAAGCATGCGCTGTAGGACCGCTGGATAAAAGCAATAATACACAGACGTCAGGCCGCCATTACGCCGCTGAGCGGATGCCGACATCGGACCGATAGATTGCCGATGGGCAAAAATCTGTCGGTCCACCAGCGGCAGCCGACAGCGGACCGACAAGTTTGCCTCTATAGGGCCGCTAGCGGTCCTCTCACGTTTTGCGTGACGGGTAGCGCTCTACAATTTTGAGCCATGCTTATAAATTAAGTTCTATTATCGTATTTTAAAAGAGAAATGGACGGGCTTTCTAATGACAATTAGGAAAAACCTACAAAATTAAAAAATTACATAGTAATTTACATTTGTTTCGGTTCATTAATTTTTAAAATTGTTTTAAATATATTATAATTACATGTTTTGTATTGCTATAAAAGGCATTCATTTTTGCTTACATTAATTTATTTGATATTGCTGTCGAACAAATGGCACAGGAGCGCACGGAAATTGAAAATATGATGGTCAAATTAGATAGCGCGTCGGCCGGTAGATATTGTCTTTGGTTATTGTTTTCATTTAAGATTCAACCTTTTATTTTGTATCATATAAAATTAAAATTACACATTAATGTAGGGCTAATAAAATATATTAAAACTTTATATGTGTTATTGAGATTTGAGCAGTTTACGAGAAGTCATTAAGATAAAACTATCAAAATATCGACAAAAATGACTCCAAATTACAATTTTGAGTCCGTTTGTGGTGCCTAGTGTTATAAATAAGTAAATACTGAATATAAACGAAAACTAAGACATCTTCCCTAACTAATATTTCTCTAAAGCTCATCTCTATACTCAACTAAAACTCCAACTCCAACCAATCTTGACACAAAGACTGATGACGATACACATGTATCCAAGCATCATAATTCAATCAGAACACAGTACGTATTATAAAGGGATAGTCTGTTCTTATGTATCATGAGTTCGTCCAATAGAGGGGTACCAAAATAATAAATGCGCACCAAAATTTGTGTATTGCAAATACTAAAATTAAAAGCATATTTGATTACAATATACTGAACTAATTATGTCCTTCCATTAGCTGATAAGTAGCAATAATCATAGATAATCTTTATATAGGAATGGGTTCGCACGATTTTATTTTTAATAATGGTAATATGTTTAAATTATTGAATGATATAATGATATCTCAACCATTAACAAACCTAATTTTATATATGTTTATAAAATCAAATATAATTATGTTGCAGTATGCACTAGGGTGATAACTATTTTCATTATTTTTCGTAACGAAACTGAAACCCCTTACATTCGAGGATTAATTATATGTAGATGACAGTAGCAACATTAATTGTTTTTTAAATTGAAAAAAGTTCCCCCACCTTTTCATTTTTGTTTTCGCATATCGCGCAGTTTGACTATCGGTTTCAATTTAACACTGAATTTTTATATGACTTTCTAGACTGCTTTTAAGCACATTCCAGTCAGTTAATTCCATTTGTTTATAAGCAAGGCATCTACCCTCATCTTCTAAACAGAATAGGGATCCGAGAATTCCATATGTTGAAAAGCTAATCAATCTCACAAGGATGCCCACAAACCGTCAATTTCTTGGAAACTTCACTTTTTCTGTTCAATAGCCAGAAACGGCGACTGGATCGAATCAAAATTATAATAACATATAGAATTGCTCTTGAGGGAATTTCTAGACTTTCCACTATTATCCAGCGCACTAATAAGAAAGAAACTCAATTGTCTGTTTGATTTATATGACAAAAACAAAAAGAAACCGTCTGATAAATTTACTACAACACTTTCTAAGTTATTTGATGTCACCAACGTTAATGGAAAATGGAAAAGGAGGATAAAGAGCTCTACCAGAGGCAAGTTAAGAGTGGAGGAAAGATTGGTTATTCAATGGTCAAACAAGCCCCTTTAGAATAAATCCACCCAAGAAAACGAATCCGACTATCCAAAACTCAATCTCAAGCCAGCTCTTCTCAATTGCAACCTACACAAACACATACAACTGTCTCACAACCTACACAAACACATACAACTGTCTCAGAATCTTCGGATTCTGAAAGCTCTGCTTCTTCACCCGACTCGACAACCTATTCTTCCACGTCATTTTCTCCTGAATGCAAACCAAAATACCAAAGAGCAAGCACTACAACAGCGGGTTTGCTAGGACTGAAAAACAACATTTCTACACATAAAGCATATGATGTTCTTGCAACCATTGCTGAACAGGGTCATGATGAGCCGGTTCCAAGTCAGGCGGTTGTTTGGAAACGAGTAATCTCTGAAGGACGGAAAATGAAAAGCAAAATATTTCAAAAACTTCAAAGCAAAGAACCCTATTGTCTCCAGTTTGATGGTAAAAGAGTGCAAGGGGAAGAGTATCAAGTAGTTCTGCTGAAAATATGACAACCGAAATAAAACTCGGTACTCTTAAATGTGAGAGTGGTTCTGCCGCGGCCATTCAAAAGGAACTACATCAGCTAATTGATGAATATGATGCTTGGAAAAATATTTGCGTGATAATATGCGACACGACCGCAATAAATACTGGTCGTTTGCTCGGGATTGTAAAGCTCATTGGATGATGTCTTGAGCAAGGGCTTTCAGAAGCCACAATATATTGGCTGTCAGCACCATGTACTCGACCTCTTTCTGAAACGTCTTGAATTTTCTTATTCAAGAGCCAACGAGCTAATCAGAACTCAACTATTCATTCATTGACAAATTAACGCAAAACTATGCCACTCTTCAGGCTGATTACCACCTCATTGTGACAGATGATGTTAGCACAGGCGAGAACCCTGGATGCCAATTGTTCAAGAAATAAGAACATAAAAACTAAAACTCCGAAGAGACTGGCAATACTTGCAATTAATAAATATCAGTTCGTTTTATGAATTATGTCAGGGATATCGTCATTACAAAACAACTTCACGTTGACCTAGCATCAGCTGGAAGAAACTACCAAATTTACACTAGGCAAGATGGAACTCACATGCGATATATACTATTATAGCATTATTTATGATACCAGAGTGGCGCAACATCCTCGCTCCTGCTTGCAACTTCATCTCCTACGATTGGGCAAATGCTTGGTTCCATTCGCAACACTACAATAAAGCGTCCGTCAATGAACTGTTTACACTCATCAGGATAAATGCAAGAAGGCAATTAAGTGTTTAAAGACGCATTGGTCATTCGGGAGATCATTAATTGACATTCCCAGATCTAACCAAATTGCTGAACGTGCTGTGAAACTGATGGAGGAACTTCATGCAAAATCGATAAAATTTGAATTTTTGAATCTGAAGTTCATAGGAAAAATATGTTTTACACATTTCTTGTACATTATGTACATATTACTAACTGATCTGTATCTTATGTGTTAATAAAAGTTGATTAGTTATTATTATTACTCTTTTGAATTAAGCTACAAAAAACTTATCCTTTTTTTTAAAAAAAAAATATTTTTTCACTTTTTTCTTCCAAAAAAAGGGGAGTTGGGAGAACTTTTAAAAAAAATCAAAAATGCAATTGATATTCTTAAATTACACATTAAAGCTTCTGGATTGCAAGTGGTTTAATAAATTTTTTTTTGTTATCACCCTAGTATGCACTGTATGGGCCTAATCGTAAATAGTTTCCTTATTGTCACATTATTCCTACTCCGTTATCTTTACTATCATCCTACATTTCTCACTAAAATCATAAATGTATTTGTTAGAAGCAAATAAAGATATATTTTAATGAATGGGTTTATGCCAAGGCACATCTACGACCATCTCGCGGTGCACTATATCAGGGGTGGGCAAACTTCGGCCCTCGGTCGCATGCGCCCGCCAGGGTAGTTTATGCGGCCCGAACGCATTTACATGTTGCGATCCTATATCGATGGTTTTTTCTTCCTTTGTTTAGAGATTTTTGCTATATTTTTCTTTTAATTTTATTCAGACTATTTGATTCGAATCTAGAATTATTAAATCCGTTTTACAGCTCCAGATAATTATTTGTGATCACTAGCTGTAACGACCAAGTCAGTAATGTTTTTATAACACAATTTGGAAGGGCCGGGAATGTGCCGTAGGTACTGTGAGATTACATTGTCGTTCACGTTTAGAGAGAGTTTGTATTTTTAGGTGATACCAGGTTTGTCAATGGGACAGATTTTTCTGTCCCATCCTATCCCATCCAATGGTAATCTATGTCTGTCCCGTCCCATTGGAA
The DNA here is from genome assembly GCA_021962125.1 of Bulinus truncatus. Lineage (NCBI taxonomy): Eukaryota > Metazoa > Mollusca > Gastropoda > Planorbidae > Bulinus > Bulinus truncatus. The sequence goes on along the minus strand of JAGDYQ010000228.1, from coordinate 514,834 downwards.
TCCCATGAAATCCCATGAAATCGCCAACGACACCAGTCATCAACTACAACAATGACTGACAGCCTGATTACTGGCGTAACGGTTGTGCCTACGCTACACGCTAGCGGAAAACAGATTATGCATATTGATTCAGCTACGCATGGCAAATTTATATGTAATCTCCATCCATCTCTTATAATCAGGCCGTACTATTGGTGTTAATAGCTTGCTCTCAATCTGGTTGTTTATATCACATCTTTGGGCGTGACGCACCAAAATGCAAACGAACAATCTTATATGATAAAAGGTTATGCGTATTTGTTTATTTATTATCTGCTATTTGGTGTCCCACCACAAGATAAAAAACAGATTACGTAATGCATATTTAAATGAAAAAGAAGGATTAAAAGCTTTAAAATTAACAAATTTGGGTTAGCTCAGGTGCACATCAAGTCGCTATGACGTGGCTACTCTGTTCCATGCCGTGTCCCATGGGACATGGGAAATACAATTATGTGCTATACCATCCCGTCCAATTCCATGGGACATTTCACATGGGATTCCCGTGGGAATTCCATTCCTATGGACAAGCCTGGGTGATACATACCTGTCAAAAATTAGACGACCTGGTTAGGCTGGAATTAAAAGCAATGCTAAGCGCCATTGTGTTTTCAAGAGACAAATGTTGTGATATGCTAATTCTCTCCTGTCTGGTTTTGTATACATGGCGCCAAACTTCTACATTGGCTTGATAAATGTTACAAATAATCAGTGTCCCAAAGTTTCTAGGTTGAGCATTGTTATTACAAGAATATAGATCAGACATTGTATTTACAAGAATATAGGTTGAACATTGTATTTTCAAGAATATGGATCATTAGGTCAGGGATGAGTTAATTAATTAATCTGTCACCAAATTTGAAAAATTCAGGGTTACGTCTGTTTTGACTGAAATAACAGAATATCACCAATTAGGAACTGACCAATCAGAGACAATGACATATGTGAGAAGACACAGTAATTAGGGTCTTATAAAACCAGCTGGCAGATCATCACAAGAACTCACAATGCATAGCTAATTAATACAAGTAGTTATGACAGTAGCCATTAATTAATCCCTATTCGAAACTGTCCTTCTGCTCAACCAGAAGAGGATTTACAATTTACATTTGAAAGGTTTTGTAAAAATTGTAATTTAAAAGCGAATACACTTTGATTTAACCATGTGTGCTGCCAAAAAAAACGTAGGTCTTTTGAAGTTGATGAATGATAAAATTAAAGAGAAATATCCTGACAATACACTTTTACCTCTCCACTGTGTCATCCATCAGGAAAGTCTTTCTAAAGCTGCGTTGAATATCAAGCAAGTTATTGACCCAGTTGTCAGTGTAGGTGAAAACAGGTTTTGCCATTTCCCTTTGCTGAAACAGAAAATCATTTCTGCTGAAATGGCTGACAAGTACAAGGCTCAGTTGGGTGCCTTGGTTGTGGAATTTGAAAGAGGTTCAAAGACTTCAAGAACCTGGAACCACTCTTCAATATCCTCAGTTCGCCATTTAGTGCAGAAGCTGATTCAGCCCCAGAGGATATACAATTAGAACTGTTTGACCTACAAGCAAATTATGACCTGAAGGAGAAGTTCAAGTCAGTTCTTCTTCTGGAGTTTTATGGATGTTTGCCAGCAGCTGCATTTCCACACCTAAAAAACTTCGCTGCGTAGCTATTGTCACTATTTGGGTCCGCATCAGATCCGCAGACTTTTCCGAATCCACGGACTTACAGCGGACGCTTCGTATAGTTAAGTTGCGGACTCGCGGACTGACGCGGACCCTCGTGCCCTTGCCTATAATAATTTAGCTTTAATAGATACTTTAATTATTCGTAAACTTTTGCCACTGAATCTGAAAATAAATCAATAAATAAAAGTGGCTTTTTGAAGAATAAAAAACAGGGAGGGATGTTAAACAGGGATGATAACATTAATGTTAAAACATCTAGAAAATTATTTTTTTTAAAACTCGTACAATTTTTTAATTTGTATAATACCAACTAATAAATAAAATTAATAAATGTAAATTATGTACATATGTTATATAAAAATATATTTAAAAGTAAACTTAATCTTGGCTTATATTCAGTGTCTTTAGCCGGGTTTTTCTTTTCTCTTATCTATTTATATTTATACCAGTTAAAAAAAATAAATTTCGTTTAACGTTTTTCTGTTATCGTTTTTAATAAAAATGGATGCTGAAACTGCTAAGCGCAAACTCGATTCAGGTGAACTAAAACTTTTAAACCCTGAAAAACCGAAGCTTCGATCTACTGCGTACGGTAGGTTTAGCATGCTTTGCAACGAACAACAGATTTATGTCGGCTTTGTCAGCTGCACCACTTGCCAAAGAATTATAAAGCATGACATTCATTTATCGGGAACCACACACCTTAGCCGCCACGCTGCCATTCACGCACAAATGATTAATGAATCAGGAGGGAAAAGAACTACAGCTTTACCTCAGTCTAAACTCACAGGTTTTGTCACACGCACGAAAGTCCTTCATGGCGTGAATACTACCCAATATCGACGTTCATTGACGTTATTTTGTGAGGCAGATTTGAGACCGTACTCTGTCATCGAAGGTTTGGGGTTCAAACAGCCAGTTCAAACTTTCATTGGTATTGGTATGGCAACGTAGCAATCAAGGAAATTCTGCCGTCAAGAACAACAGGGGCTGACACGTGTAAGGGTGAAACGGAAGTAGCCAGGGCTAAACTTGTTGAAACAATTAATGCGTACGTGAATCGCTACGGGCTCATGGGTGTAACAAGTGATATATGGCAGGAGGAATATAAGAAAAAAAACTTTGTTGCAGTGACAGTTCATATGTTTGAATGTGGTAAAATGATTTCCAGAGTCCTTCATGTCTATCAATTTTCACTTGAGACTAGACCTGCCAGCCGAATTTTTTTTTAAGTTTCGGCTGGCTGACATAATTTTTCGGCTGATAGCCGGCGTATCCGAATTTGACCATAAATTGAGTCAATTGAAATTTGCGGCTGATTTTCGGCAGACTACGAAAATATTTGGCTAAAATTCGGCTGACGCCTAAACAATATTGAATTGATAAAACTTCAGCAATAAAACAATTTTACAATACTTGGGGAAAAGTTTTATTATTTAAAACAACAGAAATAAACAGTTGTATATGCTGTCCTACTAATACAGTACATGAATACATTCCACACGTTCAGTTTCTGTCTCTCGATACCTTAAAAAACACTTAAAATATCAGTTTATAATTGTCATGAGTAAAACAAACGCGATGTAGTTTATCAGCTGTTAAACTTGATTGTTTGTTGTTCATTATCAAACTAGTAACCGAAAACATGCACTCTACTGGTACATATGATGCTGATGATAGGTGAAGACGAGCCAGTTGAGTAAGTTGTGGATACGAGGATAATGCAACACTGCTACACCAGAAAGCGAGGACATCATGAAACTAAACAACAGGCGCCGTCAAATAGTTTTCAATTTCCACTGCCATCTGAAATAAATGTTCAAAAAATCAAAACACAACAGTACTAACTGCTAGTTTATAAAACATTTCATTATAGTGCACAGTATATGTATTTTAAAATATATGACTTCAAACTGACTGGTCTATTGAGAGCGAAATAAAACGAAAACTGTTTCAATGCCATAAATTAACACATAATACCTTATTAGTACAATCGTCTGGTGACTGCTCAGTTCACAGCTCATTCATCAGCTTCATTCGAAATCGCTTACATCGGGTTTCTTCAGAAATATGTTCACTGACTAGCTGCGAATGCGATACATCAGCTTTAGACATGATGAATCCACTGGCCATTGCTGACTGTATTGCGTTCTCCAGAATTGTGGTTGCTTCTGACCGTGGAATCAATGATTTGAAACTTGTTCAAGCAGCTGATGCAGCTTAATGTGATCATTTACAGGAAATCAATGGTCAAGCTGGTTGAGAGCTGACAGCTTGATCATTTGTATTTTGTCATCATCATCATCTTTTCAAGTCAAGTATAGACTGAATCATCATCAATGTTGAATTCCAACGCGTTGGACATTATGCCTTCACTGACTTATCATTGTGTCATGACTGTCATTGATGGCGTCTGTGCTTCTCTCAGAGGCATCCATTATCTACAAGAAGCAATTCACACACTGAAGACATGCCTTCTTTCAGGGTCTTTATCATTTCTTTATCCTCTGTGAATGCTGCATCGTCTTCTATAATTGCGATCTTGAAATTCTTCATTTTTTTATGCTGTCGGTAGTATTCAGGTGCAATACGTGTGCTGTAAAGTGCTGATAAGAGTCAACCTTCAAAGGCTTTGAAGTCTTTATCATAATTGCAGCACCATCATGGCGGCTAGTATATTGTGATCAACAGAAAAGCTTTTCAAGACAGAGCTGATATGGTCAGCAAGGTCATGTGCAATAAGATTAAGTAGTGCGATGGTTAATATAACGGCGAAAGAAATACGCGGCTAATGAGGCGCGCCGCTTATTTTTAGGCGGATTTACGGCGGACGAAAATTCGGCGGCGTAGCCGGCGTTCGGCGCCGACTGAGGGGTCTACTTGAGACCCATAAGTCTGCCGAAAATATTCGACAGTCCCTGCCCAAAATGGCTGGATGTCTGGGAATTAAGGACATGGCAAAGTATTTCTACTTTGTGACAGATCAAGGAAGCAACATTAAGACAGCACTCAGTACTAACAATCAGCGTCTTCCTTGTGCGTGCCATTGCCTCTCCTTCCCACTGAAACATGCTTTGCCAAATGGACCAGGAGACAAGGGCGACACAGAGGAATTGCATACCCTGCAAAAGGTGATTGATGAAGTGAAGGCTATGGTCAGATATATAAAGAAAAGCGGATTGAATGCTGCACTTGCCAAGTCGGTTGTACAGGAGAATGATACACGCTTGAATAGCGTGTTTTTAATGTTGGAATCTGTTGTCGGCCAAGAAAAAGAAATTAAGGAAGCGTTGGAGAAATATTGTGAAAGCTCCAGAGTGGAGAATATTGACTTTAATTTGCTGAGAACATTCATTTCGTTTCTTCAACCACTCCAGGCGGCTACCAAGAAGTTGGAAGGAGATTCTCATCCCATTACGTATGGTTTTAACGCGAGACGCTGTTGAATCATGTAAAACCTCATTTGATTGACTCGGAGATTCTCAACCAGTTGAAATCCAGACTCCGCTCTTCATTGCAAACAAAATTCACCATAACTGATTTCTTCAAACTCGCTTTATTTCTGAACCCGGAATACAAAGGCCTAAGGAAAGTGACGTCAGACGAAAAACTTTTTATTCATAATCTAGCCCGGGATTACATGACGATGATACTTAACTTGGACATTGCTTCGGCTGCAAATGCATGTTCATCAGTGGATACCAATGAGTCTGCATCACACCATGGTTCGGGGTAAGAAAATCATTATTAAACAATCTGCGGGAATTAAGTAGTCGCATTTACTTTGTAGCATGTCCGTCAAACAGTGCATGTCGAAAATATCATACAGTTCATTTTTATTTGAGTCATAACTAAATAACTTATATTTTATTGCAATGCTCTCGTGGCTAATATCATTTAGACCGATGATCATGCGTATGGCTTAAAGAGGCGTCGGATTGACCACAACTTCGATGACTGGAAAGATGTTAAAGATAATGATGACCAACCAGCGCAACTGGATGACGTGGAAAGATATATGGCACTTAAGTTGACTGTCGAACAGACCGATTCCTTCTGCAGTATAATCGATGGCGCACAAGTGTTCGACATCACGAAATTCTGGTTTGATACCAATATCCAAGCCCAGTTTCCGTTATTTTGTCGTGTGGCAATTGGTATCCTAAGCGTTCCTGCTAGCAGCGCCAGCAGTGAGCGAGTATTCAGTACAGCTGGAAGAGTTCTGGAGAAACGGCAAAGTCAACTATCTAGTAGTTCAGTGGATGCTCTACTGTTCATGCATTCGATGCATCACGCTGTGGACACATGAGTCTTCATAACACTGTATTGTTTTTTAATATGGGGTTATTTAGATAAGTCTGGTTTCAATGTTGTTACTGCCGGGGGTTGGTAGCGGGGATAAGCTCCCACTAACAAATAAAATGCTCCCAATGACGTGCGTCTCATATAGCCTCTGACAACCAAGTCCAACTCCTGGCCTTCTCGTGTGGCTTAGGTACTAAGCCCCGCGAAACTATTTCCACTGACAGGAGAAGGGGCGAAGGCGGTTCACTGGCGCATCAAAACCAGCCGCTTCGGGCAGATGGGGCTCGTCAACCTTGGTTGGTAGCTCATCTAGGAGAAGGAAAACTCTGTTTTCAAACCTCCGCTGCCTAGCGGATATGAGGATAGGCTAGGGGAGTAAACCCTGAAAAGAAATCCGGAGCTGGAGTCCCCAAGGCGGCCAGACCTTTTATTGTTAACGCCGGCAACTCCTGCGGAGCAGCTGAAGCCAAGCCGTATCGGCTCTGTCTTTCCCTTGGATCCCTCAGCTGCGCGGAGAGGGGGGACTGCTGCACGGGCAACAGCTATCTCTCCATATCACACTGCCCAGGCTCTGTAGCTAAAGTGGAGAGGACACTCCAGCGTCGTCGCACGATGTCGATACAACACTGAAGGGGACAGTTACCGGTTCTAAGCTCATCCGATTGGCGAAGGAAACGAGCGCCAGGGGTCTCCTTTGACGGTGGGAGAGGTCATCGCGCGTCATTGGACAACTACCGCCAGCCCCCAGCCAGTTAGGTGCTGTCTCGCCATGGCTCACCTGCCCCACTGGGTGCGTGGGGATTAGAGATGCACTTCTAAAAAAGTGGGCCAATAAACACACGCACCAGGCAAATACAAGATAAGAACTAGCAAGAAACCTCCAGCTCTTCGATTCGCAAGCTGGAACATCAGGACCATGTGTACCGGACTCTCATCTGACCTTCAGCAGATTGATGACGCAAGGAAGACCGCTGTCATCGACAGGGAACTTTCACGACTAAACATCGACATCGCCGCTCTACAGGAGACCCGGCTGGCTGAAAACGGCACCATCAGAGAAGCTAACTACTTATTCTATTGGCAAGTGAAGTCCTCAGACCAACCGAGGCAACACGGTGTTGGCTTCGCAGTGAAAAACACGCTTTTCAGATTCATAGAGCCCCCAATATAAGGCTCTGAGAGATTACTAATCCTCCGACTGTCAACGTCCTCTGGTCCAGCTCACATATTCAGCGAGCATGCCCCAACCCTCTGCTCCACTGCCGAGGAGAAAGATCAATTTTACCCGTCCCTAGATGAAGCGCTATTGAAGATTCCTAGTACTGATAGCCTTTATCTCCTTGGTGATTTCAACGAAAGGGTAGGAGCTGACCATGTGGCTTGGCCCACCTGTCTCGGAAGCTTTGGGAGGGGAAAGATCAATGAAAATGGCCAGAGACTGCTTGGGCTCTCGTGCCACCATGGCCTGTGCGTGACCAACACCTTCTTCAAGTGCAAAGAGATCCATCAGATGTCTTGGAGGCACCCACGCTCCCGCCACAGGCACCAGCTCGACCTCGTCCTCACCAGAAGAAGGGATATCGACAGTATCCTCCTCAACCGCAGCTACCACAGTGCAAACTGCGACACGGACCACGCCCTCGTGGCAAGCAGGGTGCGCATGACGCCGAAGAAGCTGCATCACTCCACGAAAAAAGGTCGCCCACGCATCAATACCAACTGTGCCAGAAATCCCGAAATAAACCAACATTTCATCAACAGTCTGGAAGTTGCACTCAGCGAAAGAATGTTAGCAGATGACACCATCGACTCTAGGTGGTCGCATCTGCGCGATGTCGTATATATATCCAAAACAGGCAAGGTCATCAAGAACCAGGAAAAACAGATGCAGAGATGGACCGACCACTACCTGGAGCTATCCGCAACCCAGAACACCGTGACTGATGCCGCTCTTGGCGCTATCCCTGTCATGGAGGAGCTAGACACTCCACCCACCGTGGATGAACTAAGCAAAGCCATCGACTGCCTTGCCAACGGGAAGGCACCCGGTAGCGATGAAATCCCACCAGAAGTCCTGCAGAGCGGGAAACCAACACTGCTAAAGCCATTGCACGACCTCCTAGGTCGCTGCTGGAACAGTGCTATATTCCCCAAGACATGAGGGATGCCAAAATTATAACGCTATACAAGAACAAAGGGGACCGGAGCGACTATATTAACTACCGGGGCATCTCCCTCCTCAGCATCGTCGGCAAAGCTTTCGCCCACGTCGCTCTAAACCGCCTGCGGGCCTTCGCCTCCCGAGTCTATTCAAAGTCGCAGTGTGGCTTTGGGGCTGGCCGATCAACAGTGGACATGATCTTCTCACTACGTCAACTTCAAGAGAAGTGTCAGGAACAGCAGGTGCCACTCTATATCGCCTTCGTCGACCTCACAAAGGCATTTGATCTAGTAAGTCGAAGCGGACACATCAGCTTGCTGCAAAAGATTGGCTGCCCCCCACACCTGGTTGCAATGGTCATGTCCTTCCACGACAACATGCATAGCAACGGTTTGCTACAACGGCGCAATCTCCGAGGCCTTCCCAATAAGCAGCGGAGTAAAACAGGGCTGCGTCCTACACTCTTCGGCATTTTGTTTTCCATGCTCCTCCAATAGACCTTCAAGGATTGCAGCGAGGGTGTTTACATCCATACAAGGTCCGATGTCAAACTCTATAACATAGACCGCCTCCGTGCAAAGACCAAAGTCACAAAGGTCCTAATTGGCGAGCTGCTCTTTGCTGATGACGCAGCCTTGACATCACACACTGAAGACGGACTGCAGCAGCTTGTCACCCGCCTATCCCACGCGTGTAAGAAGCTTGGACTGACTATCAGCCTGAAAAAAACGAATGTCATGGCAAAGGGTACAGATACCCCCCCCCCCAAGCATTGACATCGATGGGAACACCCTAGAGGTCGTCGAGAACTTTAACTACCTCGGGTCCACCATCTCCAGCTCGCTATTCGTAGACCCGGAGATCAACTGCAGAATTGCTAGGGCATTCACAGTCATGGCGAGACTAAATCAACGTGTGTGGAAAAACCCCAGCCTCACTGAGAATACCAGACTGCGCGTCTACCAGGCCTGCATGCTCAGTACCCTCCTCGATGGATGCGAAACTTGGACCACTTACGTGAGGCACGAAAGGAAACTAAACAACTTCCACATGAGGTGCCTGCGACGTATACTGCAGATAAAGTGGCAAGACAAAATCCCCAACACTGGGGTGCTGGAGAGGGCTAACATGAGCAGCTTGTTTGCAGTTCTCAGCGAGAGACGCCTCAGATGGCTCGGTCATGTCAAAAGAATAGACGCAGGCCGCATCCCGAAGGACCTATTCTATGGCGAGCTAGTTACCGGCCAGAGGAAAACAGGGCGACCTATTGCGCTACAAAATGCGCTACAAAGACACCTGCAAAAAGGATATGAAACAGTGCTCCATTACCCCAACTCCTGGGAGAGCCAAGCAGCCGATCGCCAGTCCTGGAGGCTCGCTGTCCGCGCGCAGAGGCTGAGCGACAGGAAAATGCTGCCCTGAAAAGATCAAGGCGGCAGCAGAAAAAACAACAGCTACAACAACAGCTTCAAAAACCATCTATATTCAAGTGCGACAAGTGCAGCAGGGATTGTCACTCCCAAGTCGGACTGCACAGCCATTCCCGGCGGTGCTTGCAGACTCAATTTAGCTACACCATCGTCTCTCGAGACGGACGGGTGCCGACGAGATAAGTCTAAGTGAAATTTTGTTAATTGCACTACATTTTCATGTTTCTCTTCGCTGTTTGACATGATGCTCTAGCCTATGCTGCATTTTCTTCTCCTCAGTTTTTAGAGCATTTTCGAAAAAAAAAATGCTCTATTGTCCCCGTTTTGTCTGTCTGTTTGTCTGTCCGTCATCACCCTAGATCTCAACAACCATAAGTCCTAGACCCATGATGTGAATATCATTTTGTAGGTCTTGGCCTGCCATGTGTGCAGCAAACGTCCATTTTGCGATCTGACCTCTGAGGGCCGTAAAAGGGGGCGTATTAAGTACCTTTTTTTACTATATAATCTATATTAACAAAGGAGCGCCCTATATCTCAGCAACCATAAGTCCTAGACCCATGATGTATATATCATTTTGTAGGTCTTGGCCTGCCAAGTGTACATCAAAAGTCCATTTCGCGATAGGACCTATCAGGGCTGAATATAAGAGTTTCTTAGAGAGCGTTTTTGCTTATATTTTAAACATAAATAATATAAGCTAATCAAAGGGGCGTAATCATTATTTGTTTTTGTAACAGTTATTCATCATGATTTCTTCCCTCTCTATCAAAACGATAATGCTCTAATATGTTCTTTGTCCGAAACGGAAAAGACTTAAATTGCTTGTTAATATTACCTTTTAATGTTTGAACCTTTGAAAACTTTATGTTTTGCTTACTGTTGAATAAAAAATTCTTGTGTTGAAGTAAAAACTTCATGTTTTAATAATTTTCTTTAGCGTTACCATAAAAAATTTCAAGTCATTTAAACAGCTAAATTTCAGCAATGCGGACGCGCGGACTGACTGAAAACCAATGTTGTAAGATTCTGCGGATGCGGATCATTGATAGAAATCCATGGACGGACGCGGACGCTAAATTTCAAGAACCGCACACCTCTGGTCAACATACATTTGCGAGCAAGCGTTTTCTTGTATGAAAAAAAAAAAACACACGTAAAGAACAGATTGATGTTGACTGCAATTTCAATGCAGTCATGCGAATCCGAACCAGTAAACTGGTTCCACGGTTAAAGAGTATTATCCCAAATTGTGAACAGTTACATACTTATCATTAATTAAAACTGTACTCTGTGGTCAACTTGTTTGTAAATTAAATTACATCGTCTTCATAAATGTTATGACAGGTAGCAAAAAACGTTTGTTGAAATAAATATGAATAGTGAAGTCTTATTACCAAATTAGCCCTGATTTGATTTAGTTTGTATTTTAAAATGTATTGTGCTTGTTTAATATAGTGTGAATGTGAAATAAAACGACAAACATTTCATTATTATCCATAATTCATATTTTCATACGTTGTAAATTGTTATTAAAGTAGACAAAATATACATGCGGCCCGCATTAACAATCAGGTTTTTAATGTGACCCTCTGTAGAAAAAGTTTGCCCACCCCTGCACTATATCATACAATTAAATTATAAAACGTGCATGTGTAGTATATAATGGAAAATAAACCATTAAGAACTTACTCTTTGTAGCCACAGCACGCGTGTATCGTGTGCAGGAAATTCAGGCAAGTGTATCCAGCAAAAGTAGGTCAATGTAAGTTATAGTTCATTGACTTTCTGTGCTGGATGTTACACTGCTTTGTAAACACAACAGGTCTTGTAACCCATCCAGTGATGCTGCAGTGCACTTGGAAGATAATAAGACTGGGTTTTGTGAGTGATTCTTCTTTATGATAAACTAGATACTTTTTATATTATTTTAAAATAATGACACAATTATCAGTGTCAAGATGAGTGTTTAAAATATCATTGGTTGATAGTGGAGTGAATTCTATTAACAGCACGTAAGTGGCAGTATTTTTCCTCTTTTTCGTATTTAACTTTTCGGTAGATTATGAAGATAAAAGAGAGAGTAAATAGGCATACCTACTGTTTACTATTTTACCAATCCTTTGGCCTTGAACCTAAACTAGGTCCAAAAAATAAAAACGTTAGAGAATTGACATTGTTCGATTTGGGGGACAGGGTGTTAAGGTAAATTGATGCAACAATAGTAGCAACTTAGAATATAAAGTCTTGTTTTGTGCATTAGCTCACATTTTATTCTTAGCCTTTAGTAAATTTTAAATGTATTTTAAAAGTAATATATTTTGTTTTGTTTGTTTTAGTCTAGTAATACTCAGTGATTCTATTGTTGTTGTTTTTTATATAAAAGCCAGCGGAATATTTTTTTTTCTTTCTTGACTTAAACAAAGGGTGACTAAGGATCGTATAAAATAATATTAATCTTTACAGTCTCAGGAATACACATGTATTCATTGTAAGTGTAGCTTTACTTCAATTTGCATTTGAAATTCTAACGCTATCATATAATTGTATTTAATACATTTTCAGATGTAGACGAATATAGGGCGAGACCGGGGCAACATGACTATGTTAACAATTTAAGGTGTTTATTGGATTCATTTTTAAGAATAGTAAAATTAGTTTTACGTGAACTTTTAGATTAACCATTTGTGGTATTAAATATATTACAATTTAATTTTTAAAATAAAATTAATACAGAATAATTGAATTTTTCCCCAACCATAGCGAATTTTCATCTTGCCCCAGTACCTGTGGTAAGATGACTATAACCTTGGGGCAAAATGAAAACACTAAAAAAAAAGTTGAACACATTTATTTTTAAATACGTTACGTGGTTTACCAAATGATAACTGTGTTTTTACTTCTTACAAAGTACCAAACTCAGCATGATGCATTGTAAGGTTATAATGTTAAGTTGTGCAGCTAACAAAAGTCACAAATAAAAATGCTATTTTCATAAATGGAACATTCCTCATGCCAGCACTCTTGGCATTTACAGCACTGGATCAATTCTTCTCTTGGATGTATATTATTGTATAATAACTAAACAAACAAAAAATGTACCCCAGACCCCAACCCTAACCTCTAAAAGCAGAAAGTAACAAATATGCAACTGGCTTGCTTTTCCAGAGTGTTCTAAATATTCCAGTTGTTTAACAATTTCTGTCACATTTTCAGTGATGATTAAAGTCTTTACTATCTGTTAAGTACAGTCATTCGCATTTCATTGCCAATGACCGCTACGTCATTGGAATTTTCTTTCAGATGAAAAAAAACTTTGGTAAAGCTGTTTATTTCTTAATAGTGAGTCTATCATAAAAGAAACAATAACATATATGCCTTTATTAAGATGCACAAAAATGTCGAAAATAATTCCTTAGATCAGACATGTATTTATATAAATTATCGTTTAGCCTATCATGATGGCGAACGACTGAAGTTGCTCGGCTAGCAAAAATTTTTAAGAGAATAATAAAATAGAACAAAAAAATGTAAACTACTGGAGTAGCAAGTTACTTGTAAGTTAAGTAATATAACTCGACCTTCAAGAAAATTAAAGTATCTTCTACATATATAAAACACAACTTCGAGAAGGCGCAGGACTATTTATAGATTGTGGCATTCCCAAATACGTCACAGAAAGCATTCGACAACTCGCTTTGTTTCACCAGCCTGTATAGATTTGTGGAGATCCCCAATACATCACAGTAAGCGCGTTGTTTTCTTTTTTTTTTTACAAAAACCAGATTATTTTAATTTCTTATATGACGTTTTGTCCTTTTATTTGGTAAAATATATATTAAGCAATATGATCACAGTGGTGGTTGTACAATACTATTTCATGTCTAGACAGCTCCAGTCATTTTTAAAACAGTATTGTTTGGTCGTAATCATGTTTTTATGTGCTCTAAATACGAAACTATTTCATTTATCCCCCGTCGCGGTAAATTCTGTATCCGTTTAACCGCGGAGATGGGGGAATGTTGTACATAAAATAACATTATAATTAGGGATGTGACGAAGTTCGAATCCGACGACATTCGAACTTCGACGTTTTTTAAACAAATTCGAATCCGACGGATTAAAAAAATCCATCGGATTCGAATTTGAAAAATTACCGTTTTCAGATCAAACACGGCCGTAGAAATCGTAACTAAAATTTAAAAACCTAGAGACTTTCGAAAACCCGAAATAAAGAAAACAGATAAAACTAAACTCTTGGACCCTTACTCAGCTGTCCATAGATTAGACGTCGAATTTGGTCATTAACGTATTTTAGATACACCCCTCACGCCAAACACTGTTTTCATCCGAGCTTTCTTGGTATACTCCCTTTTAGCCAAGTGTTGACCCAAATACGAATCCGCATTCGAATCCGACGGATTTATATTTTCCAAATCCGAATCCGACGTATGCGGATTTTCATCAGCTCCGTCACATCTCTAATTATAATGTCAACTGATTATTGTAAATTTAAAAAAAAAACACATTTAATAATACAATTATGTGTCAAGAAAAAAGTAATATTGAACTATATCCAATTTGAGAAAAAAATATGGTGTATTAATATAGATTACAAACAAATGATTACTGTTTCAGAATATGTACGCATTACACGACATCAATCTAGTGTAGGTTCTGTAGAATGAAGGTTATACTAAAAGAAACTTAAGCTGGGTTGAGCAAGCCTAAAAAAATAACACTATATAGTGTGCTGGGGTAAGGGGGTTGATTGAGGCAGACACAAAGCGAGTTGTTGCAGACAAAAAAAAGCAATGCAAATTAAAACACCCCCCCCCCTTGAAATGTGTTTGTTAGAAACTGAATGAAAAAAAAACAACAATAAAATAAAAAAAAACAAGCTGCCGGAAGGTATCAGATAGTGAACATAAAGTCTGCAATGATAGGTCAAGGTTCAACTTTGCATACCATGTATTTTTTCCGAAGATGTCAGCCTGTTATTTTGTTTGATTGCTTATTTAAAAAAAAATAATTACAGTAATTATATTGATTAATAAGGCGGCATATGTTACGCCGCGGGATGGCTTGTAATAGTTATAAAAAGATAGTACCAACCGCGCTAAATACATTGGTTACGCCTAATTATATGTGTATTATAAAGCTTTCATTTATAAAATCAAAGAGATTTTCTCCTCTAGTGCTAATTACATCAATAAATTGAATAATTTAAGCCACTCCCCTCCCTTGGTAAATAATGTCAAATTCTCGGTGACCCCCACCAGTAAAATTACTTTTCTATCTCCCTCCCCAACACCCTAAAAATACAATCTTTAAAAAATAAGAAAATAAAAGGAAAAACATCAATCCCCCTTCCAAAATATAACTTTTAAAAACAAATTTCAAACTCCGCCCCTTAATTGTAGTCATTGAAATATAATTTGACAAATATAACACAAATCAACGAGTCTTCTATAACGATTTTTAACAAAAGCTGGAACCCATCTCCAGCCTTCAATTATAATATTACTCTTTAATGAGTTTTGTTTTACAGTATTGACTGTTTTGTTTATAATTATCCTGCGACTACACTATCCGGCTTAGTAAACAATATTTATCCGCAATAAAATGAATGATTATATAGTTTGAGTAATAATGGGACAAAACTTTCTTGAATATTTTTTCAGTAATAAAAAGAGTTTATTATACTAGGATGTGTAAGGCAGTTAATTAGTATAATTTTTTGCTATGCTTAGGCTGGTGCTATATTTAAAATCAATGCCAATCTATGGCAATGCACTCTGCATGTATTTATAATATATTATCTATGGTGCTGCCTTCTAGGTCTCCCTTTTCTTTTTATTTCAGGTTTATTATTGGCGGCATATTTCTAATCTCATAAATATAAATTGATTTTTTTAAATGAAATTATAAAAAAATAATGGCTCCGCTTCGTATACCAAATGTAATTAATTTTGCCTATACCGACTTTAGTGAAGATAAGGTTAAAATAAAGTGGAGTGCAAAATGTTGCATTTGTCGCAAAATAATTCAAGACAATATCAACGTGACTTCAGGATTTGCTGCAAGTGGCCTTTGTTTAGCCTCAGTAGTAATTTTTTCAGATTTTTGAATTAGTAGTATTACGCATTTTAGTAGTCTTGCTATATGTTCTTAATAATTTTAATTATGCCTTATACGGAAAATACCGTACATTATTTTCCGCAAACAATGTTCAAAATTCAAGCATACACTAGCAATAGTTTATCAACAGAAGGAATTAAAAACAATATACATTAAGTATTTTGATTGAAGAATATATGTAGTCGCCTTAGATAACGCGCACACGTAGATAATGCGTGCAGCAGAAGGGTTACGCTGTTTGTAAAATCGTGCATAGCGCGCGCGTTAGATACGTGAAAAATACTGTAATACGTTTTCGCCTGTGTAGAACTTTTTAGGCCTAAATTTTATATTTTTATATTCAACTCAACAGACATCTGTCCAACCGTCAAGAGGATAAGTACAAATCTTATCAAAGAGAAACGTCTCGACCAACAACATCTGATCAGTCACAAATCACAGATTTCACAAGTAGTCCCTCTAATTCAAATGCGGGTGGTTCTTCACAACATATGGTGCCAGCAGCAGTCGGCAGAAAGTCATCACCCAACTGATTATTGATAATCTGATTGTTGGCTTCAGGTACTGCAATTTCAGCCATTGACAGCCTCCAGTTTCGCCAGTTCTTGCAAGTTGTTGATCCAAGATACCAGGTTCCGTGTCGGCAAACTTGGTCATATTCAGTTATTCCAAAGTCAGTCGAGGAGCAAAAGGCTAAGTTGATGGTCAAGCTGAAGGGCTGCACAGATGTGGCACTGACTGCTGATATCTGGACAGACCGTCGGTGCCATCTATACCTTAGCAGTGTGACAGTGCACAGTGTGCTGTACGGGGATCCATTCTCTCAGCTGTTGGCATTCTCAGCTTTTCGTGGATCACACACCGGTCAATTAATTAGTGAAGCACTCGATCGAATAGTGAATGATTGCAGTCCGAATGGAAAAGTTAGCACGTGATTACTGATAACGCGAGCAATATGTTGAAAGCCATGTGTCTTTGTGTCTTTTTTCCCATCATCTGAAGAAGAAACGCCTCCAGTGGACAAATATGTTGATGATGATCAGCTGTGGGAGGATTTGCCTGATGAGGAAACTGATTCACTGACTGAAATTGGAAGCCGACTTGCATGCTTCAGTCATTCACTGCAGCTGGTTGTGCGAGGTGGCCTTGAGAAGACCACCAGCTGTAGATCAGCACTCTCAAAAATTTCGAAATTAGCCAATATTGTTCATCAAAGTGCATTATTTCGAACGGCTTTTGAGGACATTTTCAAGTGTGGAAACATGGTAAAGTTAATTCCAGCAACAAACGACACTCGTTGGAAAAGTGTATATAGACAGCTGGAAGCAGTTGTCGACTTGAACCAGGCAAAATTGATGGATTTGCTGCGACAAACATCACATGAAAATCTTATAATGACAGCCATGGAATATGGACAAATCCAAGAACTTGTTGATGTTCTAGCTCCATTTGCACAGGCGACAGATATTGCACAGGGAGAGAAAATGGTTACAATTAGTTGTGTGGTCCCGACCATTTTCAGCCTTCGCCGCTTCCTCTTTCTCAGCAGCTGAATAAAGTTACGTACCACCATTCTGTCCTAAATGAACTTTTTGCCAGTTGGATGAAAGGTTTTTTCAAGCTGTTCAAGCGTCTTGATATAACAAATCACTTGACTCGTCAACAAACTTTAAAGTCGTTGGCATTTGACAACAGCATTTTTATCTTAGCATCTGCAGCGACCCGCCCAATATGCTTTTCACTGGCTTGCTGACCACCCAGACCTCAAGATGGTGAGAGACAACCTACGACATCGAATAACTGGTAAGTTGATGATTTTATTTTTATGATTGTTTGGCAGTTAATGTGCAATGCTGGAGTTGTAAATTTGTGTCGTTGTTTATGGTAAATTTTTTCAAAACGTTATTCATTCATTGCTCTTTAGTAACCACTTGACCAGTGCTAGTCACTCATTTATTTTTATTAAAGCAAAATGTTTACCTAATGCATATGTGTATAATTGTACATAGTTGTAAACGGTTTTTTTGTTTTTATTACAGCAATGCTGCAGTCTGAGCTCACTGTTTGCCGGCCAGCATCTTCTATTTCCACATCAGGCGAGTCGCACAAGCCAACTCCAGCTCCTCGGAAAGTCAACCTTCTGCGAGAAAGCCAGAGTCTCCTCTTTTCACATTATAAAAAACAAGTTGGAGACTACTGTAGAAGATGCAGCTGTTAAGAGTGAGAAACAGCTGCAGAATTACCTTCCTGAAGTTATAAATTCATCATCATTTAATGCAGACGAGTGCAAACTGTCAGACATATATAAGAAACCGGAATTTTCATTGCCGCAGCCTTTGCTGGCGAGACTGTTTTGCGCTCCTGGCAAGTTCAGCTCCAGTGGAACGAGTCTTTTCACAAAGTGGATTGTTTTACGACCACACAGAGCTCGTATAAGTGATTCACTATTGTTGGCACTTGTGTTCCTCAAGTGTAACGCTTGACATTGACTAACATTATGATTTTGTTGAATGCACTACATTACATGTATATACATGAAATTTAAATAAATTTTGTTGTTTAAGAAATATTGGATTTTATTGTTTTATGAAATCCTTGTTTTGGTCCTTGTATCCAAAGTCCTTGTCCTGGTCCTTGATGCAAAGTCCTTGTACTTGTCCTGGTCCTTGGCAGGCAATTCCTTGTCCTTGTACTTTGTGTCCTTGTCCTGGTCCTGGTCCTTGCACTTTGTGTCCTTGTTAACATCACTGCAATGTTCCCTCTAAGGATATGGGGTTTGTGCTCCAAAAAAAATTGTGAGCCAAAACTTCATTGATGTGTAAAGTGCGCGCCAATAGCACGACGCGCACTACAAATACAATTACTGTCATTTGAAAATAAAATAAATAATAAGATAATAGAGTCAACCACATGGGAAGCTTCCATAAACAGTGGGTATTCGGTTAACGAACTGTTCGGACAGCAAACAAATCGGACAACGAACACTTTCAGGAAAGATTTTTGTGTTCGGACAACGAACAAAATTCGGATAACGAATAAAAATTAATTCTAACGAAAACGTCTCGGCTCTCGGAACACCCGACATCAGTCCCCAGTTTGTCCTGAAAATGGATGTGCGCGTGCGCTGACACGTCATCATTCATACTACGTAGCAGTGAGGCAGCACCATACGACGCGTAGGGTAGTGTGCGACGACACTTTGTCAATTGTGTACCATACATATGTAGTTGGTTTATGTCCTTGTTGTTTTTGTATGTGCTTCTCTAAACGCCTTATAAAAACCCTGAAAATTTGACAATATTATGGGACCTGAAAAGAGCGGAGTGTCAAGAACGCTGTGCTCACCATAAAAACCAAACAAGAGATTATAACTAAAGTAGAGAGTGGACAAATAATGACTGATGTTACCAGGCATTACGGCTTGAATAGGTCTACTGTAGGCACAATCCTAGCTAAAAAAGATATCATCAAGAAGACTCAAGCCACTAAAGGAGTAACGAAAATTACATTTGAGAAGCGAAAAAGTGTCATCCATGATAAACTCGAGAGTTTGCTTTTAGTTTGGATAAATGAACGGGATGTGAAAAGAGATATAACTAGAATGGCCATCATTCAAGAGAAGACTGGAGAAATTTTTGAGAAATTGAAAGAACAAATTCCAGGCTCATCCTCCGAAAATCTAGAATTCAAGGCTACCACTGGCTGGTTTACAAAAAATAAAAAGAGATCTGGCATTAAACAAGCTGATGTCAATAGGGTTGCTGATCTCCACCAACGACATTGCTATCAATCATTTCCTGAAAGTCCTGAAGGAGAGAGAAAACAACCGACATTGGACATGTTCTTTAACGCCCAAAGAAAGGAAAAGGACTGATTAATAAGCAAGACCATATGTATGTATCATATTTGTAATAAATAAACTTACTAAGAAATTATTCTTGTACATGACAATTTTTTTAAATTTAATTTTTAGGATCTCCAGAATGAATTAATCGAATTTCCATTACCATATATGGTAAATCGATGATCGGTTAACGAACGATTCGGATAGCGAACATAATTGTGGAGCGGATTAAGTTTGTTAACCGAATACCCACTGTATTTACATGTAGAAATTTTTGTATAAAGCTTTTGTAAATAAATTCTTTTAGAATTAAAAAAAAAATTATGGTCGCAGTAAATATGGTTAAGAAGAAAATATAACATTTAAAAAATGACGAATATGCAACCAAAAAAAAAGAAATAAACTGATAAGTTTTTAGATATAAATATAAATGAAACTTTACGTGAGATAGACCAACACTAAAATAAATTCTAATACAACAAGATAAAAACCCAAGAATAGAAGTCAATTAATTTTATTTGGTAATAATTAACCTTTTCCCTTCTTCCCTTTTTCTGCTTTCCAAAAGTCATATACATGATCTGTGTTAATGATATTGTCAGCTAATAAATATGACTTAATTCTCATTAAATGTTCAAATGGTCCACATCAAGCCTATTTTGCATTTTTGTTTTAATTGCATTCATTAAGCTGAATCCTCTCTCACAGTCTGCACTTGAAGCTTGAAAAGTTCCACAAATATGAATAAGAAGACAAAGTTCACTAAACTGTTCATTTTCCTGCACACAATTTACAATGTCCTGAAAGGTTTTCAGTTTCAAACAAATTTTGCAAACTACACATTCGGTTTGTTCACGATATTTGAATATTTCTTTTAGAACCATTTGTTGGCGGCCAGTGTTGTCAGGCATTATAGTTTCCACGGAATAATCGTTCAACCATTCTTTCTTGAAATTAATTCGTCTTTTTTTCACCAAGTGACTCGACTCCTGACTCCTGATCTTTGCCCTTTCGCTTTGACATTTTCTTTTTTTCTCCAACTCTCGTCACTATATCTCTCATAACAATATCTCCTCACTAAGAATTTCTCTTAACTAACAAATGTCCGAATCCAGTCGTATTCATACCCCTAACGTCCGTGCCATAATTACCCTAAACACGTCACAGTCTTTTCAGTATTGTCCTAACTATCTAATCTTTCTAGGAGCGTCACCTGGCCGTCATTGTTAACCCTCCTAGCCTCTTCCGACGTCGCCTCCCGGTCTTCACACCTTAGATGTCTTCTTATCTTAAAACGTCGAAGGGGATTGTCTTTGTCTCTACATCTACTCTAGCTCGTCACAATATCACCAAATGACTCAACTCCTGATCGTCACACTTTCGCTTCGACTTTTTCTTTTTTTTCTCATTTATATAGCGCACGTCACGGCGGAATTTTATCACTAAATTGTATTTAATTTTTTTTTTTCTCTAATCACAAATTTTGTGCGCCAATCCAAAAAGTTGTGCGCTGAGGTCTGAAAAATCGTGCGCTAGCGCAGGCTGGCGCAGTTTAGAGGGAACGTTGGTTGTATGTAATAAAGTACTTGTATGGAGATAAGGTACTAGTCCCACTAATAAAGCAGCTATCTTGTCGTCCGGGCGCTTGTGGGGAAGCCGTCCTATAAATAAACGACCTCCGTAAAAATAAAACAATATTATTTGATAAAGTAATCACGTGACCAGCGAGAAAAAAATTCAAAATGGCGTCTTGCGTTGTTTCGATTCGACATTTCTTTTTGAAAATTGCTACAGTTTTAAATAGTTTCTGTGGTTTTTTATTATGAAATGTAAAAGTCCTAAATATTAAATAATGATAATAATATATAATATCGTTCAAATTATTTTAGTTTTTATTACAACAGATTGCATTTTAACGTCGTCAAACGTAAACAATAACTAGGTCACTAGCAAGCGCGTTCGTAAATAAAGTTCTTTTACAATTCAATATAATATATAAAAAAAGGAAATTCTGCAAATTTCTATACAAATTAAGTCACTTTCTACGTTTGTAAAAACAAAACTTCTGCATTCGAAGGTACACATTTTTTATTAATTTAAATGTATACTATTTATTAATATTACTTTGCTAATATAAAGGTGGGAGGTATATCACAGGGTATTCCCTGTGTCAGTGCACCAAATGGATGATCATGTTGAACGGGAGTGAGACGTAAAACGTAATTTTTGACGTGTGAAATGTAGGTCATTTATGCACATTCGGAAGGTGGCATAAATAACTAAATTAATTAAATCGATTAGGAAGGGGTTTCACATTGCACCTATTTTCCCCGGGCAACGCCGGGCTTAATATATAGTATTTAATAAAGTACTTGTATGAGTTAACGTACTAGTATTTAATAAAGTACCTGTATGAGATAAGATACTAGTAGGCCTATTTAATAAAGTACTTACATGTGAAAATACTTTTAATATAGATGAAGCTTCTCGTAACAGCATTTTCAAAAAATTTAGGTCTGTCTTATTTTTTGTTTATCAAACAGTTATGTGTGCTCACCCAGCCTAACCCAAAACTTCCTGAATCAGAAAAACTAATTAGCAGCCAATTCAAAGGAAATATTATGCTTCGCTTTTTTGACAAGGTAATACCATCAGTTGAAGTGAGCTTCACTATGATAAGTTTGATGTTTTGTTTCCTCTATGATTTACACCGTTAGAGGAATAAACCTGTTGGGTAATTTTCTTATCATTTTTGTCTCCAAAGATATGAATGCATTTGATAAAAGCATTGAATTCAAAGCCCTTTCAACACGTATTGAATGTGTGTATGGTTACAGGACATAGTTATTATATTGAAATGTATCAGACAGACAGCTCTTGGAATCGTTTTGATACCTCTAGTTTCTGTATCTGCCAGCGCTGGGACGTTGGAGCACGTCGGTAATTTTTGCCGGGTGTCGGTGCCGATAGATTAAGTCTAGCCCCTGGTGTTAATACATCCTCTGTAATCCATCCGTTACAATAGGCGCACATGTATAATTTATATGAGTAAATATTTACTAAAAAAATAACAGCTGTCGTTTGATTTAAAACATTTATCGCAATTTTCACAGTATCAATATTTTAAATCGCAAATTAACGCATATTAATACAACACAAGCTATTTTATTTATTATTTGTATGCAAACCAGTTAGTCATTATATTCAATGAAAACATGGGCATAATAAACAAGTCAATTTAATTTACGAAATTTAAATATTTCTATTAAGATAAATCAAATATGTCTATTATCATATATGTCTATTAACATATATGTCTATTATCATATCAGATAATCTTGGTTACCCTACCCTACCCATCCTAAAAAAATGACACTTAGCATATATATCTCCTATAAGCTAAGAAAAGCTTGCTACCGAGTCGTAAATATCAAAAATACGGTAAAACATTTTGTCATTTATTAATTTATTGGTTTTTAGTTGTTTGCTTTTCAGAGCTTTGTGCGGCTTCGAAAGAATCAGATTTATTATTTTATTTTATTACATATTCTCCTTTATATTGACTAAATTACTTTTGAACTACCCGAAAATAGAGAATCACTGCCTAAAAATTTTATGAAGAAGAAAATTAAGCCTCAGTATAATGAGAGTAAAAGTACCAAACCTAATCTACCATGTTATACCTTGAACTGTCATCAGTTCACAGTTTGAGTCATTCAGTACAATGTTCGGTACAATGTTCAGTACAAAGTTCAGTACATTGTTCAGTACAATGTTCATTACAGTGTTCAGTACAATGTTCAGTGCAATGTTCAGTACAGTGTTCAGTACAATGTTCAGTACAGTGTTTAGAACAATGTTCAGTACATTGTTCAGTACATTGTTCAGAACAATGTTCATTACAGTGTTCAGTACAATGTTCAGTACAATGTTCAGTACAGTGTTCAGTACAATGTTCAGCAGAATGTTCAATACAATGTACCTTCAGATGTCAAGTCATAGACTGATATGGACGAGCAATATCTTCTCAGAGAATAGAAAAGACAGAATATTTTGTGTTCCATTATTGTTAGAGACAGAATATTTTGTGTTCCATTATTGTTAGAGACAGAATATTTTGTGTTCCATTATTGTTAGAGACAGAATATTTTGTGTTCCATTATTGTTAGAGACAGAATATTTTGTGTTCCATTATTGTTAGAGACAGAATATTTTGTGTTCCATTATTGTTAGAGACAGAATATTTTGTGTTCCATTATTGTTAGAGACAGAATATTTTGTGTTCCATTATTGTTAGAGACAGAATATTTTGTGTTCCATTATTGTTAGAGACAGAATATTTTGTGTTCCATTATTGTTAGAGACAGAATATTTTGTGTTCTATTATTGCTAGAGACAGAATATTTTGTGTTCTATAGTAGCGAAGAATGGATTGATTTATTTGTAAATATAAAAACACGTAGTTATTTTTAAATACAATTGTTTAATAATATTGTGTAATGCCATACTCAGGTACTTTCTTTTTCAACACGATGTTTGTTTGTTTAACTTTGTATTAATTCCTGTATAAAGAATTATGTAATTTAAAATAAAGTACTGAATCCACCCTCGCTAATCTATAGAGCAACTAAATATTTAAATAAAACCTAGTGACCACTGGTCTGATTTTATTTGATAGAGTTTATACCCAAAATGTGTTGAACTATTTGTGTACTAGTTGCACCCTGCACAATATTGCATGCAATTCAATCTCTTTTAGATTGAAGAAGTTTTCAGCTTTGAGATATTTTTTTATTTGAAGTTATGAACTGAATTTAAAAAATGAATTAGTATGATGTTTTCTTTTCCCTTACAACAAAAAAAAAAAAAAAGAATTATCCGTGTGAGGGATGGAACCTGAACAGTCAACATGATACCAAAGTAGGTTAAAGGCATATTGTGCCACCAAAATGAAACATTTCTTTTCCACGTTTTTTATTTTCGTAATAATTAATTTCGTACTGGTAAGTCTCAGTTGTAGTCTTATTTTGATGATTTTAAAATAAATCGAACCACTATTTAATTCTAAAAAGAATTTATCAATAGCTGAGAATTTCTTTTGCTCGTAAAATGTTTCAGAATTTCTGTTTTTTTTTATATCTCAGAATCGAACTTCTAAAAAGAATTTTATTAACAATATTTGTTACGATGAACGCGTGATGTTTTCTTCTTCTCTTCGGAGAATTCTCAATGATTACTGCTGTTTTCCAATAAAAACAACAATAATTTTAATGATAGATATGTTATTATTACATTTTTAATATTCCAAGACTTTTATGTGCTTATAATAAAAACCACAGAAACGATTAAAACTGTATATTTTGAAAAAAAAATATCGAATCTGAGACGCGGGCAAAAAGTCATAATAAATATTTGAGCCAGGAAATGGTATTCTTGATTCTTATTCTTTACCTTCCATCAAATCTAGACAGCCATTATTCTTACAGATTACTTTAGTATAATCCAAATAAAGAAGCCATTACAATGTACAGCTTAAAAAAATTAGAAATTATTCTTGATAATTGATTAACTTAGTGTGTTCTAATTGATAGTACTATAAGATCTTATATTACCTTATCTAATCCCACTTATATAGAGTAACTGGAATATTTTTACGAGACCAAGTTATATTGACTGAAATATTGTGATGAGACAGAGCTCTAGTGATGCAATATTGTAAAGGAGTTATGTGTGCAAAGTCTTGCACATTTATTGAGATGACAGTACAAAAGGCATGGCAATAACGTGAGATATAGCAGGGATTGAAATATCCATCCCTTTTTTGTGCCCGCTACATATGCCAGATGATAGGATTGTAAGGTGCCTACTACTACCAGCATTGTTGGCGGCGCTGATACGCCACCTGCATACAGAGCGGCGGGGTGAGTGTTCCGGCTACATCTGCAGGGATGGCAGAGAAAGGATTTCAAGATATCACCCAGACCGGCTAGACCAGCACGGTGTGTGTACTGCTAAACGGCCAGAATGGCAGAGGCAAGGGTTTTTTCAGCAACTCGAACAGAGGGGAGGGTGTATATTTAGACGCCCCCAGTCAGAAATGGCAGGCTGCGATAGTGTTCTTGAGTGGGACAGGTTGGAAGGATGTTGTATGCGGACCACATGTCACCCCCGCCAGCTGTGAAAAAACTTTGACCACGGATTATCGTCATTGACCACAGCAACCTGACCATCGCAAGAGGTTTCTTAACTCAGCTTAGGAGAACCCCAAAATGATCTTTTCCCACGTTGACAGCCAGCTGTATGTTTCCTAGACATGGTTAATCAAAATGGCTGTGATCCATTATAGTTCCACATACCACACATTGATCTTAACAAAAAGGCCGAGAAGCGATTATAAAGTGGCAAAATAGACCAAACATTCATCAATTGCCCTCGCCGGAGATCGAAAAAACGTGAACCTCACATTCACGGTTGAACGCATAATCACACGAACAGTAATCGAGTACTGTGTTTTTAATACAGTATGACACATCTTATTAAACTGTAACTTAGATCCTCTACTTTATTCCTTTTTATCTCAACAGTTAAAGTATATATTGCATTATTATTATTATTATCATTTCTCGAATATCATTATCTGTACTATTACATATATACTTGTTTGCACTATAAAATTATTTTTTCCCGTGATACATTTGCTTCAGTTTATTTTAAATAAACGTGCAATTTTTAGGCGACCATTATGATAGTTAAAGGTAAACTTTTGAAGTCAAACTTGTTTAACTTGCACATATAAGAATTACTGATTAAGGCTCCATAATTAACCCCTTTGTCTGCACAGGAAGTCGTTAGTCAATTAGCAGTTGAATATGCGCAAAAAAAGACAACTGGATGACTAAATTGTATAATATATCATCTTCTCTTCACTATAAAATAAACAACATCCCACGTATTATGATCTTTACTACCGCATTTGATAAATTATGGTGAGGAGGCTGAATGGAGGTGAAATTCTTTTAGTGAACTCGGTTTCAATATTTTCGAAAAAAAAATATATTGACCTGCAACCAAGAAACAAGTCATTGTTTTTTATTGTAAACTAGGCACTTGTCCCCTCCTCCTTAGTACACTAGGCATATGCCCTACTCACTCTTCAAAGTCAACTAGGCATATATCCCTCATCCCCCCACTTGTCGAGGCGGTTCATTTGAAACTATTTTGTCATTTCTTATAAGTATAAAATGAATAAAATATTCTCGAAGGATCATAAAGGGCACCTATTGATAAAGATTATTAGGGACAAAGATTTTGCAAACGGTGACCGTAAACGTATTTTTTTATTTATATGGCACCACTAATGTAATATTTCCCAGATCTCCAAATGTAAACTTTTCCAATGCCCAAAGATAAAATTTTGCCTAAGTCTTCTAAAGTTGTTAACCTGGACGAACAAATTTCAATTTGCCTACGTAGGCTCCTTGCATTGGCCCACAAATGTACCCATTGTCCCCAAATGACATTTGGTCTAGGACTCACAAATACTTTCCGTAGAGCTCTTAAAGAAAAACAAATTCTCCCTCCCCTAATGTAATTTTCATTTTGTCTTACCTAAAATGCCTTGTGTGACTAAACATTTGGAGTGAGCTGAGTCTGCCTCTTTCGGACAAATTGTTGTGGCCCAAGATCTAAAGCGGTCAACTAGACAAAGTTTTTGTCTATGGTACCCAGATGTACCTTTCAATAGGCTCCTAAAATCAATGTATTAAGATATAACAAAATCTTCATTACTTAGAGCCCCAAAATTTTGATTTGTCGTAATAAATATTAGGAACTTACGTTTATGGGGCCTTTGGTGAAGGTATTTTTGAGAGTTTCCTAAGGAACTATACATAAGTTAGGTGAAACAACCTATTGTGAATTTTCATATAATAATTATCTGTATTATCATAATTGCAACCTTTGACCCACTGCCTCCAATAGATGAGTGACAATCGCCCGTTACATTTCTTTTTAACACGTAATTACCATTGATAGACATTCACTTATATTAGATTTATTATTTTAATTACTTATTGCACACAGAAAATAACATAAATAAGGGACTCCACTAAAAATTGATTTAAAGGATCATTTAACGAGTCGTAGTTAATCAATCTGTGGTAATATCGTTTTTTTCGACACGCCACATGTGTCGAGGGGGACAGCAAGCCTTTCGTTTCAAGATTCTTAAGAGACAATGTCTATGGCTAGCAGAACAACTCAGAGAAAGTCATATCGACAGTTGTGTCATCCTATCGAACCAAATGGCCGTGAGGACACATTTTTACGAACGCTATAAAGAGGGAAACACGTTCAATCTTCATTCTCGAACTAAATTTGCTTAACCAGGTAAATAGATGTGTAGATGCTTTTTTCCTTATATCTTCATGTAGGAGTTATTAGCAAATTACTCAGTCCCTCGTGGGACTCAATCGGCTTGGGCAAGAAGAGAAGCAAGATGAGATCATGGTCGAAATCACAGGAACCGCTCACGGCATTTTCGAGTTTCAATAAATCGAAAATATCGGCCTTGTAAAGGAACCTGTAGCTGCCACTTTTACTCTGTTATTTGGGGAATCTTAAACTTCTATTTAAAAATAATAAATTTATCTTTTGAATTGTGCCTGTGTTAGAGTAAGCAATTCACAAAAAGCAACATTAAAATGTACACAACTTCAAAACCAGACGAAAGATCTATTAAGCAGCTTAACACTCCACCATGCTCAAAAGCACATCATACACATAAAAAAACATCAAAAATAGTATAATTAATTTTTACTTACACTATCGTAGCTGTGCACAAGGTGATATCTGCATCTTGATTTAAAACACGACAAAACATCAATGAAGTGTTCAATGATTTTTATAGGTTTTTTTAGTTTTATTATGTAAGCAATAGCATCTTGTGTATTTAATCTCCTGCATGGATGAGATAAAATCTCTTGATCCTATGAACCACTATGACAAGTTATGCTCATCTTTATACAAATCACAAAATATCAGTGTGGTTATACAAGGGAGACTCATTATTTGAAATTTTCATTGTTCCTCACTCAAAGAGCAAACTGTAGTATTTTCAACTCAAGTTGATTATCGAGCGCTTTTACCACAGACCATCCGTCTCCTGGACAGTAGGTCACTGTATATTATAATCTTGGGATTACCTAATTTCTGGTCAGTATATAATACCATAGTTTTGTGCTTTCTGGATATCATATAATGCAATCTTAGTTTTAATCTTCCTGGTCGCAGTATATTATACCTTAGTTTTAGTCTTTTCCTGGTCACAGTATAAGATACCTTAAAGTTTTATCTTTTTCTGATCACAGTATGTTAAACATTTTGTTTTATCTTTTCCTGATCACAGCAGAACATACCTTAGTTAACTTTCTTTTTGTTACAATCGTAGTATATTGTACTTTTGTGTGACAATCACTTGCCAATATGGGTTTGTTTTGTTAATTCTCTTCGACTCAAAGTCATATTATTTTTTAAATATTTACATACTGTAGTGGTTTTAAATATATCGGTCGAGAACTATTGTGTTTGCGGCTTAAGAATTTCACCTATGTCGTTTTGCAATAAAAATGTATTATTTAATCATTAGAATTTATATGTATTACTACAACTCCTATTTACAAAATCTAAAAATCCGTAAATCTGCAAATTAAGAGGAAATCAACGCATACAATTTATGAAGTTCTTTGTTTTGCCGTATTTTTTTCGCTTCAAGATAGAGGAATTGTTCGCAAAGCGGGTCGTACGTAAACGTTTTGGAACCAATCATCTACATTTTTCTGAGACTTGACCCGCATCAAAACCGTTCATGTTGGCCAGCCTTGCCTGTGGGCAACAATCTTACAAAACAACTACAAAAGCAGCAGAAAAACAAAAATAAAAACAAATAAAATGTGGGCATTTATAGCAAAAGTTTAAAATGCTCAACAATATTTACATTCAATATATAAAATAAGATATTCAATACTTTTCCTTTTTTCATAGAGTCAAATGATAATATGATATTATCGCAAGTTGTTACGATTCCGGCCCTTTCGGGTTACACCTCTATATATTTTTTTACTTTCTTGGCCGAAATAAAGTGGTAACACCTTACATGTCAAGGGTGTTACAGTGTTATCTTACGGATAGAGAGGCATCTAAACGACCTCAGACTAAATGGAGCTGTCAACTTTCTCACCGAAATTCTATTTTACAAATATATTATAACCATCAAGAATTATGTAAAAAATTGAGGAAATAATCTAAGTCTGATATCTCACTAAACAAGTTTCAAAAAAGTCTAGATCTAAACAGCCCCTGTGCTTTAACAATATGTTGTCTATTATCGAAATAGGCCACACTCATTGACAAGGTAAATCTTGATGGTCAACGCTAGACTGTCGCTCCGAAAGGTACGTCCGTCGGTTCGGCGAAATTTTCGAAATTTGGCTTAGTCATCCTGATGAATGAAAGGCACCATAAACCGTCCCAGGTTTAACCTAAGGACTTCATCTCATCGCTGCAGGACTTTTACACATTGATTAAAATAATATAAAACTGGTAATAAAATATCACAGTTGGCAGCTCTGCAGATATAAAAATTCATCGGCAGCGAGAACGTTGTTTGTCTTGTCATTATCACACTTCTCTGCCATTTACTCTCGCAACCTATTTTTGTCCCGTGACTTCGTATGATAACTCAATGGGAGTTATCTTGTTCCAATTGTTGGCCATTGCTGAATTGTACAGTTCAACATATTACTATAACGTTTTATCTTACTTTTGTAAATTTCTCTGCTTCTTATTGGGCGTATTCGAATGCAGTAAAACAACATCAGTATAAAAGTTATCTATTGTAACAAAGTCGCCCACTAAAGCTTCTATAAATTTTTTCAGTAATCGACTGTCAGTTGCTTAAACAATGAAATGCTCTTCCCAATGCATTCCACGTTTCTTTCGTTGATATATAAAATACATGACCCTTTTATGTAAAGAAAATATGCTATATCAATTAAAAAAACGTCAACACCCTTTTGAACTCACGCCTCGATCTGGTTACAATGCAACTAGGTCCAAACGGTATAAACTTGTAAAATACTTTCCAGTCAAAGCATTATATTGCAACATTACTGATAATCGCATGGAGGAGGTGATAATGAGGGTATAGATAGAAATAAATTAATGCAATAATATGTCATCATGTATTCAATTTATTCATATATGTTTAAAACCTAACAAAAAACAAAAAAAACCCAAAAAAATTAAATGGAAAATTATCACAATGTTATTTTATAATATATATAGATTTTATCTTTGTACATATATATTTTTGTATATATTAAAGTTTAGCTAGATTTAAAGTTTAATACACATCAACTAATTCTCTGTTTTTTAAACTTTAAATCTAACTAAACTTAATATAAGTACAAAGATATATATGTACAAAGATAAAATCCTATATATTATTATAAAATAACATTGTAATTTTTTTCCATTTGAATTTTCTTGTTTTTTTGGGTTTTTTTTGTTTTTTGTTAAGTCTAAAACATATATGAATAAATTGAATACATTATGACATATTATTGCATTAATTTATTTCTATCTATACCCTCATTTATCACCTCCTCCATACATTATCAGTAATGTTGCAATATATGGTTTGACTGGAAACAATTTTACAAGTTTGTACGTTTGAACTGAATTGCATTGTAGCCAGGGTCGAGGCGTGAGTTTTACAAGGGTGTTGACGTTTTTTTAATTGATATAACATCTTTCTTTTACATAAAAATTCATGTATTTTTATATATCAACGAAAAGAGCGTGGAAGCATTGGGAGAGCTTTTCATTGTTATAATAAACTTGGCAGTCAGTTACTTTTGAAAAAAAATTTATAAAGCTTTTAGTGGGCGACTTTTGTTACAATAGATAACTTTTATACTGATGTTGTTTTACCACATTCGAATACGCCCAATAAAGAGCAGAGAAATTTACAAAAATAAGATAAAACGTTATATGGCTATGTTGAGCTGTACAACAATTCAGTAGCAGTAGCCAGCAATTAAAAAAACGAGTAAACTCCCATTGGGTTATCGCTAATACGAGTCACGGGACAAAAATAGGTTGGGGAGGAGTGGACTGGACGGAGGGGGTTGATATGTGACGAGACCAAACAAACATTCTCGCTTGCCGATGTTTTTTTTTTATATCTGCAGAGCTGCCAACTGTGATATTTTATTACCAGTTTTATATTATTTTAATCAATGTGTAAAGTCCCTGTAAGGATGAGATGAAATCCCTTAGATCCTATAAACCACTAATGGGACGGTTTTTATGGTGCCCTTCTTTCATCGGGATATATCGGGAACTTGAGCCAAGACCTGAAAAATTTCCTTGGTCCTCACCGGAGATCGAACCAGGTACCTTCAGGTCGACAGTCGAGCGCGTTACCGCACGACCATCCGTCCCCTATTTTAATCAATAGTATGGCCTATTTCGATAATAGACAAAATGTTGTTAAAGCAGGGGGCTGTTTAGATCTAGATTTTTTTTTGTTTAGTGAGATATCAATTTAGATTATTTCCTCAATTTTTACATAATTCTTGATAATTATAATATATTTGTAAAATAAATTTCGGTGAGAAAGTTGACAGGTCAATTCTGAGGTCGTTTAGTTGCCTCTCTCTCCGTAGGTAACACTATAATACATATTTATGTGAGGTTTTTGCACTTATTTCAGCCAAAGTAAGGTAAAAGTATATATACAAGTGTAACCCGAAGTCAGATCGGCAACAACTTTGCAATAATATCATATTATCATTTGACTCTATGAAAAAAGGAAAAGTAGTGATCTTATTTTAATATATATTGAATGTAAATATTGTTGAGCATTTTAAACTGCTATAAATGCCCACATTTTTATTTGTTTTTATTTTTGTTTTTCTGCTGCTTTTGTAGTTGTTTTGTAAGATTGTTGCCCGCAGGCAAGACTGGTAACATGAACGATTTTGATTGTAGTCAAGTCTCAGAAAAATGTAGATGATTGGTTCCAAAACGTTTACATTTTACGACCCACTTTGCGAACAATTCCTCTATCTTGAAATGAAAAAAAAATACAACAAAACAAAGAACTTCATAAATTGTATGCATTGATTTCCCCTCTTAATTTGCAGATTTACGGACTTTTAGATTTGTAAATAAGAGTTGTAATAATACATATATAAATTCTAATGATTTTAATAATACATTTTTATTACAAAACGACATAGGTGAAATTCATTCGCCACTTACCAATGGGTCTCGACCGATACATTTAAAACCACTGCTGTATACAAATGTTTAAAATAATGTGACTTTAGTCAGAGAACAGCAAAACAAAATTATATTGTAGAGTGATTGTCACACAAAGGTACAATATACTACGATTGTAACAAAGAAAAGATAAAACTAAGGTATATTATACTGTGATCAGGAAAAGATAAAACTAAGGTGCAACATACTGTGATCAGGAAAAGATAAAACTAAGGTATAATATACTGTGACCAGGAAAAGACAAAACTAAGGTATAATATACTGCGACCAGGAAAAGATAAAACTAAGTTGCATTATACTGTTATCAGGAAAAGACAAAACTATGGTATAATATACTGACCAGGAATAGGCAATCTAAGTTATAATATACAGTGACCTGCAGCTGTTACAGGAGACGGATGGTCCTGTGGTAAAGCGCTCGACTGTCAACTTGGTGTACTCTGGTTTGATCTTTGGTGAGGAACAATGAAAATTTCAAATAATGGTCTCCACTGTATAACCCACTGATATTTTGTTGGGTATGATGAAGAGCATAACTTGTCCCATTAGTGGTTTATAGGATCAAAGAGATTTTTATCTCATCCATGCAGGGATTAAACACACAAGTGCTGTTGCTAAATGTAAAACTAAAAACTTACATCACATTGAACCTGCATTGATGTTTGTGTTTTGAAAAGATTAAAAGAATGCAGATATCACGTTGTGCAACATTTACGATAGTGTAAGTAAAAATTAATTATATATTTTTGATGTTTTTTTTATGTGTAATGTGATATTAGCTGAGTGTCTGGATGGATTAAGCTGCTAATAGATCTTTCGTCTGGTTTTAAGTTGTGTACATTTTAATGTTGCTTTTGTGAATTCTTGCTCTTTACAGGCACAATTCAAAAGATAAATTTATTCTTTTTAACTAGAGTTAAAGATAACAGGTAAGAGTGGCAATACAGGTTCCTTTTACCAAAACCGATATTTTCGATATTGAAGTCTTTCAAATACCGTGATTCCTGTAATTTCGATATAATCTCATCTTGTATCTTCTTACCCAAACCGAGTCCCACGGGATACTGCTAAGTCCCTATGCTCCTACATGAGTTATAAGGAGAAAAAAGCATGCATCTACACACATCTATTTATCTGGTTAACACAAATTTAGTCCGGAATAGTTGAGGCAGCTGTTTCCCTCTTATAGCGTTCGTAAAAATGTGTCCTCTCTTTCGTCTCACGGCCATTTTGACAATTCGATAGGATGACACTACTGTCACTATGACTTCTCTGAGTTGTTCTGCTAGCCAAGACATTGTTTCTTAAGGCTCTTGAGATGAAACTTGCGCAATCTCGACACATATGTGGCCTGTCGAAAAGCCTTGTTACCCGCAGGATAACCGACTCGTTAAACCAGTCCTTTTTTAAATCAATTTTTAGTGGGTCCCTTATTTATTTTTTTCTGTGTGCAATAAGTAATTAAAATAATAAATCTAATATAAGTGAATGTCTATCAATGGTAATTACGTGTTAAAAGAAATGTAACGGGCGATTGTCACTCATCTATTGGAGGCAGTGGGTCAAAGGTGCCCTTGATAATACAGATAATTATTATATTCACAATAGGTTGTTTCGCCTAACTTATGTATAGTTCCTTAGGCTCTCAAAAATACCTTCACCAAGGGCCCCATAAACGTAAGTTCCTAATGACTATTACGACAAATCAAAATTTTGGGGCTCTAAGTAATGAAAGATTTTGTTATATCTTAATACATTGATTTTACGGAGCCTTTGAAAGGTACATCTGGGTGCCATAGACAAAAACTTTGTCTAGTTGACCGCTTGCAGATCTTGGGCCACCAACAATTTGTCAAAAGAGGCAACTCAACTCCTTCTCCAAATGTTTAGTCACACAAAACATTTTAGGTAAAGACAAAATGAAAATTACATTAGGGGAGGGAGGAGGCATTTGTTCCACTTTAAGAGGCTCTACGGAAAGTATATTTGTGAGTCCTAGACAAATGTCATTTGGGGACAATGGGTACATTTGTGGGCCCAATGCAAAGGAGCCTACGTAGGCAAATTAAAATTTGTTCGTCCATGGCAAATAAACTTTTAGAAGACTTAGGCAAAATTTTATCTTTGGGCATTGGAAAAGTTTACATTTGGAGATCTGGGAAATAATACATTGTGGTGCCATAGAAATAAAATACGTTTACGGTCACCGTTTGCAAATCTTGTGTCCCTAATAAACTTTATCAGTAGGTGCCCTTATGATCCTTCGAGAATATTTATTCATTTTAGACTGTAAGAAATGACAAAATAGTTCTAACAGAACCGCCCCGACAAGTGGGGGGGGGGGGGGAGGGGGGATGTGTGGGTGTCAGGGTATGGATGCGGTGGTCTCTTTTATATATTTATTTTTTAATTACTTTCTTTAATTGCACAACTTATACAAGTTCATAACACCTCCAGTTTTTAACTCGAAATCACTTTATTGAATAATCGTAAGAACTAGTTATTCAATAATGAACATTAACCATTAAATTATGTCTCTACGATAAATACCAGTTGTCCGTTCTTTTAATACAATAAATACTTCTTCCTAGCTCCTCCGTTCCTTCCTTCTTCAAACTTAAAACAAAACAAAAATAACCAAAACAATGTTCTATCTCTTTCCTCGTCAACCGTCTGTGTTTTCTTCCTTTTCTTTCCCCCGTTCAATAACCCGTTCATTAGGTGCGTCACCGTACTACAGGGAATTCCCTCTAACATCTACATTAATACAATAATTAATTGTCTATCTATATAACTATCTAACAGGTTGCGCATGTTTGCACAAACGTCGATACATATTCTGACACGTACGTTCTTTAAACTCTTGGTTGTTTTTAAAACGAAAATCTTGTGGTGTCGAAGCGTTACCCCTGCACAACTTTTCCTTCACCAATTGGGGTACGCGTACCGCCGGCTGAGAACCTCGGAACTAGACTTACTGTGAAATAATGTGGCTTTTTTTTTAAATTCCCTTCGGTTATAGTCATGTTTTACAGGCCCGTCACGGTGTGCTATAAATTTAATATGCCACTGTCATTGTTTGTTTATGTCTGTGAAGAGCGCATTGTAAGCGCTAAAGAAGATTCTGGGCAAGTCTGAGGATACTTATCGGAGACTTTTTCACACCATTAAACCAGATTATGATTATGACCCCCGACAGTTTGTAGGTACGGTCAAATCGCATTTAGTAAACTGGCTACAGTTATCTGGCATTAATAAAGATGACCCTGAGGAAATAATGGAGTTGCTGGTAGTGGACAAGTTCTTGAGAACATCCAGTCCAGAATTGTTCCAGTTCCTGCAAGAAAGAAAGGTGAGAGCAAAGGCAGCACTCATTAGGGAACTCTACGCATTTCGTGATGCTCATCCCGATCTCCCAGTCAGCAGGACAGATTCACCACAATATACTGCTGCAATAGCGAGTCAACGCTATAGAAGACTCAGTGTGCCACCCAGACAGCAAAGACCAGAGACCAGGACGTGTTACACATGCGGGAGACCAGGTCACATCGCACGGCACTGCCATGCTACCTCGCAAACCCAACACACAAATACTGTCCCTCAATCATATACAGGGTGGAGAGATAATCACATCAGTAGACACCGCTCACCACCATCCCCATTACAGGCAAGAAGAAATGATAGCAGATCCAGACCAACCACCAGACTCAACACGCCAGTCGCCGCTGTATTGAGCCCACGAGGTAAACTCATATTCTTTCCAGCACTGGTCAACACCTGTGTAGCGGAACTACTCAGAGATACAGGGGCAGTCAATATAGTGGTGAGAAAAAGTTTGGTTTTACCCATTCGAGGAAGAAATAACACTCGCAGATGGCTCACAGAAACTATTTCCGACAGCACAAACTAATATCGACACACCTTTCATATCAGGGTCTGTTATGGCAACCGTTATGGACAATCCCGTTGCTGACATCATACTTGGCAACCTACCAGACATCCAAGACTGCACTAAGGAGCAAATTCTCCACTGGATCAATCAAAAGGGCATATACACAAAACCATGTCCAAATGTAAACAGCGAAAGACAGAAAATACCACGCACTCCACTGGACCAACATGTTGAAGAGGATATTGACATTGAAGCAGATAAACCCATAGCTCTAATTCAAACGAGGGCTAAAAGATATCAGGAAATCGGTCAAGACGAAGAACAGGGTCAGGAGGTTCCAAATTTCAGTGCGACTCCTGATGAGTTCCGTGTACAACAGATGAATGACGAGTCCATCAAAACATTGTTCAAGATGACAAATGCCAGAGATCCACACCAACCGTACTTTGAATTAAAAAATCAGCTCCTTACAAGAATAATGCCCACAACCGGGGAAAGACAGCTAGTGGTTCCCAAAATTTACAGACTTCCAATCCTACTGCGATGTCATTCACTACCACTCGCCGGTCACATGGCGGTGAGGAAGACACTACAAAGGATAAAACAGCATTTCTATTGGCCCAACATGTCAAAAGATGTATCGACGTTTGTGCAAACATGCGCAACCTGTTAGATAGTTATATAGATAGACAATAAATTATTGTATTAATGTAGATGTTAGAGGGAATTCCCTGTAGTACGGTGACGCACCTAATGAACGGGTTATTGAACGGGGGAAAGAAAAGGAAGAAAACACACAGACGGTTGACGAGGAAAGAGATAGAACATTGTTTTGGTTATTTTTGTTTTGTTTTAAGTTTAAAGAAGGAAGGAACGGAGGAGCTAGGAAGAAGTATTTATTGTATTAAAAGAACGGACAACTGGTATTTATCGTAGAGACATGATTTAATGGTTAATGTTCATTATTGAATAACTAGTTCTTATGATTATTCAATAAAGTGATTTCGAGTTAATAACTGGAGGTGTTATGAACTTGTATAAGTTGTGCAATTAAAGAAAGTAATTAAAAAATAAATATATAAAAGAGACCACCGCATCCATATTCTGACAGTGGGACATATGCCTAGTTGACTTGAAAGAGTGAGTAGGGCATATGCCTAGTGTACTTTAAGGAGTGAGTGGGACAAGTGCCTAGTTTAAAATAAAAAAAACAAGACTTGTTTCTTAAGTTGCATAGTCAATATATTTTTTTTCGGAAACATATTGAAACCGAGTTCACTAAAATAATTTCACCTCCATTCATCCTCCTCACCATAATTTATCAAATGCGGTAGGAAAGATCATAATACGTGGGATGTTGTTTTATTTTATAGGTGAAGAGAAAATGACATATTATACATATTGTCATCCAGTTGTCTTTTTTAGTGCGATATTCAACTGCTAATATATTTACCGACTTCCTGTACACACAAAAGGGGTAAAATTATTGAGCCTTTATCAGTACCCCTTAAATGTGCAAGTTAAACAAGTTTCATTTCAAACGTTTACCCTTAACGATCATAATGGTCGCCTAAAAATTGCACGTCTATTTAAATTAAACTGAAGCAAATGTATCAGGGGAGGTAACAATTCTCGAAAAAAGCAAAACAAGTATGTATGTAATAGTACAGATATTGATATTCAGAAATTACAATAACAACAATAACAATACATACTTTTTAACTGTTGAGATAAAAAGGAATAAAGTAAACAGGACTAAGTTACATGTTAATAAGATGTGTCATAATATGGTCAAAACCACAGTACTCGATTAATGTTCGTGTGATTAAGCGTTCAATCGTAAATGTGAGGTTCCCGTTTTTGATCTCCGGCGAGGTGCAATTGATAGATGTTTGGTCTATTGATAGATGTTTGGTCTATTGATAGATGTTTGGTCTATTGATAGATGTTTGGTCTATTGATAGATGTTTGGTCTATTGATAGATGTTTGGTCTATTGATAGATGTTTGGTCTATTTTGCCACTTTATAATCGCTTCTCGGCCTTTTGGCTAAGATCAATGTGTGGTATGTGCACTATAATGGATAACAGCCATTTTGGTTAACCATGTCTAGGAAACATACAAAGGTCTGTGTGGAAAAGATCATTGGGGTTCTCCTGGCCAGGTTAAGAAACCTCTTGCGATGGTTTTGGCGCTGTGGTCAATGACCATAATCCGTGGTCATAGTTTTCACAGCTGGCGGTGGTGACATGTGGTCCGCACACAACATCCTTCCAATCTGTCCCACTCAAGAACACCATCGCAGCCTGCCATTTCTGACAGGGGCGTCGGGAATATACACCCCCCCTCTGTTCGAGTTGCTGAAAAACCCCTTGCCTTGCCATTCTGGCCGTTCAGCAGTACACACACCGTGCTGGTCTAGCCGGTCTGGGCATATCTTAACTATCCTTTTCTCTGCCATCCCTGCAGATGTAGCCGGACAACTCACCCCGCCGCTCTGTATGCATGGCATCAGCGCCGCCAACAATTCTGGTGTGGTAGGCACATACAATCCTATCATCTGGCAGTGGCGGTGCATAAAAAAGGATGGATATTTCAAATCCCTGCTATATCTCACGTTGTGCCATGGCTTTTGTACTGTCATCTCAATAGTGCAAGACTTTACACACATAACTCCATCTTAATACAATATTGCAATCACTAGAGCTCTGTCATATCACGATATTATAACCATAGAGCTCTGTCTCATCACAATATTTCAATTACTAGAACTCTGTCTCGTAAAAATATTTCAGTTACTCTATATAAGTGGATCAGATAAGATAATATAAGATCTTATAGTACTATTAATTAGAACACACTAAGTTAATCAATCGACAAGCTCAATTTCTAATTGTTTTTTTAAAGCTGTGCATTGTAATGCTTCTTTATTTGGATTATACTAAATAATCTGTAAGAATAATAGCTGTCTAGATTTGATGGAAGGAAGAATAAGAATCAAGAATACCGTTTCCTGTTTTAAATAGTCATTATGACTTTTTGCCTGCGTCTCAGATTCGATTTTTTTTTTTCAAAATATCCAGTTTTAAATAGTTTCTGTGGTTTTTATTATAAGACATAAAAGTCTGTAATAGTAAAATGTAATAATAACATATCATCATTCAAATTATTGTTGTTTTTATTAAAACAGCAGTAATCATTGAGAATTTTCCGAAGAGAAATTCTTTTTAGTCGATCTGCATAAAAAAAAACAGAAATTCTGAAACATTTTTTGAGCAAAGAAATTCTCAGCTATTGAATAAATTCATTTTTAAATTAAATAGTGCTTCAATTTATTTTTAAATTAAATAGTGCTTCGATTTATTTTTAAATTAAATAGTGCTTCGATTTATTTTTAAATTAAATAGTGCTTCGATTTATTTTTAAATTAAATAGTGCTTCGATTTATTTTTAAATCACAAAATAAGACTGTAACTGAGACTTACATATACAAAATTAATTATTAGAAAATAAAAACGTTGAAAGTAATGTTTCATTTGGTGGCTGTATGGCTAACCTACTTAGGTATCATGTTGACTGTTCAGGTTCCCTTCCCTCACACGGATAATTCTTTTTTTTTTGTCGTAAGGAAAAGAAACATCAACTAATTCATTTTTAAATTCGTTCATAACATAAAATAGAAATATCTCAAAGCTTAAGACTATTCAATCTAAAGAGATTGAATTGCAATATTGTGCAGCGTGCAACTAGTACACAAATAGTTCAACACATTTTTGGGTATGAATATCAAATAAAATCAGACCAGTGGTCACTAGGTTTTATTTAAATATTTAGGTGCTCTATAGATTAGCGAGGGTGGATTCAGTATTTTATTTTAAATTACATAATTCTTTATATAGGAATTAATACAAAGTTAAATAAACAAACATCGTCTTGGAAAAGAAAATACCTGAGTGGGACATTACACAATATTATTTAACAATTGTATCTAAAAATAACTACGCGTTTTTATATTTACGAAAAAATCAATCCATTCTTCGCTACTATAGAACACAAAATATTCTGCCTCTAACAATAATGAACTTTTCTTTCTACGTCCCAATATTTGGTTGTTGAACTCGTTTATTGAAGTCTTAGATCCTTTAGAACGTAAAATTCAATTGTTTATTATGGTTTCACTACTTACCTTTTCTTTATATTGTGCAATCGAATTATTAGTATATTACAATTATATTTTGTGTGATGTTATCTTAAAGTTACTTATCTCCCTTCACCCTTCATTTTCTCCCATTAACATATCTATCTTACGTTAAAAAATGGTCGTTTATAGAAGAAATCGTTTCCATGCCTCGGGGGGGGGGTGCCTTTTCTATTCTCTGAGAAGATATTGCTCGTCCATATCAGTCTATGACTTGACATCTGAAGGTACATTGTACTGAACATTGTACTGAACACTGTGCTGAACATTGTACTGAACATTGTACTGAACATTGTTCTAAATACTGTACTGAACACTGTACTGAACATTGTACTGAACACTGTACTGAACATTGCACTGAACATTGTACTGAACACTGTAATGAACATTGTACTGAACACTGTACTGAACATTGCACTGAACATTGTACTGAACACTGTACTGAACATTGTACCGAACCCTGTACTGAACATTGTACTGAACATTGTACTGAATGACTCAAACTGTGAACTGATGACAGTTCAAGGTAGAACATGGTAGATTAGGTTTGGTACTTTTACTCTCATTATACAGAGGCTTAATTTTCTTCTTAATAAATTTTTTAGGCAGTAATTCTCTACTTTCGGGTATTTCAAAAGTAATTTAGTCAATATAAAGGAGAATATGTAATAAAATAACATTATAAATCTGATTCTTTCAAAGCCGCACAAAGCTCTGAAAAGCAAACAAGTAGAAACCAAAAAAATTAATACATGACAAAAAATCTTACCGTATTTTTGATATTTACGACTCGGTAGCAAGCTTTTCTCAGCTTATAGGAGATATATATGCTAAGTGTCATTTTCTTAGGATGGGTAGGGTAGGGTAACCAAGATTATCTGATATGATAATAGACATATATGTTAATAGACATATATGATTATAGACATATATGATTTATCTTAATATAAATATTTAAATTTCGTAAATTAAATTGACTTGTTTATTATGCTCATGTTTTCATTAAATATAATGACTAACTGGTTTGCATACAAATAATAAATAAAATAGCTTGTGTCATATAAATTTGCGATTTAAAATATTGATACTGCGAAAATTGCGATAAATGTTTTAAATCAAACAGCAGCTCTTATTTTTAGTAAATATTTACTCGTGTAAGTTATACATGTGCGCCATGGTAACGGATGGATTATAAAGGATGTATTAACACCAGGGGCTAGGCTTAATCTTCGGCACCGACACCCGGCAAAATTACCGACGTACTTCAACATCCCAGCCTTGCTTGATACAGAAACTAGAGGTATCAAAACGATTCCAAGAGCTGTCTGTCTGATAAATTTCAATATAATAACTATGTCCTGTAACCATACACACATTGCAATATGTGTTGAAAGGGCTTTGAATTCAATGCTTTTATCAAATGCATTCATATCTTTGGAGACAAAAATAATAAGAAAATTACCCAACAGTTTTATTCCTTGAACGGTGTAAATCATAGAGGAAACAAAACATCAAACTTATCATAGTGAATCTCACTTCAACTGATTATATTACCTTGTCAAAAAAAGCGAAGCATAATATTTCCTTTGAATTGGCTGCTAATTAGTTTTTCTGATTCAGGAAGTTTTGGGTTAGGCTGGGTGAGCACACATAACTGTTTGATAAACAAACAAATAAAACAGACCTAAATTTTTTTGAAAATGCTGACACGAGTAGCTTCATCTATATTAAAATTATTTTCACATGTAAGTAATTTAATAAATATGCCTACTAGTACCTTATCTCTTACAAGTACTTTATTACATACTAGTACGTTATCTCATACAAGTACTTTTTTAAATACTAGATATTAAGCCCGGCGTTGCCCGGGAAAACTAGGTGCAATGTGAAACCCCTTCCTAATCGATTTAATTAATTTAATTAGGTAAAGGCAGTGGCTTCGAATACGACCGGGGGTGTTTCGTATTTTTTTTTCCGAGACACGACCAGCAAACTTTGATGACGTAGGTAAACAGGATGAATGAGAACTCGTATTTACTGCAGACTTTGATGACGTTATTTGCTGTTAATAATCGGAGATATTTTTATATTTGGCTTTGATTTTTTTCGGGTCTGTCCAAGCCTAATAAATAAAGTCATTTGCTGTTAATAATCGGAGATAATTTAATATTTTTTTTTAAAATAAATACGGCTTTGTATTGTATATTTTAGTTGTCAGGATATATGTCTAAGACTAAGAGTTTTCGGGTCTGCCCAAGCCTAATAAAGTCGGGCGAATAAAACAAAAAATTATGCGCTAAATTAGTATCTGTCGTACCCCCCTCCCCCCCCCCCCCCAAAAGCTAACACTCGTTAATTCGTCTCCGTCAGTATTTGGTTCGATTCTCGGATATAAATGCTTCCCCATCCCCTCTATTTTCGTTTTTTAATCTTATTATTATTTAGTAAATTTGAAATATGTAGGCTTCTCTGAATTTTTTAAAGTGTGACGCAAAAATGATGGTAAGGAAAAGTTATGTAATATTTAGCCTTAGGACTAGCCATACACTGCAAAGCCTTTGCAGGAAGATAAACTATTGTAAAGCCATTGCCGAACCTAGGATTTGGGGGCCTTGCATTTTGACATTCGATACCATGACATGAGATTATGTACTTAATATTTAATGTAAAAAATAATTTTGGGGTCTCCCTCAAGCTGGAGCCCGGCGGGACTTTCGATTTTGGACCTTCCCTCCCTTAAAATTGTTACGCCTCTGTGTTCAGCTTTGATACATATTTTCAAAATATTTTTTTTTTAAGTTATGAAATAGTTAA
The DNA here is from genome assembly GCA_021962125.1 of Bulinus truncatus. Taxonomy (NCBI): domain Eukaryota; kingdom Metazoa; phylum Mollusca; class Gastropoda; family Planorbidae; genus Bulinus; species Bulinus truncatus. The sequence continues at coordinate 470,984 of JAGDYQ010000228.1, read as the reverse complement.
AAAACCTAATTAGTTGTTGTTTCTTTTTTTTACAACATCCTAAAATATAAATTATTTCAATTAAAAAAAATGTCAAAGATATCAAGTTAGTTAATTTTCATTAAAACAACTAAAAGGATACATTCTGAAAAAAAACACAATAAAAAAAGTTATGTTTCTGAGAGGAATCGAACCTGGATATAGTCAGCATAAAAATGAGTCACAGACCAAACGGTTTCACCACTGTGCCAGGAGGACACAGAAGCAAAGTTGCAATTTTAATGTTTAAGTAGACAAAATTACTCGTTCCCGCGAAAAGAAAATAACTTTAAATCATAAGAGTTCTATCTGTTTACTGACGTCATCAAAGTTTGCTGGTCGTGTCTCGGAAAAAAAAATACGAAACACACCCGGTCGTATTCGAAGCCACTGCGTTAGGTAAATTAGGTGCTGATTTATGCCACCTTCCGAATGTGCAGAAATGACCTACATTTCATACGTCAAAAATTACGTTTTACGTCTCACTTCCGTTCAACATGATCATCCATTTGGTGCACTGTCACAGGGAGTACCCTGCGATATACCTCCCACCTTTATATTAGCAAGGTAATATTTACAAATAGTACTTTAAATTAATAAAAAATGTGTACCTTCGGATGCAGAAGTTTGTTTTCACAAACGTAGAAAGTGACTTAATTTGTATAGAAATTAGCAGAATTTCCTTTTTTTTTTAAAATATTATATTGAATTTTAAAATAACTTTATTTACGAACGCGCTCGCTAGTGACCTAGTTATTGTTTACGTTTGACGACGTTAAAATGCAATCTGTTGTAATAAAAACTAAAATAATTTGAATGATATTATATATTATTATTATTATTTAATATTAAGGACTTTTACATTTTATAATAAAAAAAACCACAGAGCTATTTAAAACTGTAGATTTTTCAAAAAGAAATATCGAATCGAAACAACGCAAGACGCCATTTTGAATTTTGTTTTCGCTGGTCACGTGATTACTTTATCAAATACTATTGTTTTATTTTTACGGAGGTCGTTTATTTATAGGACGGCTTCTCCACAAGCGCCCGGACGACAAGATAGCTGCTTTATTAGTAGGACTAGTACCTTATCTCATACAAGTACTACAACCAACGTTCCCTCTAAGCTGCGCCAGCCTGCGCCAGCCTGCGCCAGCCTGCGCTAGCGCACGATTTTTCAGACCTCAGCGCACAACATTTTGGCTTGGCGCACAAAATTTGTGATTAGAGAAAAAAAATTACACAAAATTGCGCTATATAAATGAGAAAAAAAAGAAAAAGTCGAAGCGAAAGGGTGACGATCAGGAGTCGAGTCATTTGGTGATATTGTGACGAGCTAGAGTAGATGTAGACAGAGACAATCTCCTTCGACATTTTATGATAAGAAGACATCTAAGGTGTGAAGACCGGGAGGCGACGTCGGACAGGCTAGGAGGGTTAACAATGACGACCAGGAGACGCTCCTAGAAATATTAGATAGTTACGACAATACTGAAGAGACTGTGACGTATTTAGGGTAATTAGGGCACGGACGATAGGGGTATAAATACGACTGGACTAGGACATTAGTTAGTTAAGAGAAGTTCTTAGTGAGGAGATATTGTTATGAGAGATATAGTGACGAGAGTTATAGAAAAAAGAAAATGTCAAAGAGAAAGGGCAAAGATCAGGAGTCGAGTTACTTGGTGAAAAAAAGACGAATTAATTTCAAGAAAGAATGGTTGAACGATTATTCCGTGGAAACTATAATGCCTGACAACACTGGCCGCCAACACGTGCTTCTAAAAGAAATATTCAAATATCGTGAACATTCCGAAGATTTAGTTTGCAAAATTTGTTTGAAACTGAAAACCTTTCAGGACATTGTAAATTGTGTGCAGGAAAATGAACAGTTTAGTGAACTTTGTCTTCTTATTCATATTTGTGGAACTTTTCAAGCTTCAAGTGCAGACTGTGAGAGAGGATTCAGCTTAATGAATGCAATTAAAACAAAAATGCGAAATAGGCTTGATGTAGACCATTTGGAACATTTAATGAGAATTACGTCATATTTATTAGCTGAAAATGTCATTAACACAGATCATGTATATATATGACTTTTGGAAAGCAGAAAAAGGAAGAAGGGAAAAGTTAATTATTACCAAATAAAATTAATTGACTTCAATTCTTGGGTTTTCTTTTTTATCTTGTATTAGAATTTATTTTAGTGTTGGTCTATCTCACATAAAGTTCCATTTATATTTATATCTAAAAACTTATCAGTTTATTTCTATTTTTTTGGTTGCATATTCGTCATTTTTAAATGTTATTTCTTCTACCTAACCATATTTACTGCAACCATAATTTTTTTTAATTCTAAAAGAATTTATTTACAAAAGCTTTATACAAACTTTCCTACATGTATGATGTAAATATATAGAAGCTTCCCATGTGGTTGACTCTATTATCTTATTATTTATTTTAATTTCAAATAACAGTAATTGTATTTGTAGTGCGCGTCGTGCTATTGGCGCAAAATTTACACATCAATGAAATTTTGGCTCACGATTTTTTTTGGCGCACAAACCCCATAGCCTTAGAAGGAACATTGCATACAACTATATCATTATATAACAATAATACATACCTGTATATTATCACAGATAAGTACATTATCTCACTATTGCATATTATTACATGCAAGTACATTATTACTTACTAATTTTTACACATCAGTGAAAATTGAGGGGTTGTCCATTTCTTACGTCAACCGATCTAAACACATTTTTTACCCCATACTCTCCCCATCTGTCAATGTGTAATGTGTAAGGAATCCATATAATAGATTTGTGTACAGTTATTTTCACTCCACAATCTCTTTATAAAAAACAACAGTCAACTAAAAAATCCCCTAACACAATAAAACGGTAAATAATACATTTCTGTACAACACCTAAATCAAATTTGTGTATCAACAACATTGATATAATAGGACAATTAGGATTTATAATACGACAATTAAGATTTATAATACGACAATTAGGATTTATAATACGACAATTAGGATTTATCATACGACAATTAGGATTTATAATAAGAACCTTAGGATTTATAATAGGCCTACAACAATTAGGATTTATGATACGAAAATTAGGATTTGTAATACGACAATTAGGATTTATAATACGACAATTAGGATTTATAATACGACAATTAGGATTTATAATACGACAATTAGGATTTATAATAAGAACCTTAGGATTTATAATACAACAATTAGGATTTATGATACGAAAATTAGGATTTGTAATACGACAATTAGGATTTAGAATACGACAATTAGGATTTATAATATGGCAATTATGATTTACGATATAACAATTAGGATTTATAATACGAGACTTAGGATTTATAATACGACAATTAGGATTTATAATACGACAATTAGAATTTATAATAATAAATATTAATTGCTTCTTACACGAGTCTTGTTTTTAAAAAAAATGTTTATGAAATTATGAACAATTTGAAATAGTTTCCGTGGTTTTAATCATGATACTTAAAATTTTTTGTTTGTTATATGTTTATTTTTTTTTTTACAACATATTGCATTTTAAAATAAAAAAAAATCTTGAAAATATCGTTTCTGCCCAAACCAAGAAAACAACTAAAACCTACTTAGATTAGGGGAAGCTTTTCCAAACAATTCGGCGATCACTACCAAACTGGAATATTGCTTGAAACAACTTATATGATTTCAAAAATGTGTAGTAAAATGATAAAATATATTAGCATTAAATAAATTAATAAGTTAGATCCGAGATATAGAGTTATATTAATAAGTTAGATCCGAGATATAGAGTTATATAAATAAGTTAGATCCAGATATAGAGTTATATAAATAAGCTAGGTCCGAGATATAGAGTTATATAAATAAGTTAGGTCCGAGATATAGAGTTATATAAAAAGGTTAGATCCGAGATATAGAGTTATAGAAATAAGCTAGGTCCGAGATATACAGTTATATAAATAGGTTAGATCCGAGATATAGAGTTATATAAATAAGCTAGGTCCGAGATATATAGTTATATAAATAAGCTAGGTCCGAGATATAGAGTTATAGAAATAAGCTAGGTCCGAGATATACAGTTATATAAATAGGTTAGATCTGAGATCTAGAGTTATATAAATAAAAAAAAATTGCTTGCATTTTCCAAAACAGTCGACAAAAGTAATATTCCTTATCGAACAGGGGACATTGTCATTTAAATAAATATTTAATTTTATATTCATAAATATTTAACAGAAAACTATGACCTGCTTGATATGTAAAAAAAAATAATTATCTTTGTGGTACAGTTCTGTTCATATCAATGGGAAACTAATCTTATTGTACTCGACAAAATAAAAAGGAATCCTCTGTCAATATTGTTGTCAATTATTTGTTAACATTCATTTTTCCTTTTAATACCAAAGGAGAATAAAAAAAATATTTGAAAAGTTACAAAAAAAAATAGTTGTTAGTTGTTGTGAATGGACTTTGATTCCCGATTGGAGGGATTGGAGGGACCAAAGAACTATAACTTAACAACTTCACTAACTTCACTACTCATACGTATAATGTTAATGACATCTTGATAATGAAATGAGCAATTGAATCTATTGATGAACTAACACTAGTATTGCTTGGTTGGTAAATCTACTCTTTTTTTTAGAAAGTAGTACCATGTTATAAAAATACGAGAATTGAAAATTGTGTATGAGTTTAGACAATCTTTCGAAAATTATTAAAATGTTTCAACTAAAACTGTTTTTTTTTAAAATGAATTAAATTAATAATAAAAATTGATACAAGAGCGCTGCTATTTTTAGTTTCTGTTATTTCAGTTTCTGCAACTGTTATTGTTTACGATTAGAAATTTTAATATGTTGCTAAAAGCTAGCATTTACTATAGTGGTAATAATTTAACTATTTAAATATTTTGGACTTTACTTCTCATATTAAAAAACCAGAAATCATTTTTAGCCTTTAATTTTTAAAGACATTTCTTAAATTTAGACACTGACAAGTAGCCATTTAGTCCATAAATATTCTAACAGCATGCAGTATTCCTACATGTACTTCATCATTTAAAATTACAATATCACAGACATTTTAATTATCACAAACATTTTAATTATCACATACATTTTAATCATTTAATTGCATATAGTAAAACTAGATTCCGGTAAAAATATAGAAAAAAGAAAACATAAATATTTTTCCTTATGATTAGACGTTCTTATATTGTTATCCAATTAACTCATAAAACAAACGTCATAACAATTATTCATCAAATTATTTCAACACACTTGGAAGCAAAACAATTGTGTGATCTATTAAAACTTTGATTCTCTGAATGGAAAGTTTGCGTAATTGATTTTTTTAATAAATAACATGTTAAACTAAAACTTCATTCTTGATTTCATTAATATATATATATATATATATATATATATATATATATATATATATATATATGTTATGTTTTACGTTTCGCAAAAAAATAAATACATATAAAGCAGGGTTGTTAACAATACTCTTACATTGTATCGTTAATACCAATACCAATACTTCATGAAAATAGTATCGCCAATACCAATATAAATACTCAAGTAAAAATGTATTGCCAAAATCGATACCAATACAATACCAATACTTTTGAGAACAACAAAATATTTTTATTTAAAATATAAAGAGTGCAAGTTTTTGATAGTTTTTATATAATTGACAGATCGATCAAAAAAGAAATAAAGTTTTCTTTTCTGTCGTTCATTGAAACATTGAACAAATAGTTGATAGAAAGAAAGTAAATGAATGTAAGAATATAAAAATAACATTGAACAAATAGTTGATAGAAAGAAAGTAAATGAATGTAAGAATATAAAAATAACATTGATAGATTTCGGCGCGCGAAGCAATAACGTAAACATTTCCTTCAATTCGCTGACCGTGGGGTGGGGAGGTGGGTGGTGTTAATAGTGGTATGGTTGATGGCTATGATTACTAGTAGTGGTTGAATTTATGTTGATTATTTTTAAATAATGTATTAAAATCGCTATTGTTTTTTTGTTTTTTGCATTAGCTAATAGTGGCAATAGAAAAGTATTGGTATCGAGTATCGAAAATTTTTCAGTTAAAATGTATCGGCGATACACAAATCAATACTTGTTACAAAAACGATCGGCAATACAGCAACCAATACTAAAATAGTATCGCCGATACAGTATTGGTCGATACCGATACTTCGATACTAACAAAAGTCATATGCAAGAATACTCAAAAAATAATAATAATACTCACAAGTGACTGGAAATACCATTTTAATACAACTTGATCATATAATTAATATTCCCTAAAGAATCTACACAATGTAGCAAAAAATAGTTCCAGCTTTAAAGACTACATCATGGCTATATAGGTAAATTATAATAAGTTCCAGTCATAACTTCTCAGTGTAGCACACTATACATTAAGTTCATTGAAGACGTTCACAATGTAACATCATACATTTAGTTTATTGACTATGTTCAAAGTGTAATAACATACATTTAATTCATTGACTATGTTCGAATTGTAACACTATTAAACATTGAGTTCATTAAAGACGTTCGCAGTGTAACACCATACATTTAGTTCATTAATTTTGCAAAGTGTAATACCACACATTTAGTTCATTGACTATGTTCAAAGTGTAACACTATTAGAAATTGAGTTCATTAAACACGTTCACATTGTTAACCATACATTTAGTTCATTAAGTTGGCACAGTGTAATAACATACATTTAGTTTATTAAATTTGCACAATGTAATGTTATACATTTAGTTCATCTATTCGACCTGTAATTGTAAACGTAGAGCATGCATTTATTGAACTATAAATATGAAGGTAGTATTACACTTCCCAAACACGCTTTTGTTGTCATCCCACCCGCATATTTTCATGACTCGCCTTTTCCACAATGCTGTGTTTTATCGGTTGAGCGAAGCGTCATGAATATTTCAATGATCACTCTTTGTTTGACAACGCCTACTATTAATTCTATAATTAAACTTGCTTCTTTTTTACCTCCCCCTTGGGCCCATTTTATCGATTTCGATTGAGAAATCTTAGCTAAAAGCTGTTGCTATGTTCAAACTTCTATTGTAGAGAACATGACTGTTGTAGGCATACAGTTGTTGACGAAGACAATATTATATTATAATGGTTTAGTCAGTTATTATTTAAAATGATAATAACTGTAATGTTAATTTGATCATATAATTGTATTACACTGTACCAACACAATTAGAAAAAAACCATTATAAGGATTTAACACTTTGCAACTAGCTCGCTAGCACCCAACAGAATGTTAATGCAAACAAATATTCTTATGACATTGTTAGACAATATGCTTTTGTTTGTATTTTATCAATACATTATTGCGAAAGCTTGTGTTAATATGTCAACGACATGTAATTACATCATCGTTATCTGATTATATGTTTATCAATGAGTGCGTCAGTCAGGAAATATTTATAGCTAGCCACACATGTGATCAGTGAGTATGTCAGTCCGGTCAGGTACTAGGGTGGCCACACATGTGATCAGTGAGTATGTCAGTCCGGTCAGGTACTAGGGTGGCCACACATGTGATCAGTGAGTATGTCAGTCCGGTCAGGTACTAGGGTGGCCACACATGTGATCAGTGAGTATGTCAGTCCGGTCAGGTGCTAGGGTGGCCATACATGTGATCAATGAGTATGTCAGTCCGGTCAGGTGCTAGGGTGGCCACACATGTGATCAGTGAGTATGTCAGTCCGGTCAGGTACTAGGGTGGCCACACATGTGATCAGTGAGTATGTCAGTCCGGTCAGGTGCTAGGGTGGCCACACATGTGATCAGTGAGTATGTCAGTCCGGTCAGGTGCTAGGGTGGCCACACATGTGATCAGTGAGTATGTCAGTCCGGTCAGGTACTAGGGTGGCCACACATGTGATCAGTGAGTATGTCAGTCCGGTCAGGTGCTAGGGTGGCCACACATGTGATCAGTGAGTATGTCAGTCCGGTCAGGTACTAGGGTGGCCACACATGTGATCAGTGAGTATGTCAGTCCGGTCAGGTACTAGGGTGGCCACACATGTGATCAGTGAGTATGTCAGTCCGGTCAGGTACTAGGTGGCCACACATGTGATCAGTGAGTATGTCAGTCCGGTCAGGTACTAGGGTGGCCACACATGTGATCAGTGAGAGCTTCTTGTATTTTATATTACATTTTAGTACATGAAGAAACTGAGCATCGCCAAATTTATATGTAGTTGTAAAAATTAATGAAACTAACCAAATCAACTAGATTCTAGAACGATTGCTTTCAAACGTTTATATGTGTATGTATATATATGTATGTATATATATACATGTTTATATGTTTATATATATATATATTTATATATATATGTGTGTGTGTAGGTGTGTAAAGTTCATTGAGTATTTATAAAACTTTATTGGCCACCCACTTCAAATCAGTTGTTGACCTAATTAGAATCAGCTGGTGACCCACTTCAAATCATTCGGTGACTTACTTGAAATAAGCTACAGAAACACTTTAAAGAGCTGTTGACCCACTTCAACTCACCAGGTAACATACCTATAGTCAGTTGGTGAACTGCTGATTACCCATTTCAATTCCACCGAAGACCTATTTCAACTCAGCTGGTGAACTACTGGAAATCATTTTGTCAAGACTCACTATTTGAGAATATTTTATACAGAAAGTATGAGTGATATTTTATATAGAAAGTATGAGTGATATTTTATATAGAAAGTATGAGTGATATTTTATATAGAAAGTATGAGTGATTTTTTTGTAGAAAGTAGGAGTGATATTTTATATAGAAAGTAGGAGTGATATTTTATATAGAAAGTAGGAATGATATTTTATATATAAAGTAGGAGTGATATTTTATATAGAAAGTAGGAGTGATATTTTATATATAAAGTATGAGTGATATTTTATATATAAAGTATGAGTGATATTTTATATATAAAGTATGAGTGATATTTTATATAGAAAGTATGAGTGATATTTTATATAGAAAGTATGAGTGATATTTTATATAGAAAGTAGGAGTGATATTTTATATAGAAAGTAGGAGTGATATTTTATATAGAAAGTAGGAGTGATATTTTATATAGAAAGTAGGAGTGATATTTTATATAGAAAGTATGAGTGACATTTTATATAGAAAGTATGAGTGATATTTTATATAGAAAGTAGGAGTGATATTTTATATAGAAAGTAGGAGTGATATTTTATATAGAAAGTAGGAGTGATATTTTATATAGAAAGTAGGAGTGATATTTTATATATAAAGTATGAGTGATATTTTATATAGAAAGTATGAGTGATATTTTATATAGAAAGTAGGAATGATATTTTATATAGAAAGTAGGAGTGATATTTCCATATTCGGTCATATTAACACTTAATTTTGTCAAGGCATGTCGTCTTGTCACTTTCATTTCTACTTTTACTTTTATATTCAGGCATTCTGTAACGTTTAGTCCAACTGTTACTTTCAGTCATCCTGTCACATTCTGTCTTCGGTTACTTTAAATCAATTCAGTCATACATTTAGCCTCCGTTATTTTGTCACTTTCTGTCAAATCTGTCACGTTCAATCAGGCAGTCACGTTAATTTACATTTCCATGTAATAAAACATTGTCAGCTTTCTACCCAAATCACTAAAATAATTTGTAACTTCCTGTATGATTTTAATTGACAAGATATTGGAGAAGGTAGGGTAGACGGTCCTAACAGAATGCATGGACACAAAGACAGGCAGACAGACAGACAGACATTTAAAAACACATTGATCCAGCACAGAATACACTGGCGTTATTTATTAACAATGTCTGATACAAATAATTGGAAACTGAAATTTAAGTCACTTCTATTTTATACCTGACGTTTTGTCTGTTTGTGGGTGTTTGTGTCCATGAACCTGACTGTAAATGTGTGTCTGACTGTAAATGTGTGTCTGACTGTCTGTGTGTAAATATGATTCTAGCAAAATAAAATAACTCAACACTGAATTTTTTTTAAAATCATAATTAAAAACTTTGTCAATGCTCAATTATAGTAAAATAAGTTTCAATTTTAAATTAGTCATCTATTTAGTTCTAAAGTATACATTAGTCTATTTAGTTCTAAAGTATACATTATCTATTTATTTCTAAAGTATACATTAGTCCAGGGGTGGGCAAACTTTTTCTATGGAAAACTTGATTGTTATCTGCGGGCCGCATACATATTTAGTCTACTTTTACAACTACAAATTCCAAAGTATGAAAATATGAACTATTTGTCATTTTATTTCCCATTCACCCTATATTACACATGAACATTACATTTAAAAAAAAAGAACTAAATCAGTTCAATGCTACTTTGGTGATAAGACTTTACTAATCATATTAATTCAACTAAAGTTTGTTGTTTTACCTGTCATAATAATTATGAAGATAAATGAACATACTTTACATACAAGATGACCACAGAGTACATATATTAGTAATGAGAAGTTTGTAACTGTTCACAATTTCGCATAATGTTTGTGAACTGTGGAACCAGTTTATTGTTTGTGAACTGTGGAACCAGTTTATTGTTTGTGAACTGTGGAACCAGTTTATTGTTTGTGAACTGTGGAACCAGTTTATTGTTTGTGAACTGTGGAACCAGTTTATTGTTTGTGAACTGTGGAACCAGTTTATTGTTTGTGATTCGCATGACAGCAGTCAGTCACCATCGATATGTTCTTAGACTAGTTTATTTTCATACAAGAAAACCGTTGCTCACAAATGTATGTGAACCCAGATAGTGACAAAAGCTAGGCAGAAAAGTTTTTTTAGGTGTGGAAATGCCACTTCTGGTAAACATCCTTAAAACTCCAGGAAAAGAACTGGCTTGAACTTCTCCTTCGGGTCATAATATGCTTGTAGGTCTTGCGGCTCTAACTAATATTCTAAGGTCATAAAACCGATTTGATATCCCTAGAGTCAAATGAAGTAGTCGGGATAAAATTTAAAAAAAATTACAGCGAAAACTCTAAACAAAGAAAATTACCATCGACAGCGGATGGCAACATGCATACGGGCCGCATTATATACTCTGACGGGCCGCATGTGGCCCGCGGGCCGTAGTTTGCCCACCCCTGCATTAGTCTATCTATTTAGTTCTGTACCTGTACTATTAGATTGGAAAAAAAATATAGGACTAAATTATAAACTGTTTAAAAAAGAAACTGTCATGATTATATAGCACGTTTTCTTAACAGCACCAGTGTTTAAGAACAATTACACTTTACAAAACACAATATGATTATGTACATTATATGAACTAATAGTAGTAAAATAAAACCTGTTTGTAAAGAACATAAACAAATGGAATTAGCACGACACCAAAAAACAACTCTAGTATGGATATAATACTAACAATGATATATTAAATTAAACTTCCTTCAGAAAAGCAACAATAAACAATTAAAGCACATCACCGGTCTTTACAGAACATCACCGGTCTTTACAGAACATCGCCGGTCTTTACAGAACATCACCGGTCTCTACAGAACATCACCGGTCTCTACAGAACATCACCGGTCTTTACAGAACATCACCGGTCTCTACAGAACATCACCGGTCTCTACAGAACATCACCGGTCTCTACAGAACATCACCGGTCTCTACAGAACATCACCGGTCTTTACAGAACATCATCGGTCTCTACAGAACATCAACGGTCTTTACAGAACATCACCGGTCTTTACAGAACATCACCGTTCTTTACAGAACATCACCGTTCTCTACAGAACATCACCGGTCTCTACAGAACATCACCGGTCTCTACAGAACATCACCGGTCTTTACAGAACATCATCGGTCTCTACAGAACATCAACGGTCTTTACAGAACATCACCGGTCTTTACAGAACATCACCGTTCTTTACAGAACATCACCGGTCTCTACAGAACATCAACGGTCTTTACAGAACATCAACATTGAAAAGTGAATCATTTTGTGAATTAAATCGGACGTAAAATTCTCTCGACTTTAGTTCTGAACCAGTAGGGTGTGAGACATGAGTCGCATGATGACCACCAGTAGGGTGTGAGACATGAGTCGCCTGATGACCACCAGCAGGGTGTGAGACATGAGTCGCCTGATGACCACCAGGAGGGTGTGAGACATGAGTCGCCTGATGACCACCAGGAGGGTGTGAGACATGCGTCGCCTGATGACCACCAGCAGGGTGTGAGAGTCGCCTGATGACCATCAGCAGGGTGTGAGACATGAGTCGCCTGATGACCACCAGCAGGATGTGAGAGTCGCCTGATGACCACCAGCAGGGTGTGAGACATGAGTCGCCTGATGACCACCAGCAGGGTGTGAGAGTCGCCTGATGACCACCAGCAGGGTGTGAGACATGAGTCGCCTGACGACCACCTGATGACATACTACTTTCAACAATTTCATTATTTAATCACCATAAAGAAAATTTTAATTTAAATTATTTTTAATTTCAATACTACTAGTTGTTGTTAGTTTGTGTAAAAAAATCATGAAGATTAAAAAATCTAATAAGTGAAAGAAAAAATAAAATGTTTCAATTATTGATTAAAATGAAAAAACCGGGGGAAAATGCACGCACAAATAAAAACAAGAGAAAATTGAAAACTACAAGAGAAGTATTTGAAAACTACAAGAGAAGTATTTAAAAAATTTGCCATAAATGTTATCAGTAGTACGTTTTTTTTTTAATAAGTATTTGTGTTTTATAAATGGTACTGTATTTTATTAATGGTACGCTTGAACTATGCATGTGTCTTGAAAATGCTACTGTATCTTATTATTGGTCAGTGTTCTTTAAACTATGTATGTCTGTTTTGTTAAAGTTTAGTGTGTTTTGAATTATGTGTGTGTGTTTTGTCTGAAGTCGTGCGGTTGCTGTGTGAACTGTTTCTCTGTGTATGGGTAACTGTTTCTGTGTGTGTGCTCTGTATTTGTGAACTCGAAGATCAATATCATGATAGAAGAGAGTCCCTAGTTAACAATATAAGGTGAAAGCAAGCAGTAAAGCAATGACTGGTGTGTAAATTTATGGCATATAAAATTGGAAATGGTGCTGGGAGTATCAATTGAACACAGCTACAGCCATCGCTGTTGAATCTTTCTCTGCTGGGAGACAAAATTAATTACTGTAAATAAACTACAAACTGGCAATAAAATTTCCCAGGACCACCTTAAGGTAGACAATGTTCATGTCAAATATTCGTAGCATCAATCATTTCTGGCCAACACTATTCAGTCATTTATATTTCAAACACAAACACACACACACACACACATATTGTTATGGATAAGACATTGATTAAATTTTTTCTATGTGTACATCGTTTTGACATACGTAGTTCATTTTGAACTCAACTATAAGCGTCCATGTTATCAATTATTAATTTTCTTTTTTGATAAAAACAAAATACAAATAACACACATGACATTTTTAATTAACTCATTAGCTGATCTGTCAAATAATTAAATAATACATTTATGAAGTTAAAACCAGAGGTCACAAGTAGGTCAATGATCTATATTCTATAACCAGGGGTTGGTTTGTAACACCACGAGACCATATTATACATATTGAATGACTGACAGAAACTCAATAATACTCATTTACACTTGAAACAAATGCTCTTATAGAATAGAATTGTTCGCTCTTTGGAAATGGTATAGTAGTTAGAACTGACAGAAGCTGTCCATTGTAGAATACTGATATAAACAAACTGTACATCATAGAATACTGACAGAAACAGTCCATTGTACAATACTGATATAAACTGTACATCATAGAATACTGACAGAAACTGTCCATTGTTGAATACTGACAGAAACTGTACATTAGAGAATACTGACAGAATCAGTCCATTGTAAAATACTGATATAAACTGTACATCAAAGAATACTGACAGAAACTGTCCATTGTAGAATACTGATATAAACTGTACAAACTGTACATCATAGAATACTGACAGAAACTGTCCATTGTAAAATACTGATATAAACTGTACATCATAGAATACTGACAGAAACTGTCCATTGTACAATACTGATATAAACTGTACATCATAGAATACTGACAGAAACTGTCCATTGTTGAATACTGACAGAAACTGTACATTATAGAATACTGACAGAATCAGTCCATTGTAAAATACTGATATAAACTGTACATCAAAGAATACTGACAGAAACTGTCCATTGTAGAATACTGATATAAACTGTACATCATAGAATACTGACAGAAACTGTCCATTGTAAAATACTGATATAAACTGTACATCATAGAATACTGACAGAAACTGTCCCTTGTAGAATACTGATATAAACTGTACATCATATAATACTGACAGAAACTGTCCATTGTTGAATACTGATATAAACTGTACATCATAGAATACTGACAGAAACTGTCCATTGTAGAATACTGATATAAACTGTACATCATAGAATACTGACAGAAACTGTCCATTGTAGAATACTAGAAGAAACTGTACATTAGGGGTATGACTAAAATATAAGCCTATATCCCCATATTATATTTGGCGGAGCTTTGTATAAGAAATAAAGAAAATATGGGTCATTTTTGTTATGCATGAAAAAAAGTTCACCCTCCAATCGACCCAAATATTCTTAGAACATAAACATTTTAAAAATATTCGAAAAAAGTTTCAACATTACAAATAAATGTTACATTAGAATAATATTGATAATTGTTTTAATATTACCATGTACACTTCTATTGTGCATAAGTTAAAAGAAATTTTATGTTCAATTTTTCAATGGCCTTGCAAAGTGGAAGTAAATTGCACGCACTGCACAGTAGGGTGCATCACCAAAAAAAATTTTTTATAATTGATCTGTCTGCTATTTAAATGTGTTCCATTGATCAAAAATAGCAATGTGTAAAAAAAAAAATATTTGACAATATTTAGAGGTCCCCCGGACTTCAACAAAGTTTGCATAATTAAGCGAAAACTAGATAAAACCATCCTTCTTGTAAAGTCTTACAGACTTACATACAAAAAGTGAAGCGCTATATAAATTGTTTTATAGTCTTTGGTTTTATAATAGTTGGTAGCTATGATTGATTTTGATAAGCAGTTGTGCTAGAAATAAAATTTAAAATTCACATTTTATCAGCAAAAACAACACTTTTCCTTACCGCATATTGATGACCAAGGCAAGCATTTTAATTTCTTTATTTATATTATTTTAATTTAAAATCAGAACATGGAAATGATATGAAAAACAACAATAAAATGTTTACGCCTTCTAAGGAAATGCTGGCTGACCCTGAATCAAGTTAATGCTTTCTACGAAAAAGCAAACATTCTAATGGTGACAGAGAGGAGAGCTTGTGAGAAGATTGTTCAGCTTCTTGATGAATACAATAAACTTCGTTCAATTGATAAAAGTCGCCGAAACACACCAGCCACCAAACGTAAACTGGAACAAATGAAATCTATGTTGGCAACAACTTTTCAACTGTGGCCACCAAATGTCGAGACTATTATCAAGAATGCAGAAGATCTTGCATTCTTGAGGTCTATGAAAGGAGACAGGTCTTTCAGCTTTGGATCATTTGACAAAACACTTGCAAAAAAAGTCGCTCGACGCCATTCACGAGATGTCGCAACATTGGAACGTCAAAAACGCGCAAGAGAAGAAAATGCAGCATGTTCAACGATATCAGTGCCTTTCAGCGAGGGTAGCAGTGACGAACACGATGATTCTACTTCTAAATCTAAAGATAATATGGAGTTTGTTGATAACTGTTCTGATGATATAATGCCATTGCAAAAGCGAAGAAAGCCAATAGGAGCTCTAGTATTTGTACCTCCAGATGTTTTAAGCCGACCAAATCTTGTGTCACTAGCAACAAGATTAAAGATTACACCAACACAGCAGGCAGCTTTCACACAGGGCCTTATTAGTGAGTCTTGGGGTGATGTATCAATGGTGGCTTCTTCCTATGCCACTGCAGATCGTTCACGTCGCAAAGTTGTAAGTGAGATATCTACAAAGAACCACGACACCTGGGAACCACCCAAACTCTGCACTCTCCACTGGGATGGCAAACTGACACCTTCTCTAAAAAAATCATCGTGTCACTGAAGAACGCATAACAGTTGTTGTCGGTGATGCAAAGCAATTGAAACTTCTAGGCGTGCCGAATTATGCCAAGGCAACAAAGAAACCCGTTGGTGAAATAATTGCAGAATTAACCATGAAGCTAATGACAGAGTGGCATTGTAATGATTGTATCGCTAATATGACATTCGACACAACAAGATCAAACACTGGTCATCAGACTGCTGCCTGCATTGCCATACAAAATATGCTGCAACGTGCTCTTCTGTGGTCAGGTTGTCGCCATCACATTGGTGAAGTTATCCTCTCGCATGTGTTTGCAGACATGAAAATAGAAGTTTCCAAATCCCCGGATATAACTTTGTTCACTAAGCTGCAAAGTAATTGAGAATTTGGTGGCACATGATTGGTCTCACGTTTGTAGTTCGTTTACGTTAGCTGATCATGATCTGAAGATTCAAGAGCGACTGACGATAATGAGAGATGCGGTAATTGCACATGCCAACTCTAGTAAACAAACCGAATTCTTGCGAGACGACTACCACGAATTCCTTAAGCTGTCCCTTATTTACCTGAATGCTACAAATAAGGAGGTTAACTTTAAAATAACAGGTGCCCTGCACAAAGCACGATGGATGGCAAAGCTGATATATTTACTCAAGATTGCACTGTGTGAGAGACAATTCACTTATTGCCTCCAGGTACTATTACCACACATGATCAAGTGCTAAAGATTCGAATTGCATTTGCTACATTTGTAACACATGTTTATGTCGTGTCGTGGCTCACTTGCAAAAAGAGTTATGATGCACCATGGAATGATCTACAGCTCTAAAAGCGACTTTTGGATTACAACGATGGGTCGTACAGAGACATATCCAAGTCAGCAATCAAATGCCTCTGAATAGGCATCTGTGGTACCTCACTGCTGAAATGATCCCACTTGCTCTGTTCAACAATGAAGTACATCTGTTGGAAAAGCGAGCTCTAGCAGATGCTCTGTTAAGGCTTCGACCAGTGGTTGCCTCCCAAACTCCACAGAATCGATTTTGAAATGGTTGGGGAAAACCACGATTCCAATCAATTGATTCTAAAACTCGGTTGTGTGATCTGGCTGGAGTTGACTCGTGGTTTACTATGTCTAGACCCAACTCGACGACAGGATTCCTCTAACTGCCTCGGGTTAATGAATTTGGTGCCTCTCTACTTCATTGCCAGAATTGCAGAAAATGTTGCTGCCTATTAACGTTGGTAACGATTGTACCCAGAGAGGAGTGAAACTGGCATCTAACTTTGTTGAAGCAGCGCGAACGGAATGAACATTTTCAAACATTCTTCAATTGATAGAAATGGACCGCCAAAAAAGAAACACGTCTCAAATGTGCGTAAACCTTACAAAACGTGCAACAGAGTGAAACGGATTAAACTGCAACAGTAATACATAATTTAATACTTTAATGTAATTTTTATATAGGCTAGAATAAACTTTTTTTTTCTTTACATGTCTTGTGATGTCTTGGGCGGGGGGAAGGGGACCTCTAAATCAACTCTGGTTTGAAAAATATTTTACACAAGTTATTATTAATGATATTAGAACAAATTAGAAACATAGACAGCTCAAAAACAAACAATTTTTTCCTCTATTGTGGTGATGCACCCTACTGCACAGACATTTTAATTAGGGCTGTACCGGATTGTAATTTTTAGATCCTGCAGGAATCGAAACCTGAATCGGATTTAATAACTGAATTTTGCCGGAATCGGAACAGGAACCGGACTTAACAGAATTAAATAGTAACTCTCCCGAACGAAGTAGTAATTTCTCGCCTAACCTAAAAAAGATATAGAATGAAAAATTGAATAAAAATTTATTTTTTAATTTCTAGATAGCAGAAAAAGTATTAACATTTTAAATTTTGAAGACTGTGACTAAAACCTCTTCCCCAATCTTGAGTTAAGAAAGATAACTCTGTCAAAATAACAGGCTCTTCGTTTAAAAAAATTATTTTAATAAAGCTTTACCTAATTTTACTTAATTTCTATTGCAATTTTAAATACAACCCTATATTTTGCTTATTTGTGTCTTCATATTTTTTAAATATGTGTTTTATTTTTGTTTTACATGATGAGCAATTCAGTATTTAAGTGACTATTTATAGGAGTAATATTTCTTTACTCAAAAAATGCATAGTTCTATGAACTAATAGTAGACCCTACTCCATTTGTTAAGAACTGTAGGAGAGAGGTATCTGGTGGAAAGGGCAGCGGATCACTTGTCAAACTATCACAGTCTATGCAAGATGTGCTGTTTCTCAGTGCAATTGTTGAATGCAATTCAAATATTTCAGTCAGTATTTTGACATTTGTGTATTACACATATGGCAATACAGGACATAAAATATTGTCCACCGATTAATTTTGCTACAGATCTCATGAAAAAGCTATGAATAAAACAGGGACGAGGCGTGACTTTTGCAAGGGTGTTACCGGTCATCATTGATATAAAACTTTCTTTTACATACAATACTTCTACCAATAACCTAGTAATTACATGTTAAATTACCTCGACTATGACGACTACTTATAGTTTAGCTCCATTCGTCGATTATTTTGTATGAATAACTCTATCACTTTGTCAATGAAAGTATTTTTCCCTTTATCTTTAAGAAAAGTGAATATTTCATTGACATCAATGTCATCCAGTTACTGTGTTCTGATATTAGTTATTTTGCTATTACGTATATGTCTTAGGTCAGAAAACGACCTATCGACTGAAGAATTTTCTTAAGAATTGCTAAACGCATAACTACAAATGTTTGGCAACTTATGCTTAAATCGGTTATTCTGGATTTATAATTTCCTTTTGTATTTGATATTTGGTTGGGATGCTTCTTTTTACTATTCGATTAAAAGCTTCTGAGTTTAATGCAGCAACCTGTTTGATGTGTTGGCTATATAGGTAGATCTCGATTGTCAAACGTTTACTACATTGATCTAATTAGACGCTGAATACTTTCAGCTGTACTGTCGTTCTATGATGTCAATGGGCTAGTAAAACAAGCCCAAATCTATTACGCGCCCTTAAGTGCAACAGCAAATATGAAAATAAAAAATCACCACGTAAAAGCTACAAGAGTTAATTACACAAAATTACTATAGTGAATGGTTCTTACCTTTTTTTTTTAAAAGTAAATGAAAAAGCCTGCGAAAAAACATAGGGGGGGGGGGCAAGGCCGCTTTATCATATAGACACAGTAGGCACTGTGCCTAGGGCCTACGGACTTTTCAAGGGCCTACGAAAGCCAGAATGGCAAATAAGTGCCGGTGCATTCTTGAAAAATATTTTAAAAAATGAAATCGGGGAGGGCCTACGACTTTGAAAGTACCTAGGGCCTACGATTACCTTAAAACGGCCCTGAGAGGGGGTATTAAACTTGAAGATTTAAAATACACAGAAAAAAAAAATATTTGCAATCTCACTACATTTAGAATATTTTAATGAAACGTACTTATCTTTTTTTTTACAACATTCGTCTACACCCAATGTGTTTAAAGAATACAGTAATGTACAATAATAAAAAAAACTTTGTATTCCTATGCTCTAACAATTAAAAAAAAATCTTTCAGTAACAGAGGCAGACAGCTATTAAAAAGAATGAACTAGCATTTTGTTATCGCTAAAATAACTGGACGACTCGCGGAAAAGGAAAGGTATGGGGAGGGGTGGGCGAGAAAGGGGGTGGTGGATGACAGGTGACAAGACTAAACGAACACGAAAGCTGGGAGTGTTGGTCTACTGCAGTGCTGCCAACTGTGACTTTTTATTATCAGTTCTAAATTATTTTGATCAATCTAAAATGCTATTTAGACAATAGATCAATAACTTTATTTTTTTGTTCAGTCAGAAATATACAAAAAATATTTTCTAAATTGTTATATAATTCTGGATATTTAAAATCTGTTTGTAAATAATTCTTTGGTGAGAAAGTTGGCAGTTACAAATAGTTGCCGGTCTTACTATCGGCATCAGTATACAACATATTCATGTGTGGTTTTTCCCCTTAGTTCAGCCAATGAATGTCAAACGTATATATACAAGTGTAGACCAAATTAAGATCTGCAACATTTTGGCATATAGTTCATTTGACTGTATGAGAGGAGCAGGCCCGTAGCAAGGGGGCCCCAATACCCAGTAAGGGAGTACCTTCTCATTTTAGTTACTTTTTCTTTATTTTTTCCTCTTTTTCTTCTTCCCCATCAGTGCCCTCCCCCCAACCAGCTACGGGGCTGGAGAGGAGGCGAAAACATTGTTCTTATTAGTATATATATATTAGGGTGGCCCAACAAATCCAACTTCGTGCCACATACATTACTTTTGCCTTAGCTAGTAACTAAATTCCAATTAGAAGGGGATGCTAATAGGCCTTGTTGTTTTACCTTTTACGGCATTTTGCTCGATTTTGTTGACTGGTGGAAGTAGAACGTTTTTTCACACTTATGAACTATTTCATGCTGACCTAGTACTCATTTTAGATACATGACTTCCTGTTGTTTTTATGAACATTGTGTAGACGAAAAATCAACAAATATAATGTTCATGAGTGGTGAAGATAAAGAGAAGGCAGCACAGCAGGAACGAGTCCATCACAAACAACAGAAACAGCTACTTCGTAAACAGAAAGAGGAAAAAAGAGAGTAACAAACTATAGAAGGTGAATCAGGTGAAAATGAAACAGAGTGCTGTGAATTATCCAATAAATTCCAAGCTCAAATAAAAAACGGACAAACAAGACGGAGATTGGGTATCATACTTCCTTGTTCACTAAGCATGTTACCAGTGCCTTGGATCGCAACCAAACGTCTGATCGAGAAGCTATGCGATTGATGATTCCTATTGCTGCAGCACTAGGATATGATCCTTCATCATTGACAGTTTCACGAAGTATTATGCAAAGAGCCAGAAAGAAAGTCAGGTGTAAACAAGCAGCAGATATAAAGGTTTCATTCAAGCCTGACTATCCTGTAGTTCTACACTGGGATGGAAAAATCTTACCTGAAATCCTGGGTCTTGGAGAAGTTGACCGCTTGCTGGTTTCTGGTGATGGCGGTGAAAAATTACCAGGTGTCCCTAAACCAACATCAGGAACAGGACATAATGTTGCTGATGCTATTTAGAACAGTTAGAACAGTGGGCACTGGTAGAAAGCATCCAGGCTATGAGCTTCGACACCACTTCAATCAAAACTGGTCGTTTCAATGGAGCTTGTGTACTGCTTGAGAATCGTATTGGTCGAGAACTATTGTGGCTGGCATGTCGTCATCATGTTATTGAACTGGAATTGGCAAAGGCTTTAAGTTTGTGTTGCGGTCCTTATAAATCACCAAACATATCTATGATCAAAAGATTTAAAGAAGTTTGGGGACGCATAAAGCTTGACAACTAGAGTAAGTTAGAACTGCCTTCAAGCACTGATGTTTTCCGAGAAAACACGGTGAGCTTCCTGACAAATTTCATTGACTTGGAGTCCCAGGTGAGAGATGATTATGAAGAACTTATTGAACTGACAATGATCATCTTAGATTCACCAAACACCATTCACTGGAGAGCACCAGACCCTATACATCATGCTAGATGGATGGCTATGCTGATTTATGCCATCAAAATTTACTTCCTCCGTCATCAGAGAGAACTTTTCAGTCTTACATCCAAGGAAGAGAGTCTACTCAAATGATTTGTACAGTTTGAAACCTTGTTGTACACAAAGTCTTGGATTCAAGCACCCTGTGCAGCGGAAGCACCTGAAGGATATCTTTTGCTCTGTAAGGACCTGCAGCAATATTAGTCTGTTGATCACGACCTCAGTATTGCAGCACAAAAAATTCTCCAGAATCATATGTGGTATCTGTCTAATGAGACTGTCAGCCTGGCATTGTTTTCCGATGAAGTGCCACCAATTGAGAAACAGGAAACAATAACAGGTTTTGATATAGAACCTAGTGAGCGACGGGTTCAAGGTGATCCATCATCGCTCCTAAATGAAGGCGTCAGCTTGGGTCACTTTTCCCCAAGGCGTTCACAGAACCTGCTTACAAAGCTACACATAGGCAACTCCTTTCTAGTTCTTTCTAGTTCTTCCTCAGTGGAATGATAATATTGAATACCAGAAGGGTAAGCAGCGCATTAACGACTTGCGTGTGATCAACTATACTGCAGAACGTGGAGTTAAACTTTTTGAGGAATATAATAGACTGCTGACAAAAAACGAGGAAGAAAAGCAATTAATTTTGCAAGTTGTTGAAGCCAACAGAAAAGTCATCCCTACACAAACTACAAAGAAGTCTGCCATCTGTGCTGTTTTGGTGTAGACAATGTCTAGACAATATACTCTGACTCTTCAGTACTCTACAATGTACATTTTATGTTGGCATTTTCGTTACTTAACAGTTACATTACAGTAATGACATGATTAGAAAATGTAAGTAAAAAAATTCAACGAAAATGCGTTTTTTTTATTAATATAGTAAAACTTTGTGACTCTTGGGCATCCCCTTCCAATAGCAGTAGGAAGCTGAAATTGTTGTTAGTTACTAAGTAAGACAAATTGAACTTAAAAAAGAGGGTGACCCGTTAGATGTGAGAAACTTTATTTTTTTCCACCCTAATATATCATCAAAACATATAATGTCGTGCAACTTAAATTGCTATGAATGCCACTTACAATTTTTTTCTGTTTTTCCTCCTTATTATAAAGGTGTTAATAAGACTGTTACCGCAGGCAACACAGGCAACATGGATGACGCGGCCCTGGAATAAAATGATAATATATTTTTTGTTGTTGTATGTGAAGAATTAAGATAAAAATCATCAAATAACTTTTCCAAATAACTTCAACTATTGTGATGTACACAAACAATTGTTGATGTTATGTAAAAAAGCTACCAAAATGAAAGCACAGATAAAATTATTACAAGGCATATACTGATTTTTTAAATGTCAATTTAATAATTCATCTAATTCTTAAATAGAATCCTAATAGGCCCCAGCAAGAAATAATACCAATTAATAATTCAAAGATTTCTGTATCATTTCTCAGAATAAATCATACTTGAATTTCAAAAAATTAAAATTCAATTATGAAATATGCATATTTTACAAATAATAAAGATTTTGAACTATAGAATACTTGAGACAATATCCACAAAGAATTAAAGAACAGTAATTTTGTTAATTTGATATACATACAATTATTTTAATATTATATATAGTGTAGTACTTGTTTATAATTGTTCTTCAACTACTCCTTATTAAAATTGTGTCGAGCACTCATAGGACATATTTATTGTTAAATTTTGTGTGGATAAAGATGATAAAATCATGCTGTAGTACAAATTCATCACTTAAAGTTAAAGAAGATGTAAATTGAAAAAAATATTTAGCTTTAGATGACAATCATATAAATTGTCATAATTGTGCTTGTGACATTTATTTAAAAATGAGTGGATATTTTCATTAAGTTATTTCAAAAAGAAAATCATTTGATCATGTTAAATAGTTCAATTTAATTTGCTTCACTTTGATATAAAGTTATTGATTTTACAGATAAAGTTGAATTTTTAATGATTTATTTAGTTTGGTGCATTTTTTGCTTTTTTTGAACACACCATGGTGATACACATGGTGATAAACATGATGATACACACAGTGATACACACAGTGATACACACAATGATACACACGGTGATGCACACAGTGATACACATGGTGATACACACGGTGATACACACAGTGATACACACAGTGATACACACGGTAATACACATGGTGATACACACAGTGGTACACACAACGATACACACGGTGATACATATGGTGATACACACAGTGATACACACAATGAGATACACGTGATACACACGGTGATACACATGGTGATACACATGGCGATACACACGGTGATACACACGGTGATACACATGGTGATACACACGGTGATACACATGGTGATACACATGGCGATACACACGGTGATACACATTGTGATACACACGGTGATACACACGGTGATACACATGGTGATACACACGGTGATACACATGGTGATACACAGGGTGATACACACAGTGATACACACAGTGATACACACGGTGATACACACAGTGATACACATGGTGATACACACAGTGATACACACGGTGATACACACGGTGATACACATGGTGATACATAAGCAATGGAATAAAATATCAACGCTTAGTTGTCAACTAGTAAAATAAAAGTCGCTGCAAAAGTCAGTAAAAATGTATTAAAATGTTTTCTGCCTGACACACACCAACTAAATAAATTCAAAGATTTTGTTTTTTCATATAGGCCTACCAGTTTGGAACTCCAATGAATTATTACTGACGTGATTATTAACGGAAGTGAAGATGGGGACATTGCTGATTCAGTTGGAGCGTGAGGAAATGAATCATCGCTGATGTGTTGGAAGGTGAAGAAATGAATCACTGCTGCTTCTGTTGGATGGTGAAGAAATGAATCACTGCTGATGTGTTGAAGGGTGAAGAAATGAATCATTGCTGATGTGTTGGAAGGTGACGAAATGAATCACTGCTTCTTCTGTTGGAGGGTGGCCAAATGAATCATTGCTGCCTCT
Organism: Bulinus truncatus; assembly: GCA_021962125.1. Taxonomy (NCBI): domain Eukaryota; kingdom Metazoa; phylum Mollusca; class Gastropoda; family Planorbidae; genus Bulinus; species Bulinus truncatus. Next base: position 446,101 of record JAGDYQ010000228.1, on the reverse strand, counting down.
CTTGGAGGATGACAAAATAAACGGTTGCTGCCTCTGTTGGAGGATAACAAAATGAATCATTGCTGTTTCTGTTGGAGGGTGGCCTAAAGAATCATTGCTGACTCTGTTGGAGGGTGACAAAATGAAAGATTGTTGCCTCTGTTGGAGGATGACAAAATGAATGATTGCTGCTTCTGTTGGAGGGTGACGAAATGAATCATTGCTACCTCTGTTGGAGGGTGACAAAATGAATGATTGCTGCCTCTGTTGGAGGATGGATGACAAAATAAATTATTGCTGCCTCTGTTGGAGGATGACAAAATGAATGATTGCTGCTTCTGTTGGAGGGTGACGAAATGAATCTTTGCTGCCTCTGTTGGAGGGTGACAAAATGAATGATTGCTGTTTCTGTTGGAGGGTGACGAAATGAATCTTTGCTGCCTCTGTTGGAGGGTGACAAAATGAATGATTGCTGCTTCTGTTGGAGGGTGACGAAATGAATCTTTGCTGCCTCTGTTGGAGGGTGACGAAATGAATCTTTGCTGCTAGATGGGCACGAACGCTTTTATATTTAAAATTATAATTTCTTTAAATATTTATATGAGCAAACGAATTATGTTTAATTATAAAAGCATAAAAATGAATTTAAAAATATTTTAGATTATTTTGTAACTCTTTTTTCTTTGGCGAAAGTTTATTTAGTAGAATACACCGTTCATCATCCTAAATGTTCAATTGATTTCTTGTGCCCTATCTACCACGTTAGTTGTAAACATTAGTTGGTTGTGGTATTTGCATGGGTTAACTATTAAAGGGAAATAGATCATGTATTCTTTTTACCCTCTCTTCACATCATAGTTACGCTCTTTATTGTTTTCTTTGCAACGATTTGAAGTATACATTTTTGTAAAGATTAGTCAATAAATATTTTATTGTTTAGTAATTAAAATTTGTATCATAGTTGTATTTATATTTCAAAATAAGAATCAGATATTATGTTTTTTACAGTCGTTTATGTATACATTGAATTTCACAAACCACAAACATTTACCATAAATTTAAAATGAATAAGAAATTTGTTTCTTTTTTTACATATGGTGAATTCCCTAATTACTCTATTTTTTAAGTAAATACATAAGACTGTTGATTTTATCAAGTGAAAATATGATCAGGTCAGCTATTCTAAACAAACATCAAGACATTGATCTATTGGGGACTGTTAATTAAAGTGTCAGCGTACAGCAGTGACTCACGAACAAAATGTAAATGTGAATTGTACAGTCTGTTGCTCTATTATACTAGGCAACTAAAGCAGAAAATAATCATTGATGTACAGAGGTTCTCAATACACTAGTCAGCTATAGCAGAAATAATCATTGCTGTATAGAAGTTTTGATCGAAGTTTTAGACTACAATTATATAAATAACAATTTTCTAGAAAGAATCTTAACGAAACTATTGAGTATAAGAATTAGTAGCAATATCAGTATTGTATATTATAAAATGAACAGTCGAATTTTTATAAAAGGAAATGTTTCATAGAGCTAACAATATAACAGATTTAACTACACTATTGTAATCTTCATGAGTAGCTCAGTAAGTTATTTTTGTTTCTAATTATTACAATTAAAATGTTGACATTTTAGAATATCAACGACTTAACAATGATAATTTTAGATTATAAGGGATCTAAAATGCTTTGATTTGTTAGATGAACGGTATTTTGATACAAAAGTAACATTTGAAAAAGATATTTTGGAAATGAAAAGTTGAAGTAAATTGAGAACCTCGAAAATGGGACCTAAGCCATACAGGCCTATCTGTAAGTGATAAGCCATATAGGCCTATATGTAAGTGAAAGTTATCTTCTACAAAACACTACTGAGCCGATTCATTCAAAATGTCGCAGGCTTTGGTTGTATTTGGTATATTGGTGTTCAGTTGGTAAGCCTTTGTTGAATTATCTTATTCGATCAAAATCTTATAAAAAAAAAACAAGAAATACTAAATTTGAAATGTTTATGAACTTAAAATAAGTTATAATTTATGGATAAAAGATTGAACAAAAAGCTATGATAATTCAAACTAATTGAATTTTTATCTTAAAGATAAAACAAAAAAAAATAATTCTGACTTTGTGTAAGGGATACCAGACAAGTTGATTAAATACTTGATGGTGTGTAGTGGTAAATAATGTGTCATACAAATAATAGTTGGCTGTGTGAAGAAGTACATTATGTGTCATACAAATTCTTGGCTGTGTGTATTAGTACCTTATGTGTCATACTTCGTTGTGTGTAGTAGTACATAATGTGTCATACTTGTTTATGTCTATTAGTACAATATGTGTCATAGTTGGTTTTTATATATATATATATATATATATATATATATATATATATATATATGTATATATGTTATATATATGAGCATCAAACGGTCCCCAAAATATATAATATTAAATGATTTTCAAATGGGGAGGGGGGCGCTAAAAAGGTATTAAGTCCCGGGCGCGAGTTAAGGTCGTAACGCCACTTTACAACAGTTAGGCTGTCGTACAAATACTTGGTTTTCAATTGGATAAAATTACCTGTTAATAAAATCATTGTTTTGCATTGGAATACTTTATTGTTAATAAAATATATCGCATGTCTTCAATATTAACCTTATTGTTACAGTTCAGCTGTCAATATTCGGCCGCCGAAAGGTGAGTACCAGCTTATATACTTTATTTTATACATACAATAGAAACTTAATTTACTGATTACTTGAGATGGTTTACTAGCTGACGACACTATTTCATTTACTATGTCAATGTAATTGTTAGATGTAGTCGTCTATATTGGTGGCACTGTACTAAGTTCGTTTTATTTCTTAACTACATTCATGGACTTTCTTGATATTCCAAAATTCATTTGATGAACTAAATTGAAATTGTGTAAACTGTATGTAATTATCCAGATCATATTGTAGGTTTTAACTAGTGATTATATCAGGCAATTAATTAGAATACATTGTTAAGAGTAACCACTTGTAGCTCACAATTTTATTTTACATTTTCTAATTAGAAACTCGTCAAGCAACATGCATTCTTAGCCACAATAACGACTACAATGGACATCTGAAATTTTCTGGAACCATCAAAATTACTGAGGTAAAACAGATAAAAGGAAAGTGTTCAGGGCCTATCATATACTATATATATATATATATTAGGGTGGGTAAAAAAAAATTTTGGAGTTGGGAATTCGAAACATATTTAAAAAGTTGCCTATAATCCTACTGATTGTAAAAATGTCAAATTTGTAAAAGTCAGATAACTTTTAATTCAATATTCAGGATTATGTCATTTTTGTTGAAAATTCTAACTCTGCATAGAACTGGTTTAAGTCGTGCTGTTATGATTTTATTTACTGCATACCTTCTAATTTCTTCATCATTGTCACTAACTGCAGCCAATAGAATGTTTTCTGGATGTTCAAAGTAGCAGGTATTTTCCAATACAGGCAATATAATAGATTGATCAGCAGTATCCAGGTTCTGAAGCAGTTGTATCATATAGAAAAAGTTTCTAGCCCCACTTTGACAAGATGGATTACTTTTTATGTAAAACCATAATAGTCCATACATATTCACAATAAAATTCGTTTTTCTCTTTAACGGAACTGAAGGATTATTTTTTGACATAAAATCGCAAAACCCTGTTCGCTTTTGTTAACCATCGTGCATGATTTAGAGAACCCGGTTGACTGGTTTCTAGAAATGGTATATCTGAGCATTTGTCAGAACCTAGCTGGACGGAAATATTTTTGATCTGTACTCAAATTATTTTTAACGCTTTCATCCATATCAGTTACTTTGCCGGATACAGACAAAAAAGAAACTATTGGCACATTTTTAGGATTAAAATCAAGTTTTGATGATATAACACCCGAAGAAGTTGACGATCCTGTTGTTTGTGCGTTATCTATTGCTTCTAAATATTTCCTAAATGGCAATTCATTTAAATGCAGCATGGATATTAACCACTGCAACAGTCTTCCTAGACTTTCCTCCTGTCTTCTGATGATTCCATTATTTTTCCCTGTGTTATTATTTGTACCATCACAAACAATTCCTCTTAGAGTATCTATTGAATCAGTTTCAGCAATCACAGACATAATCTCTTTATATCATTTGCTTTACTGCTTTCAGGCACAATGTGATCAACATATTGACCAAATGGAAACGCAACTATGACATAGTGTTCTTCTTCAATCGTACGCCTACAACCAGAAGATCTGACAAGAATAATACCTTGCTTCCCATCAAAACCAATGCAAACAAGTTCTTTGCTCTCATCAGTATGTTACTTGGCTGCCCTATCTCTCCAAATTTTTCTATGTCGACGCATCTTTGCTGGGTCCAGAGCTGTAGATTGTGCTAACATGTTTAAGTCCTTCAACACAGATTAACGATAAGACATGTAACACTATTGCTCAGTTTACATCGATCCACTGCTTTGCATAATTCTTCATATTGATATCTGTTTTATTCTTTGGAACATTCCTCATCGCTGCATCAAGTAATTCATCATCTTCAACATCCTGATCTGGAATGTCATTATCTGTCGCATCATTTACGTTATCATTTGTGGTTCCTATCTGATCGCCACCTTGCACCAATAAATGTTTTCTTTTGTGCCGATTTTCTAATATTTTTGTTGTTTGCTTGTCAACATTACCTATGAACATATTTCTTGCCGTCTTTGAGCCACCCAAAATACTCAATCAAGCAGACATTTTTACTGATTGTGGAAATTTAGTCTCCTTTTTTGAATAACCTAGATCACAAATTTAACATGTTCAGTCACAATCAGGAACGCGGTGTCCATGTTGCCTGCAGTGCCGGCCTTAGACATTTTTGTGATATAGGCAAGGACAAAAATGCCGCCCTTTTTAGTTTCATTTTCTAAGAAAACTCTATAAATGCTATTTATTTTGAAGTAAGTCCAAATTATGAAAATAACAATATGATATATTTATAGTTTTATTACTGGTCTTCATTCTTCATAACAATTTATTTAAATTTGGCAACTTTATAAAAGTTAAAGAGTTTTAAGTATACGTAGTGTGTTTTAGGATATTTTTTTTTGCTAAGTTAAAAAAGTACAGAAAATTAAAAAAAAAAATGAAATGTCATGTTTATTAAGCATTAAAACGATTGAAAAGAATTCAAGAAAAATATGCTTTTCTAGCTCTTCAATTACTTCAGTCAGATCCAAATCTTCTGCAATCGTTTTCTCTATAGATATTGTAGCAAAACCAACCAAACGATGCTAGGACATGGTAAAACGAAGATATGTTTTATGGGTTAGAGCTTTGAAAAGTTTCTCTCTCTGCATACGCCACTGTTATCGGGAGAGTAAGCGAAATTCGCAATGCCACGTACGCATTCGGAAAAAGAGCAACCAAGCCCATTCCACATAAATAGTATAATATATCTCTAGGGCTTGATTTGTCTGTAATTTTCCTTGATAAAGCAAATAATTCATCGCACAGTTCTATTGAATTAATTAATGTCTGCTGAATCTTCGTTTTCAGATGTTAAAAGCTAATTGAAGGTCCATGCAATCTTTGAAAACCTCTCTTTTATCATATTTCTCCAGTTTTTTAATGACATACAAAAAATCCAAATAAATCGCTATGAGATGTTAACTGCATAAATCGATCATTAACTGATTGAATTGCAGTATCCAATATCTGGTTAAAAAAATTTACTCTGAAATTCATTTCTGGTTCGAGAATTGGATCGTCTGAAACTTCATAGTCAAATTGTATCTTTCTTAGTCGAGATCTTATTTGTATTTCCGTAGGGAAATTGCACTCAATACCAAATTCTTCAGCAATGATTTAGCTGTTGTAATTGCTTTGGCAAAACCTTTATCTGTTCTATAATTCTGGAGCATAGCTTTAGTTGCAGTCAATTGTTGAATTGATTTGTTTAAATCAAGATCTTTTCTTGAAATGTTTTGCTAGATATATTAATCTCAAATAAAACATCATACCAAATCACTAATGAACAAATAAACTTGAAATCGAGCATTTTTTGTGCAATCCCCTTAGCTTCTGCACGGGACTTGGTTCCACGTGCTCCAGATAGTGAAATGTCATCATCAATTGAAACGAGTGCATCGTAAATTTCAACTGTTTAGTATCGAATTGCCCTCACAACATTAACTCGACTTTCCCAGCGTGATGCGCATAACTTTTCAACAGTTAAACCTGCTGCCTCTTTGTTTTTGACATATGCTGACAATACATTCCAGCGATGTGTTGATGCAGAAAAAAGGTGTATATATTTTGAATTACCTCAAAAAACCGTACTGCTTCCAAACAACAGTTTACGGCATCATTCACCACCAAATGCACATTGCATGGGACATAAAAGGCTCTGCGATTTAGCTCTTTAACTCTTGCTTTGACACCATTATGTATTCCCCGCATGTTCGCTCCGTTATCGTAGCATGGTCCCCTCTAATCATATAGACAAATGCCCGAATATGACAGTTCTTTAAGTAAAATTTACACCATACTTGCACCTGTAGATTTTTCAAGTTCTACGAATACAATGAAGTGTTCATTGATACAAACTTATGAAGGTTTGTCATTTGTCGATTCATTTGCTGTAACAAATCTAACAATCATTGTCATCTGTTCTTTGTGACTGACGTCTGGTGTGCAATCGAAAACTATAGCGTAATATTTTGCATTTTGGATCATTCATCATTTTCTGTTTTACCTTCTTTCTCAACAGTATTCTCATTCTGAATATTTTTTCCCAAATAATGGTCATGAATTTCATCTGATTTTAAACGTTTTATATTTTCTTTCGTTACCGGATCAAAGTCTGCAATAACTTTAACAAATTTCAAAAAATTTCCAATATGAAGTGTAGGCCTATATAACCGATCAGACTGCCCTCTCAGGAGTACATTTTGAACTTCATGTACTCTGACCAAAGATATTATTCTTTCTAATACATCCTTCCAGTGTTTCGCTTCACGATTTATAAGGCGCTGATTCACGTCATCAATAGTTTTATTATTTGTTATCCTCATTTTTAGTTCTTCCCAATCAAGATAACTGGTTAAATGATCTGGAGATTTTTCATGATGCTGCAATATACTTGACATATTTTTCCAGTCACAACTGCCATGTGTTGCTAAGGCAGATTCACTCCTGTTATATATTCTGCAACAAAAACAATATACCTTATCTGCTGGCGTAGAATGCATCAACCATTTCCTTTTTTAAAGTTCCTCCGTTAGCAAGCTTGCGTGTATAGAGGTAATTAGAAAATTGTCTCCCACTTTCATATTTTGGATAACCAGACTCAATTTGATCTGCTTTGGATCATGCTGAATAAGAAAACAACGAATATTATCACTTATATCTGGCCATTTAGCAGGATCCTTCATTATATTTTTGATCTAATTTTGTTAAATGCAAAATAAGAAAATAATTTTGAAAATGGTGATGTCATAATAAGGGTGTAATAAATTAAGATAGAGCGTTAATCCACGTGACTTATTTGTTGTCGCCATTCTAAGCAATTTTGTGCTCTTATTTAATTCTACACTTTCTCAAATTCATTTTATTTCTAATTTTTATATTTTTGATTTTATTTTATTTTGCTGGAATTTGCCGCTCCTTGAAATAATGCCGCTCTAGGCAGCTGCCTATATCGCCTATACCTAAAGCCGGCACTGGTTGCCTGTGTTGCAATTATTGCGAAAATTTATCAGTCAACAGGTCGTTTTCTGACCTAAGAGATATACGTAATAGCAAAATAAACAATATCAGAACAAAGTAACTGGATGTCATTGATGTCAATGAAATATTCACTTTTCTTAAAGATAAAGGAGAAAAATACTTTCAATGACAAAGTGATAGAGTTATTCATACAAAAGAATCAACGAATGGAGTTAAACTATAAGTAGTCATCATAGTAGAGGTAATTTAACATGTAATCATTAGGTTATCGGTAGAAGTATTGTATGTAAAAGAAAGTTTTATCTCAATAATGACAGGTAACACCCTTGCAAAATTCACGCCTCGCCCCTGGATCGTTAAAATTTCGAACAAAAGTTGGGAGTAGTAAAACTATGTAGTTTACTAATATTTGTACATATTCCGTGTACTATCTTGATGTAACAATTTTTTTTATAATGTTTCAATAAAAAAAATTTGACCCACCCTAATATATATATATATATATATATATATATATATATATATATATATATATATATATATATATTAGGGTGCATCACCAAAAGAAATTTTTAATAATTGATCTGTCTGCTATTTAAATTTGTTCCATTGATCAAAAAAAGCATTGTGTAAAAAAATAAAAAAATATTTGACAATATTTAGAGTACCCGGACTTCAACAAAGTTTGCATAATTAAGCGAAAACTAGATAAATCCATCCTTCTTGTAAAGTCTTACAGATTTACATACAAAAAGTGAAGCGCTATATAAATTGTTTTATAGTCTTTGGTTTTAAAATGTTTGGTAGCTATGATTGATTTTGATAAGCAGTTGTGCTAGAAATAAAATTTAAAATTCACATTTTATTAGCAAAATCAACAATTTTCCTTACCGCATATTGATGACAAAGGCAATCATTTTAATTTCTTTATTTATATTATTTTAATTTCTGATACACACGACCTATAAAATCAGAACATGGAAATGATATGAAAAACAGCAATAAAATGTTTACACCTTCTAAGGAAATGCTGGCTGACCCTGGCATCACTTCAACAGTTGCATATCCAGTTATTACTGCGTCTCCTGCCTCGCGAACAAAGAAACCACAAACTCTTCTGAAAACTGAATTGTTTGGCATTGGCCCTGCAATCTGTGTTGATGATGCTATAATTACTGGATTTCTTCGACTACAAACTTGTTTACAAGTTTTTTGAGGTGCATGATGTATCACTGCAATGTAGAAGCACACAGTGAGCGTCCAGGTACTCTTGGTGCACCTTCTCGATTTACAACTGCCAAAATTGTGCTGAATCAAGTTACTGTTTATTGATAACTGTTTGGATGATATAATGCCATTGTAAAAGCGAAGAAAGCCAACAGGAGCTTTGGTATTTGTACCTCCAGATGTTTTAAGCCGACCAAATCTTGTGTCACTAGCGACAAGATTAAAGATTACACCAACACATTAGGCAGCTTTCACACAGGGCCTTATTAGCGAGTTTGGGGGTGATGTATCAATGGTGGCTTCTTCCTATGCCACTGCAGATCGTTCACGTCGCAAAGTTGTAAGTGAGATATCTACAAAGATCCACGACTCCTGGGAACCACCCAAACTCTGAACTCTCCATTGAGATGGCAAACTGACACCTTCTCTAAAAAATCATCGTGTCACTGAAGAACGCATAACAGTTGTTGTCGGTGATGCAATGCAATTGAAACTTCTAGGCGTGCCAAATTATGCCAAGGCAACAAAGAAACCCGTTGGTGAAATAATTGCAGAATTAACCATGAAGCTAATGACAGAGTGGCATTGTAATGATTGTATCGCTAATATGACATTCGACACAACAAGATCAAACACTGGTCATCATACTGCTGCCTGCATTGCCATACAAAATATGCTGCAACGTGCTCTTCTGTGGTCAAGTTGTCGCCATCACATTGGTGAAGTTATCCTCTGGCATGTGTTTGCAGACATGAAAATAGAAGTTTCCAAATCCCCGGATATAACTTTGTTCACCAAGCTGCGAAGTAATTGGGAGTTGGTGGCACATGATTGGTCTCACGTTTGTAGTTCGTTTACGTTAGCTGATCATGTTCTGAAGGCTCAAGAGCGACTAACGATAACGAGAGATGCGGTAATTGCACATGCCAACTCTAGTAAACAAACCGAATTCTCGCGAGACGAATACCACGAATTCCTTAAGCTGTCCCTTATTTACCTGAATGCTACAAATAAGGAGGTTAACTTTAAAAGACCAGGTGCCCTGCACAAAGCACCATGGATGGCAAAGCTGATATATTGCCTCAAGATTGCACTGTGTGAGAAACAAATTCAATTATTGCCTCCAGGTACTATTACCACACGTGATCAAGTGCTAAAGATTCGTGCATTTGCTACATTTGTAACACATGTTTATGTCGTGTGGTGGCTCACTTGCAAAAAGAGTTATGATGCACCATGGAATGATCTACAGCTCTAAAAGCGACTTTTGGATTACAACGATGTCAACAGAGACATATCCAAGTCAGCAATCCGTGCCCTGAATAGGCATCTGTGGTACCTCACTGCTGAAATGATCCCACTTGCTCTGTTCAGCAATGAAGTACATCTGTTGGAAAAGCGAGCTCTAGCAGATGCTCTGTTAAGGCTTCGACCAGTGGTTGCCTCCCAAACTCCACAGAATCGATTTGGAAATGGTTGGGGAAAACCACGATTCCCATCAATTGATTCAAAAACTCGGCTGTGTGATCTGGCTGGAGTTGACTCGTGGTTTACTATATACAGACTTTAACTGAACACAGGATTCCTCCAAATGACTGTTGATGATTGGTGCCAAACAGCTTCTTACATTGCCAGTGCAGAAAATGTTGCTGCTATTAACGTTGTTAACGATTGTGCCGGGAGAGGAGTGAAACTGGCATCTGACTTTGTTGAAGCAGCGCGAACGGATGAACATTTTCAAAACATTCTTCAAGTGGTAGAAATGGACCGCAAAAAGTGCGTAAACCTTACAAACGTGCAACAAAGTGAGATTGAGTTAAATGCAACAGTAATACATAATTTAATACTTTAATGTAATTTTTATATAGGCTAGAATAAACTTTTTTTTTCTTTACATGTCATGTTTTGTGATTTCTTGGGCCGGGGGGGGGGGACCTCTAAATCAACTCTGAATTGAAAAATATTTTACACAAGTTATTATTAATGATATTAGAACAAATTAGAAACATAGACAGCTCAAAAACAAACAATCAATTTTTTCCTCTATTGTGGTGATGCACCCTAATATATATATATATATTAGGGTGGGTCAAAAAAAATTTTTTTGGAGTTGGGAATTTGAAACATATTCAAAAAGTTGCCTATGGTCCTACTGATTGTAAAAATGTAAAATTTGGAAAAATCAGATAATGTCTTCCACTCCCAACTTTGACTTCAAGGGGGTACGGGGCGAAAAAAAATGCACTATGTCTAAAAAAATAATTTTTTTTTTTTTTACATTTTTAGATACTAAAACATGTCAATAATAACTATGAATTAATTATAATGCAGAAAAATATTTATTAGATCTATTAAAATGTATTTTCAGAATGTTACTCATTCAGAAACTTCAATAATTTAAAAACTTAAAAGTCATTTTTCTCTGAAAAAATATATTTGACATTTTGCTTCACTGTGGCAAGAAAATCTCAAAAACCACAAGTCAGATTTTGATAAAACATTTAAATTTTATGTAGAAGAGGTGCATTTATAGAATGTCAGAGGCTTTTTAAGAAATTTTAAATCCTTTTATTTTTTTTTTAATTTTCAAAATTAGCATTTTTTGCTTATTTTCACCATACAAAATTTAAAAAATTCATTAAAAAATTATTTATTACATTATCAAAAAAGTACTTTGACATTCCCTAAAGTAAGCTTTTCTTACTATAAAACTGTACATTTTATATGAATCAGTCTAGAAATATTTCAGAAATATTTGCCACAAAAAAGGTCATAAATTTCAAGATGGTGGCATGCCGCACCCACAAATATCAATATGTTAATATTTTTTTTGAACAAAATTATTTTAAAATCTACTATATCATTACTAAGATATTAAAATGTCTTAAACTTTAATAATAAAAAAGATTTTGCTTTGACCCCGTACCCCCCCCCCCCAATGTATGACATTTTACAACATTTAGAATGTTTGGTATAAGTAATATGAAATTGTACAAATCCATAAATCGTTCATGCAAAATATACAATGTACATATGAATAATACTGTTTATGGATTGTCCCAGGAAACTTCCTTTTGCTTTCATTTTTCGGAAGAACATCCCTTGATTTCTTTGTTTGCAAAACCATCCCATGTCGAGAGCTATGTCCGTACAGTTTGAAATGTCCGTACACTTTCAAACTAACAGCAGTAACTTCTTTAATTGCTCTTTCAACAGCTTGAGAGTGACAGGGAATTTGATCCAGTATGATTGGGTTGTTGCGTTTAAGTTCATCATCACAAATTTGTTCCAGCAGAGGAAGGGATGTCACTGAGCAAAGATCCCAGTTAATCATCTGATCATATGATTTAGCTGCATTAGTCAGGATTATGTCATTTTTGTTGAAAAATTCTCTCTGCATGGAGCTGGTTTATGTCGTGCTGTTATGATTTTATTTACTGCATACCTTCCAATTTCTTCATCATTGTCCTAACTGCAGCCAATAGAATGATTTCTGGATGTGCAAAGTAGCAGTTATTTTCCAGTACAGGCAATATAATAGATTGATCGGCAGTATCAAAGTTCTGAAGCAGTTGTATCATATAGAAAAAGTTTCTAGCCCCACTTTGACAAGATGGATCGCAAAAATCCTGTTCGCTTTTGTTAACCATCTTTGCTCTCATCAGTATGTTCCTTGGCTATCTATGTCGACGCATCTTTGCTGGATCCAGAGCTGTAGATGATGTTAACATGTTTAAGTCCTTCAACAAAGCATTAACGATAAGACATGTATCCCTATAGCTTAGTTTACATCGATTCACTGCTTTGCATAATTCTTCATATTGATATCTGTTTTGTTATTTGGAACATTCCTCATCTCTCGAGAAGTCTGCATCAAGTAGTTCATCATCTTCAGCATCCTGATCTGGAATATCATTATCTTTCTTATCATTGACATTATCATTTGTGTTTCCTATCTGATCGCCACCCTGCATCAATGAATGTTTTCTTTTCTGTCGATTTTGTAATATTTTTGTTGTTTGCTTGTCAACATTGTCTATGAACATATTTCTTGCCATCTTTTGATCCACCCAAAATGCCCACTCAAGCACAGGAATTATTACTGATTGTGGACATTTACAGTCTCCTCTATCCCTAACACCTGCATCAAAACATTTACATGGACAAATGTCAAATAAATTTTTGAAGGAATTGTACCCCTCTTGAAAAGTAACTGATGATCGCTTTATATCTAAATATTTCTCAAATTCATGACCTTTGGCTATAAGTCTTTTTACTCGAACAATTATACTGGTAATGTCATTTGTGGGGATACTAGCCTGGTCATATAATGCGTGCGCTCATGAATGAAGGCTATGATTGTATTGTTCCATTTTAAGCATCCACATATAGCCTTGAAAACTTCTTCACTGGTTGGAAGTTGTCTTTTAGGCAATTCAGCTGCTGACCCAAACACAGAATGTACAGTTGCTCTTCTTGTAGAAGAACTAATAATCATAGAAAAACTAAATAAAATAGTTGAAAAATTAATAAAAATGAAATAAAACAACTATGCGTGATCCGATAATGAATACATGGTACACCAGTTATATTGAGAAAAAAATGGACGCAATGCTTATCCCAGTTGCCTGAACTAATTAGTTATTCATAAAAAAGGTTATAAAGATAAAACATACATTTTATATTCATATAATTTCTTTTTTGAATAGCCTAGATCACAAATTTAACATGTTCAGTCACAAAAAACTCACAGTAAATATGGTTAAAATTTCGAACAAAAGTTGGGAGTAGTAAAACTATGTAGTTTTCAAATATTTGTACATATTCCATGTACTACCATGATGTAACAACTTTTTTAATAATGTTTCAATAAAAAAATTTTTTTTTACCCACCCTAATATATATATATATATATAGATGGTAGGGCAATATGTCTGCCCTTATCTCTGGGCGTAGAGCAATTAAGCGCTATTTTTAATCAACGGTGATAAAATTGATAGCCATTTTAATGGTGGTAAATTTGGAAAAAAGGCCCAAATGTTTACCTCAAAATTATAACTCGCTCTAAATTACCCCCACACTATAATAATAATATATGAGCAATAAATTGGCTTGATCCGATAATTGGGTATTTCTACAATGTAAAGAAAAATGTGAAATACGTTGAAAGTAAATAACTGTACCAGTGTACTATAGTGAGGAACAATAAAACAATGGTGAAGCCGTGGATTAAACAAAATGTGTTAAGTAGTGATACGGCAGATGTGAATACCGTAATGAAGCAATGAAAGGGATGGACAGGTCGGATCGATGCGACTAACAACTTTATATCGTCGGCATTCGTCCGTTTCGAGAGGTGATGGTGTAGCTAAATTGAGTATACAAGCACCTCCGGGAATGGCTGTGCAGTCGGACTCGGGAGTGGCAATCCCTGCCGCATTTGTCGCACTTGACTGTAGATGGTTGTTGTAGCTCTAGTTGTAGCTGTTGTTTACGCTGCTTCCGCCTTGACCTTTCAGGGCAGCATTTTCTTGTCGCTCAGCCTCTGCGCGCGATTAATCTTGCCGGACAGCGAGCCTCCAGGACTGGCGGTCGGCTGCTTGACTCTCCCAGGAGTTGGGGTTTCATATCCTTTTTGCAGGTGTCTTTGAAGCGCATTTTAGGGCGCCCTGTTTTCCTCTGGCCGGTAACTAGCTCGCCATAGAGTAGGTCCTACGGAATGCGACCTGCGTCCTTTTTCTTGACATGGCCTGGCCATATGTGGCGTCTCTCGCTGAGAAATGCGAACAAGCTGCTCTCTCCAGCACGCCAGTGTTTGGAATCTTTTCCTGCTACTTGATCTGATTTATATGCCGCAGGCATCTCATGTGGAAGTTGTTTAGTTTCCTTTCCTGCCTCGCATAAGTTGTCCACATCACGCATACATAGAGGATGGTGGTGAGTATGCAGGCCTGGTAGACGCGCAGTCTGGTATTTTCAGCGAGGCTGGCGTTTTTCCACACACGTTGATTTAGTCTCGCCATGACTGTGGCTGTCCTAGCGATTCTGCAGTTGTTCCCCACTGCACCACTCCAAGAAAAAGGATCGTCCACGCATCAATACCAACTGTGCCATAAATCCCGAAATAAACCAACAATTTATCAACAGTCTGGAAGTCGCACTAAGCGAAAGAAAGTTAGTAGATGACACCATCGACTCTAGGTGGTTGCATCTACGCGATGTCGTATATAACTCCGCCATCACCACCATTGGAAAGATAGAGCGGAAAAACGCCGATTGGTACGAAGCCCACTGGGAAAAAATGGAACCCGTTACCGAGGCAAAGAGGAAAGCCCTACTGGCCTACAAGGCCAGACCCAGTCCCAACACACTCAAAGCCCTACGGACAGCCAGGAGCAAATCCTAGCAGACCGGTCGTAAATACGCCAACTCCTACTGGTTGAACCTCTGTAGCAGCATCCAGGTTGTACGAAGGCATAAAAAGGCAATAGGCCTAACTCCCTCCAAAACCATCCCCACTTATATCCAAAACGGCGAGGTCATCAAGGACCAGGAAAAACAGATGCAGAGATGGACCGACCACTTTCTGGAGCTGTACGCAACCCAGAACATCGTGACTGATGCCGCTCTTGGCGCTATCCCAGATCTGCCTGTCAAGGAGGAGCTAGACACCCCACCTACCGGGGAAGAACTAGTCAAAGCCATCGACTGCCTTGCCAACGGGAATGTACCCAGTAGCGATGGAATGCCGCCAGAAGTCCTGAGAAGCGGGAAACATACACTGCTAAAGCCATTGCACGACCTCCTATGTCGCTGCTGGGAACAAGGCTATATCCCCCAAGACATGATGGAAGACAAAATTATCACGCTATACAAGAACAAAGGGGACCGGAGCAACTGTAATAACTACTGGGGCATCTCCCTCCTCAGCATCGTCAGCAAAGCTTTCGCCCACGTCACTCTAGCCCGCCTGCTGGCCCTCGCCTCTCGATTCTATCCAGAGGTTTCAGTGCTGGCCGATCAATAGTGGACATAATCTTCTCACTACGCCAACTTCAAGGGAAGTGTCAGGAACGGCCTGTGCTACTCTATATCGCCTTCGACCACCTCAAAAAGGCATTTGATCTAGTAAGTCGAAACGGACTCTTCAGCTTGCTGCAAAAGATTGGCTGCCCCCCACACCTGCATGCAGTGGTCATGTCCTTCCACGACAACATGCATAGCAAGGTTTGCAACAACGGCGCAATCTCCGAGGCCTTCCCAGTCAGCAGCGGAGTAAAACAGGGCTGCGTCCTTGCACCTACACTCTTCGGCATTTTCTTTTCCATGCTCCCCCCAATACGCCTTCAAGGATTGTAGCGACGGCAAACTCTATAACATAGCCCGCCTCCGTGCAAAGACCAAAGTCACAAAGGTCCTAATTCGCGAGCTGCTCTTTGCTGATGACGCAGCCTGGACATCACACACCGAAGACGGACTGCAACAGCTTGTCACCCGCCTCTCTCACGCGTGTAAGGAGTTTGGACTGACTATCAGCCTGAAAAAGAAAAATGTCATGGCATAGGATACAGATACCCCCCCCCCAAAAAAAAAAAAACATTGTCATCAATGGGCACACCCTAGAGGTCGTTGAGAACTTCGCCTACCTTGGGTCCACCATCCCCAGCCATAGACCCGGAGATCAACGACTTTATATAGGCTGGCAGAAACCTAATTAGGGACGTGAAATTGGGACACACCATCGTAACCCACATGGTGACCGAGCTGCCAAATGGCGCGAAGCCTTTGTGATACACTGAAAGCTGTGCAGACGACTAATAATGTGATCTTAAGATAATCATTCCCACATCACATCATAAGTAGTCATACGTAGTTGTGGGTAATTGTCATGGCTGGCAGCATGTGAGTTAAATATGGCGACCGATAGTGATTAAGCTGGCAGGCACGTCCTGGGGGCACGAGCGGATGTCCTGAGGACACTGTACATTGGTGCAGTAAGGTTACATTGATTACAGGCAGTTAGTGCAGGTCTATGGGTCCCGATCGTCACTAGAGACCGTTGATGTCATACAAAACCAAGCTCTCCAGCTGATCACAGGCACTTTTCGAACGGTGCCAGCAGCAGTGGTCGAGATCATGGCAAACGTGCCACCTCTAGTGCATTGTAAGGAGCGGGCCGTGATTACTGCTTTCGAGCGGTATAAGCGGCAAGAGGATCATCTGTCCTAAGGGAAATGGTCGATGGCTGGGTGTAAGGGAAGCGGCTAACAATGAAGTCTTTTATGTATCACACTACGAGACTGTAAGAAGAAATAGAGCTGCCTACTGACCGCCTTATACTAAAGATCGCCTCTCTGGCTCTTCCCAGCAAAAGCTATCTGCATGCCTGAGGTACGCTCAGCCCTGGTTGACACCAATGTAACCAGAAAGAACGGTCGAAACTCGTTTTGGGTCCACATCAGTTTCTATAAAACCCGATTTGTAGAAGATCTCGCTAGGCCATGTGGTTCTCTCTGTGCGTAATATGCAGAGATGGCAGCCATAGTTGAGGCAGTGGCACACATTGGGGGGGGGGCGTTTTCAAGACGGAACTTTGCCTGCTTCGAGCATTGTTATCCTGACTGATGAGCTCTCTGTTCTCCAAGCCATAACAGGGGCGGGGGATCGGCCCGAGCCGTTGAAATACATGATGTAGGCAATCCAAAATCGTATGTCCCGCCATTGTGTATAAGTGACTCTTCAGTGGATTCCCGGGCCGGGAATGACCGGGCCGACTTCCTTGCAAACTCGATACAAGCCCAATTACAGCCCATGGGTATAGACAAAAGCTCATTTGAAGCAGCGTGTGCAAAGGTCAGATTCTTTGAGCGAACTCTGTGGTTCTCGAATTGGGACAATGGGGTAACGGGCAGAAATTTCCGCAGTCATATGGAGCGGCCGTCCAAAACTGACCCGTGGTGGGGGCTCAGGAGGATCAAGCAGGCACTAAGTGCTCAGTTTCATACTGGGCATTTACCGTAAGCTACAAAAAAATGTCGATCAAGCCTTTAGAAAACTAAATGACATTATTTAAAGTGACTTTGTCAATTAAGTTATAACGAAATATTAAATAAACAATGATCCAGTATTGTATGATAATCAATTATTAGAATATAAAAATAACAAACATGGTTGCGGTCAGTTGCAGTGATCTAAAAAGAAAGATCCGGTTTATGTTTGATTATATTCTGACATATCATTAAGTGGAGAACGGAGGGAGGCCTGTTGAGTTTGCAAGTTGTGTTCAAATTAAATTCTGTTCAGTGCATCAGTAATTTTAATGACAATATATGCATCAAAAGTTTGAGTTCTAAATATTTTTTTTCGCAATTTATGTGTTTGCTTTGTCATTTTTTCCCCTTTAGACTTCAGGAGAACCACTAAATTTAGAAGCCAACATTACTGGTCAGGCAAAGTCTGGTGACAATGAAAAAATAAATCGTGGGTTCCATGTTCATCAATTCGGTTATATCTCTGAAAGCTGCCTCTTCACTGGTCCTCATTTCAACCCAGATAGATCTGCTCATGGTGGAAAAGAGAGTCAGATCAGGTGAGAATAGTTGATATTTCATCAATTTTGGTGTGTGTGTGAGGTCTCGGTAAGGATGAGATGAAATCTCTTAGATTATATAAACCACTAAAGGGTAGGTTTTTGCTATGTCATTCTTTCATTCCCACCATAGCCGATAGTGCAATGGGCATTGAGGCACCAGGTGAGACATAGTGGGACTCTAGCCATGACCTGAAATATCCATTGGTCTTCACCGAAGATCGAACCAATGACCCTCTGGTAGACAGTCTAGCACTAGTCAATCCATTCCCTTATCACATATGGTAGAGCTAGATATAACATATTATATGGTGATTGTCGTCGATGTCTTGGAGTATGAGTGGCTGTGTCGGACACGTATTTCTATCACCCCCTCCACTCTAGGTGATATGACCACTGGGGGTTTTGTCCAATGGGGGTTTTGTGAAATGAAAAAAAAACGCGCTTTTAATAGGTTTTGTGATAATGTTTGATTTACAGTGTAGTTTAAAAAAAAACACAAATAAAATTATGGTATATTTAATGGTGAGACTAATATTGATTGGTTTAAATGTATTAGTAGTTGCTTTTACAATGGAGTTGTTTCACCAGTGTTGACATTAAATAAGTTTTAGTCTTCATAATTATATTTGTGTTTCGTCGCAAAACTCCAATAAGTTAACAATCCGTATTACAAATAAAAATTTTCCATTAGTGATATAGTATGAATTTATATGTTTTAAATGTAATTAAATTAGCTCTAAAGTTGTTAGCTGTAAGAAGGATAGTTATATTACATAGTTCCATTGCTATTTCTTCATTTACTGTGTATACATTTTAACCTTCTATTCAGTTTTTTTTTTAATTTCTGGCAGAGCTTAACTGAGTCCAATCGCTTGTAAATGAAAACTCAATTCATGAACTATTTATTGAAAAACTCGGATGAAGAATATACGTAACATAACTCATTTTTCAAACGTGTGAGATTAAAAAATGATCCATAGTTTTGTACTAACATTTGAAACGGCTTTTCTGAGAATGCATCATTAAAGCTGTTAAATGTATCACAATTCAGCAATGGTAAAAAATGCAATTTTTCTATATATGAAAATTGTGTAATGCTTGGCACTTCAAAGTGTCTATAATTTTACAGAAGAGGCGGCGTAATGAAGATTTATTACCTTCATGTGTCTGGTCTAGTCTTGCTTTTTTTAACGTGGTGGATCAGTTATTTCATTATGATTGTCTATTTTAGACCAAACGTTGTCGAAACGCTCACGTAATTGTGTTATATCACTTATGAAGTCATAAATTTCCTGCTTACAATAGCAGACATCGTATATTTCCTTTTGTAAAATATGGAATAAAACTTCAGCTATTGGTAAAAATGTGGAAAAGACTTCTAGCAAAAACCCAAAATTAATATTCTCAAGGCTCTGATAATATCCTGAGGCACACGCTTTTGTTTCACTGTACCATTCGTTTAAATTTTTCATTAATGATTTTAAAAATACCGACAATTCTTCTGTAAAATTAAAAATGACATTAATTATTTTAGATGTATAATTCCATCTTGTAATGGAAATGGTCGGTATACGTCTTTTTACTACCCGATCAAGAGCTTTTGATCTTTTTGATGATTTGCTGAAGAAAGTAGAAAATCCTAACATAGTCTGAAAGAATATCTTGCATTCTTTAATGCAGCTCACTGACTTCTCAAATTAAGTTTAGTCTGTGAGCACAGCAGTGAACGAATCATACTTTCCCGTGTTTATTTTTTACTAAAGTCTGTAGACCTCCATATTCACCAGCCATGACTGGAGCACCATCATATGTCTGTGCTATAAGCTTTTCCTCACACTGAAATTCTTGGATTTAATGAAATAAAATGCCAGCCAGTCTAATGACTGTGCGGAACCTACTCACATCTTTAAAACCAACATATCTTTTGTCGATATTTCCTTCTTCATTAACATATCGAAAAACAGTGGATAATTGTTGTGATTTATTTAAAACGTCAGTCGTTTCATCCATGACAATAGCAACAAAATTACAACTTTGAATTTCTTCTTTACTTTACTTATCATGGAATTCGAAATGCTGTCCTTTAAGTCAATCTGTATGTCACTGGATGTTTCAGAAAATACTGTAGCAGTCTGTAGATGATTATATACTTTTCATCACTTTCTGCCATCAGACTTAGTAGTTCAACATAGTAGCCACTGTTATTAGATGTACTGGTCTCATCATTTACCTATAAATGGTTCTTGTTGGGCCAAAAAGCATGTGGCGCTTATGAGACGCCCCATTATGTACATATCTTTTTTTTACTTCTTCATTGTTTTTATCATTGGAAATTTTCAATACTTCGTTCGGCGAACAATCAATCCTAATTCTTCCGAAGGTAGCTAAGGAGCACACTGAAGCGATATGTAACTTTTAAATTTCATGGCGGTTTCGAAGGATTCTAAAAGTGTGCATGTTTACGATTTTATTTTTTGTCCAAGCAATTTTTTCAGGGGAAAAAAAGATGACAAGGCCAGCAGAACAGTTTAGATAATCTTTTACAACCACATAACCAAGAGTAATATGTATACCAAGAAGTGTTAAAATGTCTATCGTATCCACCGGACGCTTTTGATTTTAAATGATTAAGAGAATGCAAAATGCTTCACGCGTTCCTTTAATTATAACATCTTCCTTTTCCGCAAAAGAACGGGATCTAAATGGTTAGGTTAAGAGGTTTTTCACAACACAATTACATACCTATTGAATCGAAGAAGTTCCTGCCATTGGCTAAGCTAATTTGGCTTTGACAATAAAAAATGAAATACTCCCCATGAAAGAAGCACTGA
Organism: Bulinus truncatus; assembly: GCA_021962125.1. NCBI lineage: Eukaryota > Metazoa > Mollusca > Gastropoda > Planorbidae > Bulinus > Bulinus truncatus. The sequence goes on along the minus strand of JAGDYQ010000228.1, from coordinate 424,718 downwards.
TCAGTTCACAATGTCGTCTGAAGGCATATCGTTTTACTTAACTGGTTTTCGATCATAGTAATTTTAGATGCTGGTCACTAAGAATTAAAAAAAAAAAACAACTCCGTAACACAGTGCTTTTACTATAACAACACGTTTTAAGTTTAGGTTACATATATAGAACTGGATTTTAATAACGTTCACTACTTTGACCTCATTAGAGGCTGAATACTTTCGCCCATACAGTCGTCGTCTGATATAATTGGGTTAGTAAAACAAGACGATATCTTTGAAGCGTTTTGTGGGTGTATAAATGCTACCATAATATGTAGTAGCAAGCAATTAAAAGCGAGTTAACTCCCATTGTTTTCTTGATTAAAAAAAAAGACTTCGCGGAAAGACAAATCGGGGTTAGGGGGGATAAGAGAGGGGACAGACTAAACAAACATTCTCTTTAGCTGCAGTCAATCGCTCTGTTTGTCTACATCTCAATAACTGCCTACTGTGTAATTCTATATTTTTTTTAATAAATCTAAAGTTCTACTTAGACAATAATCTAGAAATTAATATTTTTTTCTCAATTTTTAATATAATTCTGGATAATTATAATATATTTTTGAATAATTTTTTGTGAGAAAATTGCCAAGTAAAATTAGTTGCCGGTCTCCTCGTAGGTAACCCAATACAACATATTCATGTGTGTTTGTTCTCTTAGTTCATCCAATGAATGACAACCATGTATATACAAGAGTATCCCGAAATCAAATCAGCAGCATCTTTGCTTATAGGCTCAATTATCGTTTGCTTCTATGAGAGAAGGCAAAAATATATTATTATATATCTACTGAATGTACATTTTATTGAGTAACTTAAACTGCTATTAATGCCCTTTCTTTAGCTCTGTTTTTCGTATGCTTTTAAAAAAAATGCATATAAAGCTGTTGCCGCAGGCAACACAGGCAACATGAACGTGTCGTCACTGTTACTATTATTAAAATATATCATGTTTTACATTTTTATTAACTTTTATCCATATAGACATGTTGGAGATTATGGTAACATTGAATTGATGACTAACGACTTTATCTCGGTACAGCTAACGGACAGTAGATCCAGTTTATTTGGTGACGACAGTATTCTGGGCAGGTCTCTTGTTGTAAGTAACTAAACGATTGTTACCAAGTTTTACAAACTCAAATCAGCATTTTTGTTTACTTTGTGTTGGTTATTCTAAGTGTCCAATAACGACAATGTTTATGTTACATTTTAAAAAGAAAGTTTAATTTAACTTCATTATTTTTAAATATATTTTATCTGTAGATTCATGAACATGAAGATGATCTAGGTACCAGGGACACTGTTGAAAGTAAAACTATTGGAAGTTCAGGCGCCATTGTATCCTGCTGTGTCATTGTCCTTGACCGGGAAGTTACCAATTAATGAAAACTTACAAAACAGTATATAAACAAGTAATAAAAATTAATCATTGATTCATGTGATAAAGTTATGAACTGAATATTTTCTGAGTTATTTTTTTAAAACAAAACATCTAGTTCTGTTATAAAAAATACTGAACTTCTGTTATACATTGTTAAATTGGAAAAAAATATTTTAAAGGCTTTTATTTAATATAACGTTCTGTTCGTATGTTTTATACATCACTCGTGACAAGACTTACTATAATTACAAATATAATTTTTAGCGCATTTTCGAAAAAAAAATGCCCTATTGTCCCGTTTTGTCTGTCAGTCTGTCTGTCATCACCCTAGATCTCAGCAACCATAAGTCCTAGACCCATGATGTTTATACTCTTTTGTAGGTCTTGGCCTGCCATGTGTGCATCAAAAGTCCATTTCGCGACCTGACCTCTGAGGGCTGGGCATCAGTGTTTTTACCGTTTTTTACTATTTAAGCTATATTAATAATTATGTCATTTTCATGGCCCTATTCTACACCTTATATGTTCAATAACCCATTCATTTGGTGCGAAATACTGCAGCACGTAGTTTCACCAAGATTGGCAACAACAATTTATCAAACAACAATTGACGAAGTTTTCGGATGATTAAATGACTACAATTTAGAATGTTTCAATTATGAGTCCTATTTCAATGACCACAAACCACTTGTAGTTAGATTTAAGAGAAAATATTTTTTTTTCCAATAAAAAGAAACGTCTTTTTAATATTTTTTTTCAGATGTATGCATTACACAATTGAATTTATAAACATTTCCAAAATTTACATATAAATACTGAAAGCTAACATATTACTGATACATAATACGAAAATGCGCTAACACGTCCTGTGTTATGAATGGAACAGGCTTAAGATGCTGGTTTTTTTATAAATGTGTTAAAAGTGTTATTAAAGTGACAATTATTTATCTCTTTGTTATGACTCCGGAGAGGACAGTGTGTTGAATTGAAGTAACTTTTAAAGCGAGTGGATGTAACGACCATCATGTTCATATATGTTTATTTATATAATTACTGTACCCAAAATAATCTAGAATTAGAGGCCCCTGTTTCGGGTGCACCTTCAATAAGCCATTTTACTGTTCACTTGGGCCCTTTAGAACTTCCTACTCACCAAGTGCTATCTCATTTTATAACATATTAATTTATCCATGAAAATCTAAAGAGCACATGTCTCTGACATGTGTCTCTGACAAGTGTCCATGACAAGTGTCCATGACAGTGTCCCTGACAAGTGTCCCTGACATGTGTCCTTGACAATTGCCCCTACAAGTGTCCCTGGCGATTGTCCCTGATAAGTGTCCCTGACAAGTGTTCCTGACAAGTGTCACTTACAATTGTCCCTGACAAGTGTCCCTGACATATGTTAATATCAGTGATGTTAATCCTTGTCCTTGTCCTTAAGGACCATTTTTCAGTCCTTATCCTTGTCCTGGTCCTTGGCAGACAAGTCCTTATCCTTGTCCCTGTCCTTGCTCTTTCACTCCTTATTAACATTACAAGGACCTGCTTTGTGGTTTTTAATAAAAAAAATTTTTTTGCTATGCTTAGGCTGGTGCTATATTTAAAATCAATGCCAATCTATGGCAATGCACTCTGCATGTATTTATAATATATTATCTATGGTGCTGCCATTTCTAGACTTCCTTTTCTTTTTGTTTCCGGTTTATTATTGGCGGCATATTTCTAATCTCATAAATATAAATTGATTTTTTTTAATTAATTATACAAAAATAATGGCTCCGCTTCGTATACCAAATGTAATTAATTTTGCCTATACCGACTTTAGTGAAGTGCAAAATGTTGCATTTGTCACAAAATAATTCAAGACAATATCAACGTGACTTCAGGAATTACAAAGTAAGTGTGCTTTGTTTAGCTTCAGTAGTAATTTTTTCAGATTTTTGAATTAGTAGTATTGCGCATTTTAGTAGTCTTGCTACATGTTCTTAATAATTTTAATTACGCCTTATACGGAAAATACCGTATTATCGCAAACAATGTTCAAAATTCAAGCATACAGTAGCAATAGTTTATCAACAGAAGTAATTAAAAACAATATACATTAAGTATTTTGATTGAAGAATATATGTAGTCGCCTTAGATAACGCGCACACGTAGATAATGCGCAGGAGGGTTGCGCTGTTTGTAAAATCGTGTATAGCGCGCGCGTTATATACGTGAAAATACGGTACACGTTGCCTGTGTAGAACTTTTTAAGGCCTATATTATATATTTTTATATTCAACTCAACAGACATCTGACAACCGTCACGAGGATAAGTACAAATCTTACCCAAGAGAAACAACATCTGATATGTCACAAATCACAGATTTCACAAGTAGTCCCTCTAATTCAAATGCGGGTGGTTCTACAACATATGGTGCCAGCAGCAGTCGGCAGAAAGTCATCATCCAATCGATTATTCATAATCTGATTGTTGGCTTGGGTATTGCAATTTCAGCCATTGACAGCCCCCAGTTTCGCCAGTTCTTACAAGTTGTTGATCCAAGATACCAGGTTCCGTGTCGGCAAACTTTGTCATATTCAGTTATTCCAAAGTCAGTCGAGGAGCAAAAGGCTAAGTTGATGGTCAAGCTGAAGGGCTGCACAGATGTGGCACTGACTGCTGATATCTGGACAGACCGTCGGTGCCATTTATACCTTGGTGTGACAGTGCACAGTGTGCTGTACGGGGATCCATTCTCTCAGCTGTTGGCATTCTCAGTTTTTCGTGGATCACACACCGGTCAATTAATTAGTGAAGCACTCGATCGAATAGTGAATTATTTCAGTCTGAATGGAAAAAGTTAGGCACGTGATTACTTATAACGCGAGCAATATGTTGAAAGCCATGTGTCTTTTTTTCCCATCATCTGAAGAAGAAACGCCTCCAGTGGACACATATGTTGATGATGATCAGCTGTGGGAGGATTTGCCTGATGAGGAAACTGATTCACTGACTGAAATTGGAAGCCGACTTGCATGCTTCAGTCATTCACTGCAGCTGGTTGTGCGAGGTGAGAAGACCACCAGCTGTAGATCAGCACTCTCAAAAATTTCGAAATTAGTCACTATTGTTCATCAAAGTGCATTATTTCGAACGGCTTTTGAGGACATTTTCAAGTGTGGAAACATGGTAAAGTTAATTCCAGCAACAAACGACACTCGTTGGAACAGTGTATATAGACAGCTGGAAGCAGTTGTCGACTTGGACCAGGCAAAATTGATGGATTTGCTGCAACAAACATCACATGAAAATCTTATAATGACAGCCAAGGAATATGGACAAATCCAAGAACTTGTTGATGTTCTAGCTCCATTTGCACAGGCGACAGATATTGCACAGGGAGAGAAAATGGTTACAATTAATTGTGTGGTCCCGACCATTTTCAGCCTTCGCCGCTTTCTTTCTCAGCAGCTGAATAAAGTTACGTACCACCATTCTATCCTAAATGAACTTCTTTGCCAGTTGGATGAAAGGTTTTTCATGCTGTTCAAGCGTCTTGATATGACAAATCACTTGACTCGTCAACAAACTTCAAAGTCGTTGGCATTTGACAACAGCATTTTTATCTTAGCATCTGCAGCAGACCCCCAATATGCTTTTCACTGGCTTGCTGACCACCCAGGACCTCAAGATGTGAGAGACAACCTACGACATCGAATAACTGGTAAGTTGATGATTTTATTTTTTATGATTGTTTGGCAGTTAATGTGCAATGCTGGAGTTGTAAATTTGTATCGTTGTTTATGGCAATTTTTTTCAAAACGTTATTCATTCATTGCTCCTAGTAACCACTTGGCCAGTGCTAGTCACTCATTTATTTTTAATTAAAGCAAAATGTTTACCTAATGCATATGTGTATAATTGTACATAGTTGTAAACGGTTTTTTGTTTTTTACAGCAATGCTGCAGTCTGAGCTCACTGTTTGCCGACCAGCATCTTCTATTTCCACATCAGCCGAGTCGCACAAGCCAACTCCAGCTCCCCCGGAAAGTCAACCTTCTGCGAAAAAAGCCAGAGTCTCCCTCTTTTCACATTATAAAAACAAGTTGGAGACTACTGTAGAAGATGCAGCTGTTAAGAGTGAGAAACAGCTGCAGAATTACCTGGAAGTTATAAATTCATCATCATTTAATGCAGACGAGTGCAAACTGTCAGACATATATAAGAAACCGGAATTTTCATTTCTGCAGTCATTGCTGGCGAGACTGTTTTGCGCTCCTGCAAGTTCAGCTCCAGTGGAATGAGTCTTTTCACAAAGTGGATTGTTTTTACGACCACACAGAGCTCGTATGAGTGATTCACTATTGGAGGCACTTGTGTTCCTCAAGTGTAACGCTTGACATTGACTAGCATTATGATTTTGTTGAATGCACTACATTACATGTATATACATGAAATTTAAATAAATTTTGTTGTTAAAGAAATATTGGATTTTATTGTTTTATGAAATCCTTGTTTTAGTCCTTGTATGCAAAGTCCTTGTCCTTGTCCTGGTCCTTGATGCAAAGTCCTTGTCCTTGTCCTGGTCCTTGGCAGGCAAGTCCTTGTCCTTGTACTTTGTGTCCTTGTCCTGGTCCTTGCACTTTGTGTCCTTGTTAACATCACTGGTTAATATTGCACCTTATGCCCAGTAAAAGTTTCAATGCTAATGATGTCGTCTTATTTCCTCTGAGCGCAATTTTTCGCGTGATCTTAATTTTTTTTTATCAGGTCTTGTCTGATATTACGTAATACATGTTGCTGTATCCGAAGGTCTCATCACAAATTTTGGGTCGCACACTTCCCTTTATAAAGGTTTTTTTTTTTAATTTCATTCTAAATTATCTCTAAATGTGTGTGCATCAACAAACTGAGAAAAAAGTACAACTGCACTTTTTATGATTAACAAATAGTAAGACAGGGTTCGTGACATTTGTTTGATTAGCACCTCTTATTTATAGAGAATCTTTTCAGATTCACTTATCTTTGATGTCGCACTTTATTACATATTAACGAACCCGAAGAGTTATACTCCTGTACATATACAGATATAAATTATATAAGGACGAACACAGTAAAGTATTATTTACTAGCAGATCACATTAATATACACTAACATAATTGATTGGTGTGCAAATCAAGTCTCAATTTTTCTATGCATACATAAAAAGCTTTTGTTAAAAGTATACTGAATGTTAAGTTTTACAGTATTTACAGAAATGTGGAATACTAAAAAAATAAAATATATTGTGGGCGCAAATCACATATATCAGCAATTTATCATTCAACGACATATAAAAAATTATTACTCTTTGTATACTTGGTTCAATAATTTAATGAATTAATTTCAAAGACACAATATTTACTTACTATTTTGAAGCTGTGATCTTATCATTCTATAAATTAAAATTTGTGATGGCCCGTTAGGGCTAAAGGAACTTTACTTTATTGAGTCTCTTTGAACCCATTGATTTGTCTGTTTGAACCCATTGTTGTGTCTGTTTGAACCCATTGTTATGTCTGTTTGAACCCATTGTTGTGTCTCTTTGAACCCATTGTTGTCTCTTTGAATCCATTGTTGTGTCTCTTTGAACCCATTGTTGTCACTTTGAATCCATTGTTGTGTCTCTTTGACCGCCGTCATGTCACCCTTTGTTATGTCAAGTATTATGATAATTGTAGAAAAAGATTAAATTGTATAAAAAGAAAAATTAAAAATGTTTATTATATCTTGTTAGATCTAAAAATGTTTTGTTTAGTGGTATCACTTTAGTGTGATTTCAAACCTAAATATTATTCATTATGATTCTCCGTATCTCTCTTTGTATACATATAGAGGCTATATTATTTTATTATATTTAGGAATGTGAAAAAAAAAGATGATGAGTAAATCAAGGAAACTTCTACTTGACACATTCACTGACCTTTGCATGACACACACAGATTTAACACACATTCATACGTTCTATAATAAACTTCCCTATCAGCTCACCAACTGAAACGTGTCTTTGTTACTAGATTCAGTGTGATTTCACTGTGTTTGTTTGTTTTAAAGAAGGTAAGTATAGATTAAATTATTATAACGCTATATGTAAGTATTTTAAAGTGAGGCTACAAGAACATCAGTACAATTGCGGTTCTATGAAACTGTAAAGAACAAAAGTAGTTAAAGAAAAACTGGGTTATTGAAATGAAAAGCACTGCACACATTTAGCAGCAGCTATTGTACGTAGCATAACTTTTTTCCTCGCTTCAAAGTGCTTAATTTCAACTGCTTATGACTTAAGTCTATCGAGAAACGACTACAGTCAGCACAAAACTGCTACAAAACTTTTCAATGCCTGTTTCTCCTTCCTGTTCAGCTACTTGTCGACCTCATCACATTGTATGATCTTCTTGATCCGCTGCCCAACGAAGATAAGCATTGTCAAGATCATTTACAATTGTTTGATGAGGCCTAACTTGATATGCTGTGATCAACACCATCTAAGGTTCTTTCAGCGGCTCCCACTTGACGTAGCTCTTTCCCACAGATAACATGGTCCATCGTGGCCAGTTCCTTCTGTAATAGTGTACCTTAGTTTCACGGCTGTCCCACAAAGTTAGCCTTAGAGAGAGACGGGTAGTTTACTTTATCTTGAAGCTGCACTACTTTGTGGCTCCCGGATAAACTGTAATGAATATTAACCAATAGTAACCATTCACTCGCGTTACGAGTGATACATTTTACCTTAAATAGACCAGTCACATTGTTGCTGAAGTACAATCATTCTTCCCGGCTAAATAAGTTGAAAATATTTCGTGACACTTTCTCTGATCTGTGACGTAAGCTTTCATCCAAAGAGTTCCATTGCTTAACAATGCACTTTGTAAGACTAGTAGTAGTAGTACCCGAATGGGTCATAGGGGCATATAAAGTGTAGAATTTATCTGTTTCTATAACCTCGGCAGATAAAGTTTAGAATTCATATGTTTCTATAACCTCAGCATATGAATGGATTCTGTGGTTAGCACAACGCCCAGCCGCCTTTACTTCCACAACTTAAGTCAGGTACCATTTAAAGCTGGGTAGATATGTGGGACGACTTTGAAACCAATTAACCTGGAAAATTTCCCATGTTTCTCACCGAGGATCGAGCACAGGACTTTCAGGTCGACAGTCGAGAATCCACACCAATCAGCCATCCATCCCACTATGTAAGACTAATGTATCGATAAGATTGTTGTCGTCTTTCTGGTTAGGGAAGTGTAGTCTTCTCTACTCAACCGCATCTGTGAAATGGAATCTGGATTTCCAATATCTTCGTCGCTGTCTGACCTGCTGTTGTATCCTGAATAGGGCTGATCCCACTTCTAGGTGTGTGAACAGGTAGCTCGGGGCAAAGTGGTACCTGAGCTTTTCCCAAGTGGCATCGACTGGTCTGGAATGAGTGACTTCCCCATTGTCGTTACATATCGCCAGACTGTTTTGAACACCTGTGTTAGTCTGTGACAGACCAGATTATCTGTCAAATCCCCTTTCATACCTTTCCCTGGGTTGATGACGCAACCCGGTGAAGAACGAGGAAATAAAAATGATGAGGACTTTATTAAAACCTCACAGAAACTGTGACAGGGTCAGAGGGCATTTGTTGTCAATGATTAAATAAAATTCTGATGAAGGCCATGGCAATGCATTACATGTATATTTCAATGGAATGGCTTAAAACAGTTTGAATTGAGTTTGACCCAATGACAGGCTGTCAAAGATTAGATATTATGCTACATATGTTGCATTGTTACAACGAGTTATATGAGTGACGCATCCGAAATTGTTTAGATTGGTTATGAAAAGTCAGGCCTTTGAAAACACACAATATAGTTGTTTTTACCATCGATATCTATAGTGGATTCTATTGATTAACCATATTTGGTAAAAGAGAGTAAATGTAAGACTGCACTGGGTCTCACACTTACTCAGGTACAATATTTAATTCTTAATGAAAAATGACATACAAAATGTCATACAAAATGACATACAAAATGACATACAAAATGACATACAAAATGAAGAGAATGATTTTAAGGACTTAATCCCGGTATGCATTTATTACTAAATGTTATTTTATTTATCTAGGTCTTCAAACCTTGACTTAATGGATATTTTAGGTTATATTATCGCCATAGCTGTCCTAGCAAGCTTGATTGTCGCCACTTTTATATCAACAGTCTGTATGTGTCAAAAATATAGACATTTGATGTAAGTATACCGTTTTATATCACTTTCAATAATGTAAGAGACATAATGTTTATCAACATAGAGTATTACCTATTAAGCTATCCTCAAACCAAAGCGAATTTCGCGTATCTAGGTAGCTCGCGAAATTTGCCCCTCTTTCGCGGCAATGTATTTATATGGAGATGCTCAAACCACGGAAAATTTTCGCGGTGGTGCAGAGAAATTTCATGGCAATGCTTCTTACAGGGTTTTTTCGCGTTTCGCGAGTGTAAACAATCCTAATTGGCTGCCTAGAAACATCGAATCAAATGAAAATCAAAGTTAAAATTATTATAAATGTCTTAAAATTAACAAATAAGACTTACATTTATATAAAGAAACATGAATTATATCAGATTATACCAAAAAGTAAGTATTTTTTTTTCAATTTTTACTTGTAAAATGCAATAACTGTTGAAAATGTATAATAAGAAGAAAATGTCTGCCAACGTCTTCAAACATAAAAAAAAGAAAATTAAAAAAATCATTATATCCAGTCAGCTGACGCCCACTTTCGCTTTGCCTAGGTGTAGCGAGGGTTTTCCGCGCTTAGAAAAATCTCAGTGAGAAATAGCGCAGCTGAAAGTTTCGCTTTGGTTTGAGGATAGCTTTAATGTTAATGCTATAAAAATATCGTATTAGAAGTTGTAATAGTTGTTCGAAACATTTGTTGCAATTAATTTTGTGTTAATTTTAGCTCAGCCAGAAAGAAATGGTTTAGAGATAAACAGTGGCGCAACCGGAGGGGGGCGGGGGGGGGGCTTGAGCCCTTCCCCCTGGCCAAATCATCAATAGATAATTAATGTTATAAAATTACAAAAAAGACTGTCAAACTGTCTTTTTTCATAATGTGAGCCCCCGCCCCCCAGCATTTTTCGCTGTTTGCGCCACTGGAGATAAATATAGTCGCATACAATAACACATCTCATATGCCAAGACAAGGACCAATGTAATTAATATCTTTAAAAAATTAAATATACTTTACTAGAATATCTACCAAAATAACCATCTCTCTCATAAAGTTCTCTGTCATGGTATAGTTATGAGTAGGGAGCGACCGATATGCCTTTTTACCGATAGTCCGATACCGATATTTTCCCCCAGCATTTTTACCGATACCGATACCGATACCGATATTTTCTTTTTAGGGGCTGTCCATTATTTATGTCAACAAATTTTTGTCGATTTTTACCTCCCCCCCTGTCAACAACTTGTCAAACTTCCAGAGACCCCCCTATAAAATTACGTCAACATTTGATTACCCCCCTAAAAAGGTGGCTTCCAAAATGTTTATGTGACAAAATTAGTAGGAATATAGTTAGTTTAATTAAAATACTAAATGTTAAGCGAGTGTGTAACACAGAACTACAAACGCTGCTTAATTTTCCTATTTATTAAGTAATTATATTAAATTTAAAAAAGTAACATTGTTGACGTCAACTTTTCTGGACCTCCTCCCCTCCCCCTTGTCAAAAATTTTCTGACCCCCCCCCTCCCCCCTATTTTGTTGACGTAATTAATGGACAGCGTCTTAAGCAACAACAATGCCAGACACGTGTTATTATCGTGCTATATGACGTATTTCAAGCCAAGTTCACATATTTTGTAACACCCCCCTCCCCCAGATACCGATATTTTTTTTTAATCAACAACAATGCCAAACACGTGTTTCTGTCATGCTACAGCTAATGACGTATGTCAACCCATGCTTACCCCTTCCCTGTCATATTTCATGACGCTTCGCCCACACGTAAGTCTTGTTTCCCCCCCCCCCCCCCCAACTTCCCATCCCAACAAAAAATACACACAGATGTTCACTAATTGTATCATTCAAGGTCATACATTAGAATTAAGAAATGCCAATCCTATTGTTTCAAGGTGGTATCTCTGATGTATACGTGACAATTTTTGTGTAAGGGTTTTTTTTTTTCCTTTTTTTTAAATCTTGTCTGATCTGGTTATAGAATTGGGTTATTTACTGATTTTTTTTTCTGCAACTCTGTTGTGAAAAAAAAAACAATGTATCGGCAGCCAAAAAAACGGCCGGTCCAACAGTTAACCCATAGTGCCAATATCGGTTCGACTATCGGTCGCTCCCTACAACAATCGGCCGATCCGATATTAACCGATAGTGCCAATATCGGTCCGATACCGATAGCGATCCGATTATCGGTCGCTCCCTAGTTATGAGTACTACGCACACAGGTGGGTGTGTATCTTTGGAGCTTGGCCAACCAGGTCAACATGTGGTCACGGGGTTATGATTCGAGATGTTTATAGAAAATAAATATGTTGTTTATTATTCTAGATATTTATAGAAAATAAATGTGTTGTTTATTTGTAAATTCTATTGACTAAATGAGTGAGAGACAGAGCGATGTGGAATGTTCGAGATGGATGGAAGGAAATTATATAAAGACGATGTTCAGTTGAGAAAAGGGATTGAAAAGAGAGTTGAGTCAATCGAGTCAGTAAAGTTATTTGAGTTCAGAAATTCAGTTGAGTATTAAGAGAGTATTTGAGTATATATCAGAAGTTTTAGTTGATCAGTTAAGTTCATTGTTAACAAGTATTATTCATTGGATTTATTCTGTTTATTTATATTATTGTGTCGTCGATAAACCATATGAACCATGGACATGAATTGAGTTCTCATTATTAACCAGCTCATATAAAAACGCCATTTAATTCTCCTCCCTTAACTTTTATGGCTGTAAAAAAAGTGAATTTCATTCGAAAAACATTTTTTTTTCATTTTTTCTTAGTTTTTTTTTGGTCAGCCCATAATATCACACAATAGTTACCTCTTGTTTAAAATTTATAATTTACTTATTAAATGTTTAGCAGATTGAGCCAACCCTCTAGTCCCATGTCATATAAGGGCTGGAATAAGCTGTCACTTTTTTACCTAGATATTTAAACTTCAGAAAGGAGGTCGTGTAGTCATATAGATATATTGTCCTATTCAATTTGTGGCATACAGTGTAGACGGACTAAATGGTACAAGTCATGTTGTGGCACAGTGTAGAAAGACTAAATGGTACAAGTCTACCTGTAATATACAGTGATCAATCTTTCATAGTTGTGAGTCACAATAGATTCATGAATTTGACCGGCGGGCTGTTGTAGACATGAAATCTTATAAATTAAAGTTAAATATCGTTATATAAAAGACTTGAGCTGTTTGAATTTGTTATTACGGTGATGTATCTAAGTTGATGTTAGATGATGAAAATTGTCAAATCCTTTGAATAATTTTGAGTATTTTGTGTTTTTTCGCATTATCATACTTGGTGTATCATATGTTGGTGTTAGCATTGTTTTGTTTTTTTTAGAGTTTATACGTATATATTTTGTGTTTGTTTTTTTTGTTTTTTTTTTGCTTTTGTGAAATTCTAAAAAGATTTTATTTACTTTGTTGTTTTTTTTTTACAATACATTAAGTTAACATTACAACCGTAGCTATCTCAAACACCACTGATTAACCTCTCCCTTCGAGTGACCTACACTGACTGTGTAGAGTAGACAACCGTGCACGTGAATCCACTTTCAACTAAATATAGCCCGAAGTCCGTGTTGGAATCTAGGTATCTGTTTAAGTAGTAATGACTGTTGATAACCAATTTTAAATTTAAATCAATTCTTCTTGTAAATATAGAGATTATTGAGATCAATTCTTCTTGTAAATATAGAGATAATTTAAATCAATTATACTTGTAAATATCTATATATATATATATAATTCTCCTCTTCGTGGAACAACGGCGGCCTGCGAGAATTCCCGAATACGTCACAGAAAGCAAGACGCGTTCAACAACGTTAGACAACTCGCGTTGTTTTCTGATTTCTTTTATAAAACCAGATTATTTTAATTTCTCATACATCCCCAGTCGCGGTAAATTCTGTATCCGTTTAACCGCGGAAAATGAGGGAATGATGTACATAAAATAGAATCTGTCAACTGATTATTGTAAAAAAAAAAAAAAAAAATAAAACACATTTAATAATACAATTATGTGTGAAGAATAAAGCAATATTGAACTAATTTCCAAATTTAGAATTTAAAAAATGGTGTATAAATATAGATAAGATCTGAAAATGCTTTGGGGGCCGGCGCTACCATCAGGCTACAAAGTGGGTCAATAGAACACATTCAACGCTGAATTGTAGACAATAAAATATTAGATATGGTTAAATCTTTGGGTTTGATTTCTTTGTGCTGCTGTTTAGGGGAAAATCCCAATTAAGTAAATTATAAATATGTATGACGCATTACAAACAAATGTTAACTGTTTCAGAATATGTACGCATTACACACAAAAAAATAACTAACATCTCTCTGTACTGAATAGTATAGGATGAAGGTTATATTAAAAGAATCTTAAGCTGTGTTGAGCAAGTTTAAAAAGATACACAAAACAGGTAATATGGCATGGCCTGAATAAATAAAAATGTTACATCAAAATAATACTATAGTGTGCTGGGGGAAGGGGTGGATTGAGGCAGACACAAAGTGAACCAAAAATAAAAAGCAATGCAAATTAAAACACCCACCCCCGGAAATATGTTTGTTAGAATCTGAATGAAAAAAAAAATCCTGATCTTAAAAAAAAGGCTTTAAAATATATATAACCAAATAGAAAATTAAGTCTGGCAGCTCATCGAAAATCAAGGCATCCAAAGAATTAACTAAAAATCAATCTTTAAACAATAAAATAAAAAACGAGTTGCTGGAAGGTACCAGATAGTGACCATAAAGTCTTCAAATGATAGGTCAAAGTTCAACTTTGCATAGTATGTATTTTCTCCGAATATGTCAGCCTGCTATTTTGTTTGATTGCTTATTTTAAAAGTAATTACAGTGATTATATTGATTGATAAGGCGGCGTATGCTACGCCTCGTGACGACTAGTAAAGATTATTTAGCTACCGCAGCTGAAAAGATATGCGCGACCCAACGTGTATATTTTTAAATTGTCTTCGAGCTTCTAATCTTTCAGTTACTGAGTTCTTCACATCTTCATCTTCATTTTCTTCCTTCATTAAATTTAGAAACTGAGTGAATTTCATTGTCTCATATTACGTTTCTACATAAGAAATTATGTTATTTAAGTCGAATTTTTTTTTTTACTTTTTATTAAATAAGCTGTAGACTTACTTCATAAAATTTGTTAAATGTGTTCGTTAAAAAATGTCATTTTTTTTAAAAAATCAAATTGGTTCATACAGCAAAGTCTTCATTTTCTAACACTTAGAGAACAGGGTTACAGAGACTATAAAATAGAATCAAACGCTGTAACAATTTTTCTATATTTTCATAAAAAAAGTTGTTGGGACACTATTGTCTTTTAAGAAATTGGTTTAGAGTCTGTAGACCGTTTTAATGACCACTAGTAGAGCTATGTTCACGTGATCACTAAGATTCTTAGGAACAAAATGTTAGCGGTAGATATTGCTGTTCAATTCTTATTCAACTGGCAATATCTCTTCCTTTCAAATGTGTTAAAATCCTCAGTTACACAATATCATGGCCAGTGCACCGTCTTTACTAACTGAATTAATATTTAAAAAATATATTACTGTCTCTGTAAATTTAATATCTCAAACATTGGTTTTTTGTTTGCATCAATGGCTAAATGTTTAACAAAGATGATGTCACGGGTTGTGAGTAATTTGGCGAAAGCATTCCCACTTTATTCAACCCTTGACTCGCACAGCCACCCTCTAATAGTATTAATATATATATATAGAACATTTAAGATACATGTATAATAGTATATGTTCCATTTCTCCCACCGACCCCTTTCCTACCCCAACCCCGTAATTGCGTCATACCACAGGTGGCCAACGAAGCGGGAATGAAAAGCCTACATTCCGACGAGGCATAGAAATTTGACCGAGAGATGCCATTTCGCACTTCTGTCCACTCGGCCATTGTTCCACGGTTCGGCTACCGACAAAGGAAGAGAAACCCCTTCAGATGTTCAGCTATATTCGGCTTTTGTCGGTATGACGTACCTTTACCCCCCCCCTTTCCATCTAGGGCGGGGAATTAGCCCCCCCCCCTCCCTGATTGACAGGAAAAAGGAGCGTGGACGAATGATTGGTCGGGGGTCACGTGTGCAAAAGTATGGGAGTTACAAAAAAAAAAGCTTTTGTCATTCGACTATGGTTTCCCGTAGGAAACGGTCGACAGAAGAGAGAGAGAGAGAGAGAGAGAGAGAGAGAGAGAGAGAGAGAGAGAGAGAGAGAGAGAGAGAGAGAGAGAGATCAGTATTTTTACAAGCCACCAGATCCTATTTAGGACAGGTGCCTTAATGTAAATAAAGTAAATATATGTGTGTTGTTACACAAGATTTGTTGATTGTACGTTTAATTGTTGGTGAAACCCTGTGGCCCAATTAAGTCAGCCCTCATACACCTAAATAACAAGCCAAGGATACCCTCAAAAGGGGTCCTCAACAGATGAACTGTTGATTGATATTTCTTGTTTTATAAATCTTACATATGCCAAAAGTAAGTTTTCATTTCCTAGCAAAGTTGACGAGTCAAGCTATACAGAGAATTCTAATTTTTTCAAAAAATAATTTTATAATTAATTAATAACGGCTTGAGCTAGTCTATGAAAAGGTGGTCCAAACCGATGTAAAAAAAAAAGAAAAACAGCTTTCCGCACTTGACATGTCATTTTGCGCTTTATTCACTAAAAGATTTTTGTTACTTATAAATAAAAGATATATAATTTCAAACTGTACTTTAAAAATATAACTTTTTCGAGTTATAACAAAAGAATAAGGAGAAATTTAAATTTGAATTAAGTTTCCATGTAGGATTTTAAGCGGTAATTTTTTCATGCATCTAACCCCGACAAGTTTAATCAGATAGCAGGTTGAAAATCAAAATAGTTTGTGCATAATTTAATGAGCTTTAATTTGATATCTTATGCAATCGTTAATTTGGGGGGGGGGTAACATTATTAAATTTATTTTTTTTTTCGATATTTTGTTGAAATTAGTGAAAAAATATCACCATTGAATAGATCGTTCAATTTTCTATAAAAACTGTAGATACAATAAAAATATTCCTGAAAAGATTTTCCGCCGCGTATTTAAAAAATGCAAATAAATGTCTGCTAATGCGCTGCTTGCAAAGTCATTAATTGGCGAATGCCGTTTATAATAATGATTCTAGTACTCGTGCGAAAATGGTTTTACCAGTGTTTATACACCCGATTGTTAAGTAAAAACTGTTACAACTTGTTTTAAAATAAAAATTTAATTGACTTTAGCCACTAGCTATTATAATTAGTTCATATTTTTATTTATTCTTAACATTATTATGAACCATCCTTTTGAAACATTTAGTTCTCAATGTTTAGGGGCCTACATTATCTCTAGACATCTACTATATTCGCAGATAAATCTAATTTTTTCCTATCTTGAAAATATAACAATAAAGAATGAAATTTTAAAACATAAGACATGTTTACTGACTCGTTTGATATTTTTTTAGACTCTAGACATGTATTTTAAAACCTTAATTTTGTTTTTAAAAAGAACTCACGTGACCGATCCTAAGTCAACAAATTTACTTCTCAATATTTACATTTTCTGTAAACCCTACCTATTATATCATGATTCCAAATTTAAAATATGACGAGGTATTTTTAATAGTAAAAGGTTAACTGACAATATATATTTAGAATTAGTACGTGTATTTTATAACATTAGATCATAACTTTTTTGTTTTGTAAGATATACAAAGAAATTTATCATCAATATTCTTTAAAACGAGTTATTTTCATAACAACAAAAAAGTGTGATGGAAAATCTGTAACAAAAAATGGGTGTAGACTAACTACATTCACAATACAACTGTTCAGAGGAAACGTTTGCTTTTGCTGGTATAGAAAAGTAGTTAAAACCTAACTAACAAATGGTATAACATAATTACCATTATATTTGTAAGTATGTAAATAGTTGTTTGTCTTGGAACTGTCTTTACGGACCTTCTCTAAAAAAAGTTTAAATTTTGTTTTATTGTTTTCTATCGTTTTCAATCAAACCTCATATGAGCTTTAAACATACTTAACTTTATAAATACAGTTAGTATTATACAAGAAATAATATTTGTTAATTAAAACTTTTGATTAAAATGCCTCATTGGATACACATTAAAATTGTTTAATGAATGTATATGTTTTATTTTAATTGATTCAATTAAAAACTGTTTATAAAACGTTTGTTGAAAAATTTATGAAAACTGTAAATAAAATTGTTTATTGAATTTTTCAATAATTGATCGAAATTGTTAACTGAAACTGTTAATTGCTTCATAAAGTACATAAACAACTAAGTCCTGCTTACAAACTGAAGCTTAATTTATATTGCAGTACTTTTGTAAAATGGAAGATAAATTTCTTTTAAGTCAATAATTAACCATATTGTAGCAATACCATTACAATAAAACAAAATATATTCTCAGCAGTACATGTAACAATGAAAGGCCACACATACAATATAGATGGTAATCGAGAGCAGAAGTGAATGCCCAGTGCATTTAAGTAACTGTAGTGTATAGTCTACTTCAAGATATGTCAGAGTAACTGCAGTGTATGGTCTACTTCAAGATATGTCAGAGTACGGGGGTAGTAACTTCATACTAAATCTCGAACAGCCAATTGTGTACCTTTAATTAATTTATCATTTATGTGTCGGTCTATGCTAAGATTTTGGTCAAGATTGTCGTCAATGATTGACTAAGTCAGAAAGTCTCTGCAAGTGAGGGCATATCTAAAATCACTACAGCCATGATGCTTAGAAATTTATAAGTGGCCATTCGGTGCACGCAAAATAAAATGCTGGAATAAATGGCAAGTGCTACAGACAATGAAACAAGATGGATGTTCCAGACTGTTGAGGACCCCTACGAGGGTGCCCTTGGCTTGTCGCTAAGAGTATGAGGGCTGACTCAATGGTGACCCGTATTTGTGTTTGTGTTTCTGCCACACACAGTCTCAACAACAATTGAACGTACAATAAGTGACGATGATCAATTCAACAAGTGTGTACAGCAACAAAATATATTTATTTACAGAGACACCAGTCCGTAACAGAGATCTGGTGGTCTTTAAATCATAAGCAAAAGTAATCCAAAAATGCCAAAGATTAATCCAGTATCAATGAATAGAATCAAAGGGACGTTCTCTCGATAGATCACCCTTCTCTCTCTCTCTCTCTCTATCTCTCTCACTTCTCTCAAACAGAGACACATCAATCGACTCGCTATCACTCAGTCGTATTGCGACTAGCCACCACCCGGCTCACCGGTCGAATGTCTATAAATCTATCTTACATTACTCAAACACTTTCTTCCCCGTGACCCCTAGTCAATCAATTATAATATCTGTTTCTGTCAAATCAGGGGGAGGAGCCTAGATGGGGAGTGGGGGGAGAAGTACGTCATACCGACAAAGACAGAAGTAACTGGACATCCGTCCCTTTGTCGGCTTTGAACGGTAGCCCAGTGGTCAGAGAGAATTGCCCGTGGAATGTAACGTATCTCTGCCAACCGTGGCTTTGGTTCGTCGACGGAGATTTCGCCGACCACCTGGTCTATGACGCAATTACGGGGGTGGGGTGAAAAGGGTGGAGAACTTGAGAACGGGAACGTATACTGCTATACATTGTTAACGATGTTAACGTCTTAATGTTAGTAATACTATTAAGTTAAGGGTTGGAGTAAAGGGGATGGTTTCGACAGATTAGTCACAACCCGTGACACAGACATATTCTTAGAGAAGACAGACATACGTGTAAGAACACCACATAATGACCAGGCAATTTATGAAGGAAGTGATCTAACACACTAATTTAGCATACAATGTATGGTTAAAATGCTCTATATTTTAAAGGGTTTCAAACTTTTTAAAATTGTGAGTAGGAGAAGGAGCGTCAACAATTATTCGGACATGTTGCAACAATAGGTAGCTATGGATCTGCAGATGGGCTTATATTGCAACAATAGGTAGCTATGGATCTGCAGTAGTATGATGGGCGTATATTGCAACAATAGGTAGCTATGGATCTGCAGATAGTGTGATGGGCGTATATTGCAACAATAGGTTGCTATGGATCTGCAGATAGTGTGATGGGCGTATATTGCAACAATAGGTAGCTATGGATCTGCAGATAATGTGATGGACGTATATTGCAACAATAGGTAGCTATGGATCTGCAGATGGGCGTATATTTGCGAACTGGGTAGTCAAACCAAATAGAAGCCAGATTGACTACTATGATATAATATTTGAGAGCTGGGGATGGATACCAGCATGTTTTGTTTTTTTAACTCGCTATATATTTTAGTCAACTTAGATTTTAATTACGCAGTGGCTATGGTTCCAAGGAACGGGACTCCGTATTATTTTTTTCCGGGATGCAACTATAGATGCGCATGCGCTCTAGCGCTCTAGACGGACTATTGATTTACGGCTGTGATGTGCGCATGAGCGATAGCTGGATATAGATATTGCTCCTAACCCTAACCCTATCCATAACCCTAACCCTAACCCCCTAACCTTAACCCTAATCCTATCCCTATTCCTAACCCTAACCTAGCCTCGAAAACAAAAAATATGCATCTATAGCTGGACCCGGAAAAAAATACGGAGTTCCCGTTAATTGGAACCGTAGCCCCTTCGTTTCAATTAATACAATTACATGGTGAGTTTGAAGTTTGTTATTTTACTTATATTTTGGAACAGGGCATTTTATATTTGTATTTCTTTTCGTTTCTTATAATTTTACTAGAGGGGGGTCACCGAAAGTTAACAGCAAAGGGGTATGAGTCTAAAAAGTGTTAACATTTGTTGACGTAATTAGAGAACGCGCCAAAATTGAGACTGCTTATTGAAACTGTCTTTTGGATTTTTTTCCTGAAACTGTTTATTGAAACTGTTTATTGAAATTATTTATTGAAACTGTTTATTGAAATTGTTTATTGAAACTGTTTATTGAAACTGTTTCTTGAAATTGTTTATTGAAACTTTTATTGAAATTGTTTATTGAAACTGTTTATTAAAACTGTTTATTGAAATTGTTTATTGAAACTGTTTATTGAAACTGTTTATTGAAACTGTTTCTTGAAATTGTTTATTGAAACTTTTATTGAAATTGTTTATTGAAACTGTTTATTAAAACTGTTTATTGAAATTGTTTATTGAAACTGTGTATTGAAACTGTGTATTGAAACTGTTTATTGAAACTGTTTACTGAAACTGTTTATTGAAACTGTTAATTTAACGATGTTAACTTGAATACTACAGATTACGTCATCGTGACAATCTGAAAGGAGGTAACTACAATGAACTTGATCTGAGCCAAAGGGACGTCATTCAATATGAACAACATTTAGAACATAGTTAGTTAAGTATTGTTTTTTTGCCAGTCACACCATGATAATAATGGCCATGCACATTTGTTTTCATTTTAAAAAAGTTATCTCCTTTCTATTGGAAACACATTGATACAAATATACAGGCTTTGATTAAATTTATAATAAATAAGATTACCCAATATCATCAAAAATCAATATAAAAATGTAAGACATATCTGTATATGAGTATTTCTTTTTTTCTTTTTAAAGTTCACTCGAAGTTCAGAAAAACAAAATGCCTACCCAAAAATGTTTAGTTGGGAATGTATTATCTTATGCTGTAGACATAACATGATCTGTTTTAAAGACAAATGGGGTCTCCTGGCAACGAAAAAAAAACAACTTTTGCGACAGTAGCAGTACTATTGTCAATGAGGTTCAACAAAAATACCAGTGCTCGAATCTGGCAGTGTTAGTGGATGTGGTCGGCACTCTATCACTCTGTCACACACAAGCACACTCTCGCGGCCTGCCAATTACAACAAAGGGTTAGGCACATAACATCTCACTCTCTGTCCTTGGTCGCATACAGTGTTCATCTGGCTGATCAGAAGTGCATGTACACACATCCTGCTGGTGTGTCTGGGCAACTGCTAAAACCTCTCTGCAGGCAGATACAGCGAGCTTACATTACCGCCACTCTTGTGCTATAGCATAAAGATATAAGTTCGTATTTTGAAGTATCTTGGGACTGAACACCCTAATTACCGTACCTGTACCGCAGCAGATAAAATGTCTCTTTACACCAGTGCGACTCTGAAATATGAATAGGAAATAGGAAGGGCTAAAAGTGTTATAGGACTGAAATTTTTTTTATAAAGAAATCTCTAGGAAAGTTTATGGAAACAAAATATAGAAAATAACGATTCAAAACAAAGATATTTGAAAATTTGTACCCCCACCTCTTCACAGGCTTGCGGAACCGCCATATTTTTTCCGGCTCCGGCTCCCACAAATTTGACGGATCCGGCTCCTTATTAAGATAGTATCACACGAGACAAACATTTTTGTTATTGCGCCAAGCAAACATGCCGCTGATAAAAAGTTATGCAAATTTTGCCGCGTTCACTCCCATAGTCAGGAACTTGAAAAATATACACATGTCGGTTTTACTAAAAACAAACCATGTCAGTGCATCCAGAATCATATTGTTTTCGACCGAGGTTTCACTAGTCGCCATTTTCATAAGTAATAAAAAATTATTTCAATGATGAAAGTAGCAAATAGTAAAATGATACATTATTTAAAATATTTTAAAGACTTCAGTATTTATATTTATTATTTATAAATTCGAAGTGACTATTCGGACTCGGGAACCAATAAAGTCTGATTGTTATTCGGACCCACAGCCTTATAAATATATCTACTCTATTTCAGCTTTTCTGTTTATAATAAAATTGTTAAATACAGAAAGCGACCATTTTGTTTTTAGTCTATTACAAATTCGCGGTGAAATACTATACAAAATGACGCGTTTTATTTGTCGTCGTAGTAAAGATTTATTTTAAATGATTGATACAATTATTCTATGAAATAAAACTGTTTTAACTTTATCTATAACAAAATAACATGGCGTTCGTAAAAATAACAACATTTCAAATTGTAGGAGGCAAACAATCAAACAAATTTGGAATTTTAAAGCTAAAAAAAATAATTCTGCTGTAAAAAAAACCATTTGGGAGCCGTGGACCCGCCAGATTTTTTCGGCTCCGGCTCCAGCAAAAAAATACCGGCTCCCGGCTCCTCGCCTCCGGCTCCGCTAGCCTGCTTGGGTGTCACTAAAATAAATTCATATGCAGGGTGAAACGGGTCACTCGGATTACTTGTTTAAAAATCTCAAGTATTATTATTATATCTGAAGCTGATTATTGTAAATAATTAGGGACATGTTTCACTAAAAACTTCACTAAGTCACTGAAAAACAACCACTAGTATTACAAAATAAAATATGAGAGGTAATGAACACCTGCCTGTGGGACATTCAAGAATACTGTTTCTGGTTAAAAAATTAATCATGGCTTCTTGACTCTATGTTAAAAAAAAACAACTTAGTCATAAATAGCTTTTTTGGTTTTGAATATGAGACGTTAAAGTGTGTACTATTACATAGTAAGAATAAAATGTGATCATTCAATCAGACAATCTGTATCTGATGTTTATGATCAGACAATCTGTATTTTATGTTTATGATCAGACAATCTGTATTTTATGTTTATGATCAGACAATCTTTGTCTTTTTAAAATAGGCAGCATTTCAAAATCGTCAACAAAAACAATTGTAATAATCGAAAATTATCCGACGACTAGCTGCGTTCTTCGTAACAAATTTTGATAATGAAATTTTTTTAAAAGTTGATCAAACAAACAAAGCTGCAATACTTGTGTATGGAATAAGTTTTCAGCTTTCATACAAAGTGGCAATACTTGTGTATAAATTAAGTTTTCAGCTATCATATTTTATTAAATTAAATAGAGCCTTTAATTTGTTTTAATTTAAAATAAGACCATACAGGACCAGCCCCGTAGCCAAGGGGGAGGGGGCACTGGGGGGCCGTGCCCCCCGCTAGGTATTGGTGCCCCCCGCTTACTTTGACCTGGCTACGGGCCTGTACAGGACTAAGACTTACAGTAAATATAAATAATCAAGCGATTGTTAATATAATTCAAACAACAACGTCTCAGTGTATGGTATAGTGGTCGAAGGATAATTGTTGACCTGGATTTTCTATCCCATAGGTTGTAAGGAATAAAAAAAGAAAATAGTTTGTTGTTTTCTAGTTTTTTTCCACTTTTCTTCAAAACATAAAGAAAATTTACGTCAAGATTGAACTTTGGTCTATATCTATGGAAAGGTTTTGCAGGGTACAGCTAGTGTCAGGGTACAGCAAATGTCAGGGTACAGTTAGTGTCAGGGTGTAGCTAGTGTCAGGGTATAGTTAGTGTCTGGGTACGGCTAGTGTCAGGGTACATCTAATGTCAGGGTATAGTTAGTGTCTGGGTACAGCTGATGTCAGGGTACAGCTACTCTCAGGGTACAGCTAGTGTCAGGGTACAGCTAGTATACAAAAATATCTTTCTGGGAACGGACCACAGTTTTACGCCACAATAAAACAAATCTAAATGTCTGCTTAGAAACATCTAGTCAAATTTTCAATATGTCAGAATTAATGTATATTCGTAACTAAACCATAATATTATTTACAAGAAAACTTCAATACACATATAACTATAATTTATTTAAACAGGATTGTTGATTTATTGCTATGATATTTTGATATTAAAGTGAAAAAAGACAGAATTTTAATATAATTGTATTAATTTGAAGTTATATAAGTTTCGGGCAGAAAACCCACAGAATATATTTTCTCTGACAAAATCTGTCTTTCTATTATATTTTTTATTACAATTGTCAAATATTATTTTTCGTTAAATTAATAAACCACACTTTCTTCATTAGTCTATTTATTTAAATTTAAACTGTTGAAACCACATGTTGTTCATTAGATTTAGTTATTTAAATTTTAACAATCTGTATTTGATGTTTATGATCAGACATTCTGTATCTGATGTTTATGATCAGACAATCTGTATCTGATGTTTATGATCAGACAATCTGTATCTGATGTTTATGATCAGACAATCTGTATCTGATGTTTCTGATCAGACAATTTGTATCTGATGTTTATGATCAGACAATCTGTATCTGATGTTTCTGATCAGACAATCTGTATCTGATGTTTATGATCAGACAATCTGTATCTGATGTTTATGATCAGACAATCTGTATCTGATGTTTATGATCAGACAATCTGTATCTGATGTTTATGATCAGACAATCTGTATCTGATGTTTCTGATCAGACAATCTGTATCTGATGTTTCTGATCAGACAATCTGTATCTGATGTTTATGATCAGACAATCTGTGTTTGACGTTTAGACCTAACACAACATTCTCGACCATGTGTGCTTAAAAAAATATATAAAAAACCAGATTCTATTTGAATAATTATAAATAAATAAAGTAGCCTGGTATAATAGACCTTGTACATTCTCTATTAAAATATAGCCTGGTATAATAGACCTAGTATATTCTCTATTAAAATATAGCCTGGTATAATAGACCTAGTACATTCTCTATTACAATATAGCCTGGTATAATAGACCTAGTATATTCTCTATTAAAATATAGCCTGGTATAATAGACCTAGTATATTCTCTATTAAAATATAGCCTGGTATAATAGACCTAGTACATTCTCTATTAAAATATAGCCTGGTATAATAGACCTACTACATTATTACAATATTCTATGATTTCAGCACCGAAAACATCTGCTCGTCATTCAGGTTACATCGATGTAGTCCACTCAAACTACCAAACGGCAGATGAAGCTCAACAGAAAATTGAAACAGAAAGTCCATATGCAGAGATCTGAAATACTGAGTTTTGATTCTACAACTTGTAAACTGTTTCCCATTGATATGTCTTCTATATCAAACAGATTGAGAAAAAAAAAAAGAATACACACATCCCACTGTAAATTTATATCCAAAATTTCTGATCCAATCTTAAAAAAAAAAAAATTGTTTTTAAATTGGCGTAGCAAGAGGGCGAATTCTTTTTTTCTCAAATTATTTTTATGACCCATAGACCAGCCTATTTATATACAACACAATTTATTATCCTTAGATTTTTTTTAGAATATTAACGCATTTATCTCAACGTTTATTTTATTCATTTGTATGTTGTATCTTCAAAGTGTCATATAGATGTAACAAATACTAAAAGTGTTTGTGATCCCCATTCGCACTTACAACTGTTAGTAGCTTAGTGGAGAGAATGATGGAGAGATAGTAGAAATTCATTTTTAATGTACCAAATATTTTAATTTCCTGACTTTAGTATACGAGCCGTCAAGAGTGAGTTCTACAGGAAACATTTCCATTCCGTGACATTCTGTAATTTGAATGGTTTTTGATTATTTTCATTTCTCTGCACTAAATCTTAGGCCCTAGACCTCAATTAATATATTTAAATCTTTTCTTTTTAAATAAAATTCAGCGAATGCTTAAAGCGTGTCTTTGAAACTTTATATTTCTTTAAGATATTTTAAATTATCATTGAATACAAAAAGGCTAAATCACTAAGAATGATTTTATAGGCAGTGCAAGAACATTGAAATATGTTGACTTTTGAGGGCGACAAGCTGTTCGTTGCGTTATTTGATTAAAACAAACGGTGTAAAACAATGAGATATTATTAAAATGAAAAAAATTATTAAAAAGATAATTTAGGATTATATAAAAATATAATACTATGTAACAATTTTTTTGTGCCTGGGTATAAAGTGTGGTTTCCTAAGCCTAACACAAAAACAGAAAATAACTATTATTCCACAAAAACTTAGATTCTGTGATCATGATATTTTGTAATAAGTTTCTTTCTTGAAAATTTGCATTCTATACCGAGTAGTCTTCTAGAAAATTCTTTAACTGCTAGAATTGTCTGTTTTCGAGGAAACTCTTGATTTGCATTCATCACTGAGTAGTCCTCTAGAATATTCTTTCAAGAAACTTTTAGAACTTTCTAGGACTGTCCACTATAAGTCATACAAGTATAAAAGCACAGGTGACTCGAACCAACATTTCGGTTTATGTTATTAATAAACGTATCAAACACTAGTGAGCGACCGATAATCGGATCGGTATCGGACCGATATTGGCACTATCGGTTTATATCAGATCGGCCGATTTTTGTAGAGAGCAACCGATAATCGGACCGATATTGGCACTATGGGTTAACTATCGGACCGCCGTAACTCTAAACTGGTTTTGGTTTACAGAGTTAAATTTTACTTACATACTTCCAGTTAACTGTTTACTGATATAATAAAGTGTTTTTAATTTTTAAATTTAAAAAAAAATCTACTACAAGTAAATTCAGTAAAAATTACAAAGATAAAGATTAACGAAGACAATTATTTTAATTCCATCACAACTTTTCACAAGTTAGTTAAGTTACAAATAACAATTAAAACATTTTTACTTCTTTATTTTGACATTAATTATTTACAACTTTATCTTACTTTTCTATTTGTGTACAAGTAAAAACTAAAAACAACAAATTGTTTGTTATAAGTTTAATTTTAAACAATAAACATGCAGATTTCTGACATTATGCAGGCATGGTTTGTGTTTCTGACTTCGATATTCCGGTCTGTCTTTTTAAATCTTTTGTTCTTCTAATCTTCTTCATCTGCAAGACACCCTTTCATTAATAGCCAAATATCGGCATCGGTATCGGCAAAAATGCTTGGGAAAAATATCGGTATCGGACTATCGGTAAAAAAGGCATATCAGTCGCTCCCTAATAAACACCATTCTCACCTGACACACACACACGCACCATCTGTACATGACATCATGTATATATATTTAACAACGAAATAAAAAAAATAAAAAAATCCTATCCTTTTAAAGGTGGTCATTAACATTATCTATGTTATGTACATAACCAAATACATGTACCATATGTTGTGTACATAACCAAATGCATGTACCATATGTTGTGTACATAACCAAATACATGTACCGTATGTTGTGTACGTAACCTAATACATGTACCCTATGTTGTGTACGTAGGGTTCGAAGTCGCGTAACGTTACGCGTAAGTTACCGTAAATTACGCGTAATTTACGGTAACGTAATTTTGAAAATTACGCGTAAATTACGGTAATTTAAAAAATGCATATTTGACGGCCATTTTTAATTGTTTCTGTCGCAATTTGTTGTGTTAACAGAGGTGATTAATTAATTTCAGTGATTAGGAGTACCAATACATCCGGCCACAAGCCTAAACCGGAAGTATTAGTTTGGTAAAACAGCGTAAACCGCAAAGTATATTGTTTGTTTTTAATCGTTTCAGTAAACATAATAAAATTAATATTTTCAATAAGGAAACTGTATGGCAAGCGGCCGCAAGCCAAACGGGGAGGTTATAAAATAAAAAAAATCCAAAAAAAAAAAATGTTTTTTTTTAAACATTATCTACAGTACGGTACCCAGGATTTTTTTTTTTGGGGGGGGGGGGGCTGTTCCAAGTTTTTAAAGGCAAATATTTGTCAATTTTTTATGAGTTACTGTCAGCAATAACATTTGGGGGGGGGAGCAGCCTCCCAGCCCTCCCCCTCCACCACCCTGGGTACGGCCTTGATTATCTATATATGTTCCAAATGTCATGAAACGTATAGAAAACATTTTACTGTGTATAGTGCTTCCGTCGATCGCGTCGGCCGTATTACGCTGCGTATTGCACTCACGTCGTCTGTATTTCGCTGCGGATTGCACCAGCGTTGATCGCGTGTGCCGTCGTTTGCGTAGTTCGGCACCCGCGGCGGCCGTATTTCGCGGCGCATTGCACCCGCCCCGCGTTGACCGTATTAGACGGTATTACTTAGCCAAAGATGGCCGCCGCTGATGCAGTAAGTACACGACGAAATACGTGGACGACGGGCAAATTAGTATGTCCGGTAAATTACAAGTAAAAATCTTCGAAAACATTATTAAAAATACACCTACTAGCAATCAGTGAGCGTGAGCAACAAAAGGAACATAAATTTTCAAGAAATTGGGCATTAATGGTACGCGTAATTTTGGCGTAACTTACGCGTAACTTACGCGTAATTTACGCGTAAATTACGCGCGCCAATCTTACGCGTAATTTTCGAACCCTATGTGTACGTAACAAAATACATGTTCCCTATGTTGTGTACATAATCAAATACATGTACTTTATTTGGTGCACGTAACCAAATACATGTACCCTATGTTGTTACGTAACCAAATACAGGCCCGTAGCCAGGAATATTGGATTGGGGGGGGGGCGAAGACATTTTCGGGGGGGGGGGGGTTTGCCGAAGAAATGATCCTGGGGCACAGGGGTGGATCTAGGCAACTTTGACAGGGGGGGGGCAAAATATTGACCCGGGGGGAGGCAAAACTGTTTTCATTGTTGAAAATTGGTCTTAGAACAAAAAATATTTCGATAATTTAATGATGTATTACCTAAACTTGCGATAAAGCGGGGGGGGGGGGGGCATGTCCCCCCGGCCCCTTTCCCTAAATCCGCCCCCAGTGGAGTAGAAGAAATGTTCGGTGGGGGGGGGCGAAAATGGAGGCGCGAAGCGCCGAAAGCTTGCGAACGGAGAGGAAGGGTTTGGCAAGGGGATCTCAGTGAGTCCCCTCCCCAAGAAACTTTTTGCAGTTCCATATCTGGAATGGTGCATTTTAGTACCGATTGTTTAGCTATTAATTAGAAATATATAATTTTAACTACGTTTCAATTATGCATGGCATGTTGCAGTTTTGTAAAAAATAATTTAAATAGTAAAGCGTTTTAATGATAAAAATGTATTGAGGCTGAGCAATTTCTGATTCCTGTTATAAATATATTGACCATTTGTCAATACCTGATTTATATTATTATACTGTTTGTTTAACTTACAACCCGGTAAGAACGACAAAGATGCACGAATATAGCTTAGCTATTTGTGTGATATTTCTTATAAAATATTGAAAACAAAGAACAGATCTACCAACAACAACAGTCGCAATTATTCAATTTAAAATTAAATTAATTCTGCTAAAAAGTAAATTTGCTAATTAAATAAAATCAATCAGAAATCACGGAGTTTGTACTTTATTATTTTATTATACATATGTATAAAAATGAAGTCAGAAGTCAATGTTATTTTATTAACTTATTTAAGTTGCTAGTTGTCCTCAGAAGATACCAGTATATAAAACTATTACAAGGTTGCGAATAGGCCCATCGACAGAAATTTCGGGCCCCTAAGCAGTGGTGACAAGGGCTCCGTGCAGATATTATTATTTTAAAAAGTTGATTGGCCAGCTCAGTCCGGGTCCCTAAAACTCGCCGGGCCCCTGGGCATTGGCTCCCCCTGCCCCCACCCCACACTCGTCGGCACTGGTTGCGAACTTATATTATAATACGTTTCAAATTTGCAAAGGTCGTGGTTTAACACTGAATTTACCTATGCCTTCGAGATACTATCGGGCCGTCTCTACAAATGTTGTGACGTCACGTTAATTGACCGATAGGGGTGGGGTGTCGGTTTTCTAAAATCCGCCGACACCGACACCGGGGGAGGGGGGGCGAAGGGAGATAACTGTGTATTTTTTCCCTGTATATATCTCATACTATATATAAGGATACTCGTCTAAATGTATATTTATTTTTCTTCCTTTGGCTCTACAGCCGATTTAGGGCCCTAGCCTGCCATACTACTCTTCTTAACTTTTACCAATCCATGGTCTTTTTTCTCCACTCTCTCACTCCTATAACTTTAAGGTCTTTTTCCACTTCTTCCATTCATCTGCTTCTTGGTCTGCCTTTAGGCATTTTCTCATTGGGTGTTGCCTTATATATTGCTTTTGGACCTCAGTTTTTTTTTCCATTCTTTCTATGTGCCCTACCCACCTCAATCTATTCATTTTGATTTCAGCTTTTATATTTGGTTCTTCGTACAGATTTTACAGCTCTGAATTGGTTCCACTTCTCTACTCATTATTGTCCTTTACTGTCCCGTATGTTTTGACCTGATAACATTTACATTTATGTCAGCTCAGATAAAGTATTTTAAACATTCCAATGATCTGCTCTTGGTCCAGCCCTTCAATGAAATTTAAGAACCTATTGTGGTTCTTCAGTAGTTATAAATTTACATCTGTGATTTTCGATTTTGCAGCTTGTCCATTACGATGAAAAAAAAAGTTATCAGTTGTACATGTAAATTGAAAGGTCACAAAATACACTAGATATGGACATCAAGGGTAATTCAGTGAATAAATTGAAGTAAGAAAAGTGTATGGTCTACTTTAAGATATTCCGCAGTGTGCAGGATGTTATAATTTATAGTAAACCTGAAGCAGCCAATTCGCTACTTTTAATAAGTTCTCTTTTATATGCATGCTCAAATATTGGTCAAGATTATTATCAACGATTGCCTGTCAGCAAGTCACTGCAACCTCCCCATGGACTGCCACCTTGGGGGGGGGGGGCTTGCGTGCTTTGATAACCCTGAGAGCTAAGCTGGCTGGAGCCTCGTGCTCCTGGTAGGGCCTCCCATGCCAGACAGGTCGACGGGTAGAGGCCAGACGAAAAGCAGTCCACTGGTCCTCCAGGTTGGGGGTTGGGCTGGGGGTTAACAACCCACTCCCGTAAAAAACAAGCTTGTTATAGAAACCGAAACAACGAACTTAGAGAGCAACTTAGCTGAGGATGAAGATATCTCTCCAGTAGAGCTTATGACGCGAGCTGGTGAAAGCCTTCGGGAAGTCAGTGCGCCGACATATCTTCTGACAGCCAAGACCAAAACCAAGATCGGAACCTGGAACATCCGAACCCTGTATGAAAGTGGCAAAGCAGCACAAGTCGCAAAAGAGATGAAACGATATGGGCTCCAAATTTTAGGACTGTGCGAAACCAGATGGAATGGAAATGGACAAACCAAACTGGCAAGTGGAGAAACTTTCATCTACTCTGGGCCAGAAGAAGAACATGTACAGGGAGTTGGA
The DNA here is from genome assembly GCA_021962125.1 of Bulinus truncatus. Lineage (NCBI taxonomy): Eukaryota > Metazoa > Mollusca > Gastropoda > Planorbidae > Bulinus > Bulinus truncatus. The sequence goes on along the minus strand of JAGDYQ010000228.1, from coordinate 392,983 downwards.
CTGCTCATGACATCAGATGCAGCAAAGCACTGATCGAGTGGGAGCCTGTCTCTGCAAGGATACTGACAGCACGATTCAAGTCAAAGGGAAGAAACGTCACCATCATACAGTGTTACGCCCCTACCAATACGGCAGATGAAGAAGAGAAAAACAACTTCTACAGTGCCTTACAAAATACCATTGTCAAAGTGCACAGAAGAGACCTCAAGATACTGATGGGGGACCTGAACGCCAAAGTAGGAAACGACAACACTAATAAAGAGCTCATCATGGGCAAACATGGCATCGGAGATATGAACAACAACGGAGAACTGTTCACGAATTTCTGCGCTTTCAATGACCTAGTCATTGGAGGCACCATCTTCCCTCACAAAAACATCCACAAGAAGACCTGGATATCCCCTGATGGAAAAACTAAGAACCAGATAGACCACATTCCCATCGGCCGCAAGTGGAGGAGAAGCCTTCTGGATGTGAGGGTGAAACGAGGAGCAGACGCTGCATCGGACCATCACCTAGTGCAGGCTACCGTGAAGCTGTAACTGAGAGCCCACAAGGACAAAGCACAGAGACCCTCCTTCAAGTACAACGTCCAGAGCCTGAAAGACACCAGAAAAACCACAGAGTCCCAATGCAGCCTGAAAAACCGCTTTGAGGCACTAGCTGACTTGGCTGAGAAAACAATAGAGGAACACTGGCAGGAAATTAAAAAGAGCTGGACAGATACCTGCAAAGAAGTCCTGGGAAAGAAGACAAAAAAGCGCAAGGAGTGGCTGACCGCAAGCACCTGGGACCTCGTGGAGGAGAGGAAAACATTGAAAGAGAGGATCAACCACAGTCATGACCAACAGGAGAAAAGAGACCTGCAGGCAAAGTACTCGGAAATAAACAAGAAAGTGAAGAAGAGCGCCAGAGCAGACAAGAGGAAATTCATCCACGACCTAACGGAGGAGGCAGAAACAGCAGCAGGCAAGAGAGATATGAAGAGGCTGTACGAAATTACCAGGACCCTGGCAGGCAAGAACACGCAGCAAATGTGCTCTGTGAAAGACAAAGACGGGAAAACCATCACAACTGAAAGTCAGGAGAGAGAACGTTGGGCCCAGCATTTCACAGAAATTCTGAACAGACCCCCACCAAAACAACCCCGTACTATACCACCAGCAGACAGTCTTCTAGATGTCAACACCAACCCACCCACTAAAGTGGAGATCACTAAGGCGGTGAAGAATATCAAATCAGGCAAAGCCGCAGGTCCAGACGGCATACCACCAGAAGCCCTGAAAGCCGATGTCCCCACAACAACAAACATGCTTCTCCCTCTGCTTCAGAAAGTCTGGACGCAAGAACAAGTACCTGCTGAATGGAGACAGGGGCACCTCGTCAAGCTCCCGAAGAAAGGTGACCTATCCAGCTGTAACAACTGGCGAGGCATCATGCTCCTGTCTGTTCCCAGCAAGATCTTGACGCGCATCATGCTAGAGAGACTGAAGGAGGCTTTAGACAAAAGACTAAGAAACAAACAGGCAGGCTTTCGGCAGGACAAGTCGTGCACCGACCACATCGCCACCCTGCGCATCATTATAGAGCAGTCCCTTGAATGGCAGTCTCCACTCTACTCCATCTTCGTGGACTTTGAGAAGGCCTTCGACAGCGTGGACCGGGATGTTGTCTGGAACCCCATGGCACACTACGGGATCCCACCCAAGTTCATCGCCATCATCCAACAAATGTACGCCAGTTCCACATGCCAGGTTATCCACAAAGGCAAGCTGACGGAGCCTTTTGAGGTCAGGACCGGAGTGAGGCAGGGCTGCTTGTTGTCGCCGACCATCTTCCTTCTGGTAGTGGACTGGATCATGAAGAAGTCCACTGAGAATTCAAACACAGGAATTCGATGGACCTTTACCAAGCAGCTTGAAGACCTCGACTTCGCGGATGACGTCAGCCTACTGTCACACCGGCAACAAGATGCACAACAGAAACTGAATAGGCTCGCAGACGAAGCAAACAAAGTTGGGCTCAACATCATCACCAAAAAGACAGAAACCATACGGATAAACAACAAGCAACAAGATCCAATCCAACTACAAGGATCCAACATCGGTGAAGTGGACAAGTTTTTCTACCTGGGCAGTGTGGTGAGCAAGGATGGAGGAGCAGACGAGGACATCAAAAGCCGCATCAACAAAACGAAGCACACCTTCAATACCTTGCATCCCATCTGGAACTCTACCGCACTTTCTGGGCGGACAAAAGTCCGCATCTTCAACACCAACGTGAAAGCAGTGCTCCTATATGGTTCAGAAGCCTGGAGACTGACCAAGACAACCACCACAAAACTGCAGGTGTTCATTAACAGATGCCTCCGCAATATCTTACGTATCAGATGGCCAGAAAAAATCTCCAATACCGCCCTGTGGGAAAGAACAAAGCAGACCCCCATTGACCAAGTGATCCGGAAGAGAAAATGGGGCTGGATAGGCCACACTCTGCGCAAGAGCCCAGACAATGTCACAAGGCAGGCGCTAGAGTGGAACCCGCAGGGAAAGAGAAGAGCAGGCAGGCCAAAGGAGACATGGAGACGCTGCACTGAGAGAGAGATGAAGGCAGATGGACGGACGTGGGCTCAGCTGAAGAGAGAAGCCCAAAATAGAGTTCGCTGGAAGAGCGTCGTTGAGGCCATATGCTCCCACGCGGAGTCAGAGGATTAAGTAAGTCAAGTCACTGCAAAGTACAGACATATCCAATAACACTAGAGCAATGATGCTTGGAAGTTTATAAGTGGCCATTCAGAGAATGCAGAATGCTAAAATAAAATCACGGCAAGGGCTACAGACAGCGATAAAAGATGGTTGTTCCAGACCTATTTTTAGATAATAGAGAACGTATGAAGAAACCACATACTTAACAGTTAATAAGGAAGAAATCGTTATTTTAACCCTAATTAAACCTGAAATATGTAGTGAAAACGTTTGTATTGTATTTAGTGGGGAGGGGGGATGACGCCTCAACAGCACCAGCTACGGACTGAGCTTTAATGTAGTGCCATTGTGATGTAGATTGGTAATGTTTCATTCTGGCTGAGAGAAATTAAGCTGTTGAGAGAGTTGTGAGTTAACTTTGATTGTAGGAACATTTGAAACAGATCATTCTTTGAAGTTCTAAAAGAATGAATAGGTTTGTGTGTAATCTTTCTCCAACATGGATATTGATAGAGAGATGCAAGCTAAAACTTTCTCATGATTTACAATGATTTAGTGAATAACAGAGTGAATAGAGCCACTAGCCTTCCTATCTGCTTTCAATCACAATTATGTTAATTTTGACAAGTCGTTGTACTGTATAGAATCTCCCTTTGGAAAAAATACATTTTTTGATAAACAGATTTACCAAGTATTTGTTTAAAAAGAAAAGAAGAACTTGAGAATTGTTACGATGTTATTTTCAAATATGTAACGTTATTATATTGCTTTATAATTTACAAGGCGTAGGATCACCAAATATGTTACGAACACAATTCTCTAATATATATATATATATATATATATATCAACACCAACACTGGTATATAAACTCAAAGATCCAACTTTAATGGCTTCTAAACTAAACTAAACATAGGTGAATATATATGTATATACAATATAAGTCCTTGGTCTAATGATGTCTACTTAAACAAATGTCACTACAAGTTTACAACTAACTCTTAGAATCTTAGAACTATCTACACTACTCTAACTACGTCTAACTCGTATGTCTGTCAGCACCTTACTAACTCAACTACTGCTAAACATTTCTTTTATAGGGTAGGGGGCAAATACGTTGGTGCAACGTTTGGGGGGGGGGAACGACGATGTCTGTCTCCGAAACGTTTGGGGGGGGGGGAAGAACGTCAGTGAAACGATTGGGGGGGAAGGCGACGTCGATGAAACGAATCTACACAAACATAGCGGCTGGAACCTTGACCCTGTGGTGAACTGGGGTTGGTGGGGGAGAAGGGCAATTCTACACGTCACAAGTATAATTTGAATTCAAAATTGGCTATAAACTATCTGACGTTGTTCTGGATTATTTAATTAAAGTTCTAGTATTTTTTGAGGCAAGTTTTTCACCGACACCGAACCAACTCCGAACGAAGTACAAATGCCGACACCGACTCCGGAAAAGTGCAAATGCCGACACCGACACCCGGAAAATTACAAATGCCGACACCGACACAGGCAAAAACTGCCGACACCGACACCGGCTCCTCAGCCCAGGATAATACTGCTAGCTGGCCGAGTATGTTACTAATGTTTTTATTTGAGGCAATACACTGATACTTCATTTTTATTTATGTATGCCCAATGTTAATAAAAAATTGGACATATGACACGCAAAACAGTAATAGTTATTAAAAAGTACATTGGTACATTGGTGTATTATACTTTTTAAAGAAGAGGTGACATGGGTAAAATTAGTTTCCTACAATTTTTTTTTGGTGTGGTCCTGACGAAAGTTACCAATTTATTCAGAAATTATTTTCTGCTTTTTAGTACGCAAGAAAAACGTTGTTTTTTATAAAATATTTTTGATAGTGTAATAATTATTTTTTTCAGACTCAATACTTTATAGAAGGTTTCTGTGCTAGTTGGACGGAATACCTTTATTGACTTGGCCATAAAACTAGTAATACATTACTTCTTCAGCTCTCATTTTGAAATAGGTATATGGGAAGTTATGGACACAGGAAACTGCATGGGCGTATTCAAGGGGTCATATAAAAATGTCAAATAAGTTTGGGCATTTGCCCCATCCCCCTACATTTTGAAAAATGTCATAAAGTTGTTACAATAAAAAAAACTGAACTAAATTTCCTGAAAGTTTATTACATTAAAGTATAATAACTAAACAAATAACAAATGTACCCCAAACCTAACCTCTAACAACAGAAAGTAACTGATGTGCAACTTGCTTGCTTTTTCCAGATTAATCTATTCTAAATATTCCAGTTGTTTAACAATTTCTGTCACATTTTCAGCGAAAATCCGCAACCTTTTATATTTATGTGTCCATCTAGTTTCACATTGCAAAGAAACATTTGGAATTAGTTTTCTTCGCTGATTAATTTCTCAGTAAAACACTATAATTGACTTAATTTTTCCTATTGTGTTTTGTACAGCATTCACATTATTTAAATCGTTCACGACAAGATTTATGTGAACTGCAATATAAAATGTAGCGTGCGGGGGGGGGGAGATGTCAGAGGGCCTGGCCCTCCCTGCGTTTTGTCTGGCCCCCCTCTGCTTGTTTGCTCTACTTAGTAAAATTTATTTCCTGCCCCGCCCCTGCTATAGCTCGGCCCCTGCTGTAGAATAACTGGCCCCTGCTGTAGAATTTTCACGTTACGAGGCTGTATCTAATCCAAATTCTAATGAATTTATAATTATGGCGTTCTTTGACAAATCTAACACCAAGTAACGTCTGGTCAATGCCGGAAATTATTGTTGTCTCGTCGGCAAGTATAGAAATTGCAACTGAATTATTTGTTTCACGAACAATGTCTTAACGCAAGATAGACCCACACATTTCGATCATAGTGTTTTGTGTAGTTTCCGACAGGCCCAATGGGAGAAATTTCAAGACCCTGGGCAGGGCTGTCACGGGCCTCCCGTGATGATAATAATATTTTCAAAAGTTGATTGGACAGCTCAATATGGGCCTCTAAAACTCGCCATAAAACTCGCCGTGCTCCTGCCCCCCGTCTCGGTGGCACTGGTTGCCTAGATATACTTAGCACTACAAGAACCAATTGACAAATGATTACCTAGAACTTCATCTCCAGATTCAACACGAAACTTTAACTGGTCGTAAAAATTACCAGAATGCGATTCTTTTTCCACGAAGTGCCAAATCATGCATGCCGCAAAAAAAAAAAAAAAGATTGTAGAAATGGAGGGACCAAGTTAATTGCAATTTTCTTGAATTTGTCTTCTAAATGATGAGTTCAACTGCTTATCTATAGAAACTGCTTTTGGCTACCAATAATGCAACAAAATAGCTTGCATCCTTAATAAGAACAATGTGCTTTGCATGTGGCTACGTGCATCTTCGTTGAAATCTTTTAATTTTGTGCATGATTTGATGACAAATACTCCCTGAACTCATGGAATTACTTTTCTGCGAAAATAACACGCACAATTTGAAAAGCCACCTTTTAACATTTGCAAGTATACAACCCACGATGATTAGTTTGATAACGAAGCATATCTAAAACCTCTTTTCCATACTTTTATCAGCGGTCCAACAATCAAGGATCAGCAGCAATTTCAACTCATTTGAAAGGTCGTATGTCAAGACATACCCTCCAATATCCAATTTAGGAAATGAAGAAGTGACAGCGACAATCAAATAGAAATAATTTCTTCAGTTGTGTCTGGTTGTTGAACTTGTACTGAATTAGGGCTGTACCGGAATCCGATTCCGGTTCCTGTTAAGCCGGATTCCGGCAGTTTTAACAAATCCGGTTCCGATTCCGGTTCCGGTTAAAATGTGCCGGATTTAAGCCGGATTTCTTTATTGTTTGAAATTTGTAAGAAATTTTTTTAGCCCAACATAATTTTGAAATATTTAGCGCTATACAATTAAATTAAAACAATTGAGTCTAGCAGTAGAAATACGACACCTTACCTTCCGCTACTTTTGATTCAGTGTTTTCTTTAAACTATATTAAGCTACAAAAGTTTAACTTCTTTAAAGAGCAGACAACGACCTATTTTTGTTTGTCAATAATTTATTTTTCTGCAAATTTTTTAATTTAGTGGATTTTGTCACGATTTGGATAAAATTCCTTGCATATTTAGATAAATAATTTGAAGATACATTTTTAACTGGACATTAAAGTGATATTGATGTAGATTTTAAATGCATTTTAATTTGTTTATGGAAAATAGTCAGATAATGATTTAAAGGTAAGTATAACAAGGTTGGTGACGTCACTATGGAAAACTAAAGAAAAATATGCTATCGGGTAGTGCCACAGTATATATATATATTTTGAAATTCATTTATTAATAAACATGTTTATTATACTTTCTAAGATATGTTACCCATTTCTTTGTCTGATTGTAATAGAAATCAAGTTTATTTAGGTAAGCTTTATTAAAATAATTTTTTAAAACAAAGAATCTGTTATTTTGACAGAGTTTTCTTTCTTTACTCAAGATCGGGGAAGGAATTTTAGTCACATTCTTCAAGATCTAAATGGTTAATACTGTTTGTTGCCATCTATAACTTATCATTTTTATTCTATTTTTCATTCTTATATCTTTTTTTATGTTAGGCGAGAACTTACTACTTCGTTCGGAAGAGTTACTATTTAATTTGGTAAAATCCGGTTCCTGTTCCGATTCCTGCAGGATCTAAAAATTACAATCCGGTACAGCGCTAATATTAATGTAATTAGTCTAATAATTATCTAATAGTTAAGAGCTCATCGTATCCTACAGTTTCATATATAAATATTGAATATAGAAGTAATAGTTCTGTTTTTTTCGTGAATTTTTTGAAAATAACAATTTTTTTCGTTTTTTGTTGACCCCACCTCTTTTTAGCCTTTTTAAGACATTATGACTATTTGAATGTATAACACTTAAGTTACTCTACAATTTGATGTAATTGTTGTTTATTTGAGTTTATTACAATTGTTTTATGATTTTTGAAATGTCACACATTTTGAAAATCTATCTCCCTTTTATTTTCTCTTAGAAATGATGAAAACCGATTTCAATGCAACTTAACTTTATATATATTATAATTTTACACCCTTGAAAAAATTGAATTTATTTTATATATATTTGTGTTTGTGTTGAGTGTAAAATATTTTGAGTACAGGAAATATATAGCAGTTAACGCTTGAAAAAACGTGCACTTTTGAAGATGAATAAAAAACAACCGATAAAGTTGCATTGTCAAAACATTATATCCCATAAACTAATTGAGCTATGGTGATAAATTTGATGTCCACCTTCTTAGAATTAGATTCTGGAGTTTTCGCTATATTCATGTTAAAAAAAAGCTTTAAAACAATTTTAAAAAATCAGTTTGGGAAACATTTTTTTAGGCAGTTGAATGATGTGACTGGGTCCACTCCTTGAGCCAAACTTTATTTACCCATATCTTCTGGCAGAGCGTTGCTAGGACGTCGATTACTGCCGGAATGTTGTCAACTCCATTTTAATTTTTGTCTTGCTTCTTCAACCTCACTCAGCAGCACTGGTAGTTCATCAATCTCTTTGTTTTGTGGTTTGTTCTCTAATAATCTGGTATCTGTATTAATCTTGTAGAGAGCTCTGTGCAGTACTTAGTCCAAAGCCCGAGTTCCGCTGTTTATTTCTTTCAGCAGCTGACCAGTCCTGTCCTCAATTATTGAGGTTGACTTCTGCTGCGTTTTTGTGAGGTTTCTTAATGTTTCATACGCTTTCTTACTATTGCTATAGTATGATCTACGGTGTGGCATTGGTTGTCGATCCAACTTTCTTTAGCCCGCCTCATCTCTTTGTCATTTATACTATTTAAAAATGAGAACATTTTTATTTGCACTACCGTATCTCACTAATTTTTTTTACATTCATTTTATCATACAACTGTCTACACATTACACTTTTTTTCAAGATTTATGTCTCTTTCGATTTTAAGTCGCATTCTGTCTTATTAAATCAATAAAAACAAACCATAGCCAAAATTTCCTTTCTTATCTTGATTTTTTTAAATTCATAGCCAATAAAAAAAACTAATGATTAGGGGTCACCTAGAGCCTTTTTTTAAGTAACCGTTTGGTTTTTGGATAGACGTTGATATCTTTTGAACATATCAACTGACACGATACTCAAGTAGATACTCAACTATAAGTCATTCTTGCAAAGAAAATTACGAAATTTGTTCTGACCCGAGCATAAGTCGAGGGTAAAACTTGACAACTAATTCTTTAAATTCATAATTACACTTCTGAACTTTTACCACAATTTCATTTAAAATTGCATTTTATAAATGTTTTATCATCATGCACTAGGCACCAACTGGGTGACCAGATTACAATCCTTACGATAGTATTGCAAGCACTCTACCAACTGAACTGTCCAGCCACTTCACCCCATTTATATTAGACGTCTAGATGCTATTATTAAATTAGATATGCTGTGGGTACAGAAACAAGTCAATGCAAATTTAATAAAGAGTTGCAAAACGCTGCGCCAAATGAATGTTGAGTCTATGTTTCTGGTTTCCGCCATTGCCCGCGTTGTTTTTGTTTTTGTTTCTGGTTTTTTTTTTCGGAATAATATTGGCATATTATCTTCAATGTTAAAGAGAAACTTCAATATTTACGTCTAATTTTACATTTTACGTTTAAATATGTTAAAATTATAAAAAAAAAGTTTTAGGGCTATGGCAAGGTATAGGATAGTATAGGGTAAGGGTTGTGTAAAGTTTATGATAAGCGTAAAGGTTAGCCTGTTTTAATAAAATGTAAACTAGATTATTACAAAAGAATAAAGTGTGTATGTAGTAGTGTTGTGTAAAAACGTGTGAGCCGTATCAGGAGCTTTTCTTATGAACTATAGAAAATGAAAAGGCGAACCTTTAAAATATAGATAAACATTTTTAAATAACGTGGAACGGGATAAAAAAAAAACTATTAAAAAATGGTTGAAGTTGTATACAAAATTCCAAAACAGTTCGTGTTGTATACAAAAATACAAAAACAGTTTGTGTTGTATACAAAAATAACAAAACAGTGCGAGTTGTATATACAAAAATACCAAAACAGTGCGAGTTGTACACAAAAATACCAAAACAGTGCGAATTGTACACAAAAATACCAAAACAGTGCGAGTTGAACACAAAAATAACAAAACAGTGCGAGTTGTACACAAAAATACCAAAACAGTGCGAGTTGTACACAAAAATACCAAAACAGTTCGTGTTGTACACAAAAATACCAAAACAGTGCGAGTTGTACACAAAAATACCAAAACAGTGCGATTGTATACAAAAATACCAAAACAGTGCGAGTTGTATACAAAAATACCAAAACAGTGCGATTGTATACAAAAAAACCAAAAACAGTGCGAGTTGTATACAAAAATACCAAAACAGTGCCAGTTGTATACGAAAATACCAAAACAGTGCGATTGTATACAAAAAAACCAAAAACAGTGCAAGTTGTATACAAAAATACCTAAACAGTGCGAGTTGTATACAAAAATACCAAAACAGTGAGAGTTGTATACAAAAAAACCAAATACAGTGCGAGTTGTATACAAAAATACCAAAACAGTGCTAGTTGTATACAAAAATACAAAAACAGTTCGTGTTATATACAAAAATACCAAAACAGTGCGAGTTGTATATACAAAAATACCAAAACAGTGCGAGTTGTACACAAAAATACCAAAACAGTGCGAATTGTACACAAAAATACCAAAACAGTGCGAGTTGTATACAAAAATACCAAAACAGTTCGTGTTGTATACAAAAATACCAAAACAGTGCGAGTTATATACTAAAATACCAAAACAGTGCGAGTTGTATACAAATATCAAAACAGTTCGTGTTGTATACAAAAAAATAACAAAATAGTGCGAGTTGTATACAAAAATACCAAAACAGTGCGAGTTGTATACAAAAATACCAAAACAGTTCATGTTGTATACAAAAAATACCAAAACAGTTCGTGTTGTACACAAAAATACCAAAACAGTGCGAAGTTGTATACAAAAATACCAAAACAGTGCGATTGTATACAAATACCAAAAAAGTGCGAGTTGTATACAAAAATACCAAAACAGTGCGAGTTGTATACAAAAATACCAAAACAGTGCGATTGTACACAAAAATACCAAAACAGTTAGTGTTGTACACAAAAATACCAAATCAGTGCGAGTTGTACACAAAAATACCAAAACAGTGCGATTGTATACAAAAATACCAAAACAGTGCGAGTTGTATACAAAAATACCAAAACAGTGCGATTGTATACAAAAAAACCAAAAACAGTGCGAGTTGTATACAAAAATACCAAAACAGTGCGAGTTGTATACAAAAATACCAAAACAGTGCGATTGTATACAAAAAAACCAAAAACAGTGCAAGTTGTATACAAAAAAATACCTCAACAGTGCGAGTTGTTTACAAAAATACCAAAACAGTGCGAGTTGTATACAAAAAACCAAAAACAGTGCGAGTTGTATACAAAAATACCAAAACAGTGCTAGATGTATACAAAAATACAAAAACAGTTCGTGTTATATACAAAAATAACAAAACAGTGCGAGTTGTATATACAAAAATACCAAAACAGTGCGAGTTGTACACAAAAATACCAAAACAGTGCGAATTGTACACAAAAATACCAAAACAGTGCGAGTTGTACACAAAAATACCAAAACAGTGCGAGTTGTATACAAAAATACCAAAACAGTTCGTGTTGTATACAAAAATACCAAAACAGTGCGAGTTATATACTAAAATACCAAAACAGTACGAGTTGTATACAAATACCAAAACAGTTCGTGTTGTATACAAAAATAACAAATAGTGCGAGTTGTATACAAAAATACCAAAACAGTGCGAGTTGTATACAAAAATACCAAAACAGTGCGGATTGTATACAAAAATACCAACAACAGTGAGATTGTATACAAAAATACCAAAAACAGTGCGAGTTGTATACAAAAATACCAAAACAGTGCGAGTTGTATACAAAAAATAGCAAAACAGTGCGAGTTGTATACAAAAATACCAAAACAGTGCGATTGTATACAAAAATACCAAAACCAGTGCGATTGTATACAAAAATACCAAAACAGTGCGATTGTATACAAAAATACCAAAACAGTGCGAGTTGTACACAAAAATACCAAAACAGTGCGATTGTATACAAAAAAACCAAAAACAGTGCGAGTTGTATACAAAAATACCAAAACAGTGCCAGTTGTATACGAAAATACCAAAACAGTGCGATTGTATACAAAAAAACCAAAAACAGTGCAAGTTGTATACAAAAATACCTAAACAGTGCGAGTTGTATACAAAAATACCAAAACAGTGAGAGTTGTATACAAAAAAACCAAATACAGTGCGAGTTGTATACAAAAATACCAAAACAGTGCTAGTTGTATACAAAAATACAAAAACAGTTCGTGTTATATACAAAAATACCAAAACAGTGCGAGTTGTATATACAAAAATACCAAAACAGTGCGAGTTGTACACAAAAATACCAAAACAGTGCGAATTGTACACAAAAATACCAAAACAGTGCGAGTTGTATACAAAAATACCAAAACAGTTCGTGTTGTATACAAAAATACCAAAACAGTGCGAGTTATATACTAAAATACCAAAACAGTGCGAGTTGTATACAAATATCAAAACAGTTCGTGTTGTATACAAAAATAACAAAATAGTGCGAGTTGTATACAAAAATACCAAAACAGTGCGAGTTGTATACAAAAATACCAAAACAGTTCATGTTGTATACAAAAATACCAAAACAGTTCGTGTTGTACACAAAAATACCAAAACAGTGCGAGTTGTATACAAAAATACCAAAACAGTGCGATTGTACACAAAAATACCAAAACAGTTAGTGTTGTACACAAAAATACCAAATCAGTGCGAGTTGTACACAAAAATACCAAAACAGTGCGATTGTATACAAAAATACCAAAACAGTGCGAGTTGTATACAAAAATACCAAAACAGTGCGATTGTATACAAAAAAACCAAAAACAGTGCGAGTTGTATACAAAAATACCAAAACAGTGCGAGTTGTATACAAAAATACCAAAACAGTGCGATTGTATACAAAAAAACCAAAAACAGTGCAAGTTGTATACAAAAATACCTCAACAGTGCGAGTTGTTTACAAAAATACCAAAACAGTGCGAGTTGTATACAAAAAAACCAAAAACAGTGCGAGTTGTATACAAAAATACCAAAACAGTGCTAGATGTATACAAAAATACAAAAACAGTTCGTGTTATATACAAAAATAACAAAACAGTGCGAGTTGTATATACAAAAATACCAAAACAGTGCGAGTTGTACACAAAAATACCAAAACAGTGCGAATTGTACACAAAAATACCAAAACAGTGCGAGTTGTACACAAAAATACCAAAACAGTGCGAGTTGTATACAAAAATACCAAAACAGTTCGTGTTGTATACAAAAATACCAAAACAGTGCGAGTTATATACTAAAATACCAAAACAGTACGAGTTGTATACAAATACCAAAACAGTTCGTGTTGTATACAAAAATAACAAAATAGTGCGAGTTGTATACAAAAATACCAAAACAGTGCGAGTTGTATACAAAAATACCAAAACAGTGCGATTGTATACAAAAATACCACAACAGTGAGATTGTATACAAAAATACCAAAACAGTGCGAGTTGTATACAAAAATACCAAAACAGTGCGAGTTGTATACAAAAATAGCAAAACAGTGCGAGTTGTATACAAAAATACCAAAACAGTGCGATTGTATACAAAAATACCAAAACCGTGCGATTGTATACAAAAATACCAAAACAGTGCGATTGTATACAAAAATACCAAAACAGTGCGAGTTGTACACAAAAATACCAAAACAGTGCGATTGTGTACAAAAAAACCAAAAACAGTGCGAGTTGTATACAAAAATACCAAAACAGTGCCAGTTGTATACGAAAATACCAAAACAGTGCGATTGTATACAAAAAAACCAAAAACAGTGCAAGTTGTATACAAAAATACCTAAACAGTGCGAGTTGTATACAAAAATACCAAAACAGTGAGAGTTGTATACAAAAAAACCAAATACAGTGCGAGTTGTATACAAAAATACCAAAACAGTGCTAGTTGTATACAAAAATACAAAAACAGTTCGTGTTATATACAAAAATACCAAAACAGTGCGAGTTGTATATACAAAAATACCAAAACAGTGCGAGTTGTACACAAAAATACCAAAACAGTGCGAATTGTACACAAAAATACCAAAACAGTGCGAGTTGTATACAAAAATACCAAAACAGTTCGTGTTGTATACAAAAATACCAAAACAGTGCGAGTTATATACTAAAATACCAAAACAGTGCGAGTTGTATACAAATATCAAAACAGTTCGTGTTGTATACAAAAATAACAAAATAGTGCGAGTTGTATACAAAAATACCAAAACAGTGCGAGTTGTATACAAAAATACCAAAACAGTTCATGTTGTATACAAAAATACCAAAACAGTTCGTGTTGTACACAAAAATACCAAAACAGTGCGAGTTGTATACAAAAATACCAAAACAGTGCGATTGTATACAAATACCAAAAAAGTGCGAGTTGTATACAAAAATACCAAAACAGTGCGAGTTGTATACAAAAATACCAAAACAGTGCCATTGTACACAAAAATACCAAAACAGTTAGTGTTGTACACAAAAATACCAAATCAGTGCGAGTTGTACACAAAAATACCAAAACAGTGCGATTGTATACAAAAATACCAAAACAGTGCGAGTTGTATACAAAAATACCAAAACAGTGCGATTGTATACAAAAAAACCAAAAACAGTGCGAGTTGTATACAAAAATACCAAAACAGTGCGAGTTGTACACAAAAATACCAAAACAGTGCGAGTTGTATACAAAAATACCAAAACAGTGCAAGTTGTATACAAAAATACCTCAACAGTGCGAGTTGTTTACAAAAATACCAAAACAGTGCGATTGTACACAAAAATACCAAAACAGTTAGTGTTGTACACAAAAATACCAAATCAGTGCGAGTTGTACACAAAAATACCAAAACAGTGCGATTGTATACAAAAATACCAAAACAGTGCGAGTTGTATACAAAAATACCAAAACAGTGCGATTGTATACAAAAAAACCAAAAACAGTGCGAGTTGTATACAAAAATACCAAAACAGTGCGAGTTGTATACAAAAATACCAAAACAGTGCGATTGTATACAAAAAAACCAAAAACAGTGCAAGTTGTATACAAAAATACCTCAACAGTGCGAGTTGTTTACAAAAATACCAAAACAGTGCGAGTTGTATACAAAAAAACCAAAAACAGTGCGAGTTGTATACAAAAATACCAAAACAGTGCTAGATGTATACAAAAATACAAAAACAGTTCGTGTTATATACAAAAATAACAAAACAGTGCGAGTTGTATATACAAAAATACCAAAACAGTGCGAGTTGTACACAAAAATACCAAAACAGTGCGAATTGTACACAAAAATACCAAAACAGTGCGAGTTGTACACAAAAATACCAAAACAGTGCGAGTTGTATACAAAAATACCAAAACAGTTCGTGTTGTATACAAAAATACCAAAACAGTGCGAGTTATATACTAAAATACCAAAACAGTACGAGTTGTATACAAATACCAAAACAGTTCGTGTTGTATACAAAAATAACAAAATAGTGCGAGTTGTATACAAAAATACCAAAACAGTGCGAGTTGTATACAAAAATACCAAAACAGTGCGATTGTATACAAAAATACCACAACAGTGAGATTGTATACAAAAATACCAAAACAGTGCGAGTTGTATACAAAAATACCAAAACAGTGCGAGTTGTATACAAAAAAACCAAAACAGTGCGATTGTATACAAAAATACCACAACAGTGCGATTGTATACAAAAATACCAAAACAGTGCGATTGTATACAAAAATACCACAACAGTGCGATTGTATACAAAAATACCAAAACAGTGCGATTGTATACAAAAATACCAAAACAGTGCGAGTTGTATACAAAAATACCAAAACAGTGCGATTGTATACAAAAATACCAAAATAGTGCGAGTGGAATGAAGTTTTTGTTTTTTTAAAAAAAATAAAAAGATGGCGTCAGTCTGATTTTAAATTTTATACAGTTTTTGCCCAAGATTCTTGGTTTTTTTTTTTTTTTTAAAAATGTTGAGATTTAAAATACAAATGTTTAAAAATAATGTATTGGAATTTGTTTTTCTTTCATGTGGTTTCAATCGTGACTTTGAGCTAATTTTCTTTTTACATTGAACATAGTGTTTTGTCCTGTTTTTGGTCTTCGAAGTCAAATTACTTGAATGTATTCATTATTTTGTTGATTTCTGTTCATGTCACCTGCAAGAAAATAAATTTTGTCAAGTCAGATAATATTTCTTCTTTAATTGATCGTATAAATGTTTTTCTATAACTAGATTACTAGATACACATTAGAAATTGAAAGTCCTACACAAAGGCGGTTGGTTACTGATTGTCCAGGTAGATGAATCATAGGTCGGGGACGTATTAAAACTGAAATTATCCTTTCCTGCAGACCAAGTGTAGTCCTCAGGAATTGTAGAGAACTTTGGCGTCAGGTAATCATTATCTGAAAAATACATCTGTCTATTAGCTATATGAACAAACTTTTCCGAAAATATTTTATAACACGAGAGCCGGCACACGCACACGTGCATTCATTTATATTCATGGAGACCCACCAAGCTTATCTGCCATATATGGTTTGGGGAGGGGGTTAACTTAAAATGATTTATCTAAGACCAAGAATTTTGCATTTAGATAAATAAACCCTTCTAATACTAGCCAGTGTTCAATTGAGATTGATGTGGTGCAAATTTTATTCCGGCCGTATCCTAAATATCCCCCCCCCCAAAAAAAAAAGGAATTGATCACTGACTACTTAAATTGTGTAAAATGACTATCTAGGCATGTATCTGTATATGTTTATATACATACATACATACATACATACACATACATATATATATATATATATATATATATATATATATATATATATATATATGGGCTATATATTCTGAGGAGGAAATTTTCAATTATCATTATAAGTGTTATAGCTCTAGAGATCAAGAGAAAATAACTCACCATAGCCTTCAATAATTTATGTAAATTATCAGTACAAAATATAAGTGTGGTTTCCCATGTGGTTATATAATTTTTTTGTTCATTTATTACTACATATCAACTAATAAAAAGGCAAATTTAGCTCACTGTATTTTTATCCTGAAGCTTTCGATTTCAGTAATCGTTATTTATAAGAATATTTGTAAATGATGTTTATCTGTATTTTTAAAAAAAATTTACTGCATAAAAGTTTATTAAATATGTTCTTTTTATACTTTTTAGTTTTCAAAGAATTAAACTTGCTATTGTTTGTGCATACATTTATACAACTTAATTAATGGGCAATTCGATACATGAGAAATAAAAATAACTACTTTATTTATACAACTTAAGTAATGGGCAATTCGATACATGAGAAATAAAAAGTACTAATTTATTTATACAACTTAATTAATGGGCGATTCGATACATGAGAAATAAAAAGCACTACTTTATTTGCGACTAGTTCACCAGTGCTGTGCTACGTTTTTTATTTTGCAAATAATAATATACAGGCACATTTGAGTTGCAGGATTTGATGACAAAGTCACAAAGTCACAAATCCTTAATATCACATGAAAAAACATGGTAAAATGAAAAGATAAAAAGTTTTTTTTACCAATTTTCTATTAAAATGTATTAAGAAATAATTCCTTAGATCATACAAATATGTAGATAAATTGCCATTGCTAAAAAAAAATAGGGTGCGTAAAGACATTGTTATCTCTGTATCGCTATCTATATAGATGTCTTGGTAAAAATGTAAATATGTCATTGAGACATCTTATTTCATTAAAAATTCAAATAACACATTAGATACCTTCGCCAACTTTGGGGAATTCGACAAAAAAAAAATCACAAAATAACGGCTTATTTATTTTTTCACTTTTTAGCATTAATATATTTTTTAAAAAGTTTATAATTAGAAAAGAATTTTTTTTATTATTTCTTTCTTATTTACACTTTTTAATTTTATTAAACGTCCTAATGTTTTATGCACACTGTAACATAAATATATTGATTGGGCAAGACTATATATTTTATTGTTGTATGTGTCTTCCCTTAAATATTGTAATCGTCTACTGCCGTGTATTACAGGCTCTGTGTAAGATACTATTCTATTCCATATATGGTAAGGGTCATTCTATAAAAAATAGCAGCAATAAAGATTATTTTGTATGATTTTTAAATTTTGACCAATCTAGAGATAAAAATGCTGTTGAATTTTGGCACATTAAAATTTACTTACTATCTTCAATTTCATGATAAACACTTTTCCTATCTTCATTTTCATCAATAGGAATATCATATGGACTTTTTTTAGTCTGTGTTATCTGGTTTTCTGCTTTTGCTGATCTCCTTCTAACACAGAAGACAGCGATAACAATGACAATCAGAAGTATTCCTCCGCCAGTCCCAAGTCCTATGGCCAACCATTGAGTTGTCATGTCTTTATCTATGAAACATCGAATGAAGCATATTTCAATGTGGGAAGAAAAATTGCCTAAATGAATCCTTACTATTTTTTTAAAAAAGCAAAGTGCATTTTAAATCTCCTCTACATGGTTAGGTCATGAACTAATACATTCATATAACGATGGTTTCATTATTATTAACTCAAAAATTAAATGAAGAATTAAACAAAATTTGATTAAAGAAATATCGATAACTCATTAAAAATATAAATATTGGCTTATTTCGAAAGAAGCAGGATTTTATTTAATTATTTTCGTATTTTCTTGGGTGGTTAATGTTTAATGGTTCAACCTGACGAAATTACTATGTCACATCTCTAACTAAATGCTCAGATTAACTTGTACTATCACTAAAAGGGAATTCGAAAAAGACTTGAAAACACAGCTAATTTCCTATGTCCAAGTGTTAAGCATATTTTCTGCTTGTTTACTAATCGTCTATATTTCGCTACCAAATGTTACTGCTGGTCGGATCATTGTCTTATATATGGTTTGTATAAGTTTTCTGGAGATCTGTCTGTTTTTCAGTATTTTATACAGTTTATGATATATTCTGTTACTTACTTCTATTCTGTTTTTGATCTCTAGCATTATATAATTTTTCTCACTTTTGATCCCAGGTATTTAAAGTTTTCTACTCTTTCAAATGCTCTATCACTTATTTTGAAAGATTTTTCTTTTCCTTCTTTTTCATTTCTTTGTAATAGCATGTATTGAGTCTTTGATTCGTTAAACCTGCTTTCTGAGCTGCTATTTCTAATTCTTTGTATGCTTTTGCTATATCCTTGCTATGTTTTCCTATCAATGTTATATCGTCAGCATATGCAAGATACTGGATGGAAAACTACAGAGGTCCAAAAGCAATATATAAGGCAACACCCAATGAGAAAGGCATAAAGGCAGACCAAGAAGCAGATGGTTGGAGGAAGTGGACAAAGACCTTAAAGCCATAGGAGTGAGAGAGTGGAGAAAGAAGACCATGGATCGGGAATATGGAGAAGAGTAGTATGATTGTACGAGAGACTAGCTATAGATTTATCGTTGTATGAGAGACTAGCTATAGATGTTTCGTTGTAAAAGAGACTAGCTATAGATGTATCGTTGTATGAAAGACTATCTATAGATGTTTCGTTGTAAGAGAGACTAGTTATAGATGTAACGACTTACAAGAGACTACTCTGTAATGTTTATTGATTTAATGTTAACTTCTTATTTTAATGTTCATTTTACACTCCTGTTGCAAATTTGATGTTATAATATAAACAAAAAAAAACAAGATATATCACTGTACGAGAGACTAGCTATTGATGTATCATTGTACGAGAGACTAGCTATTGATGTAATGACGTATCAGAGACTACTCTGTAATGTTTTTTGATCTAATGTTACCTTTGACTTTGAAAATAACTTGAGACGTTTTATAATAACATCCAGTCTCATGAACAGCTCTACACATACACGACTGTCCATCCAAGTTGTCATTTACTTTAGTAATCCATTTGGCAAACTGGCCATCAGCATTCACTGTTTGTAGTTGACATATTAATGTCACATTCTTAACCAGAGGATAGCCCCCATCAACTTGGCAGGACACTTGGATGTTGTCGTCTTTATTGACATAAGCCATATCGTCTTCAATATCTGAGTTGGTCACTTTTATTGTAGGAGCTGTTGATGGTGGGCCTAGGCGTGAAAGAAAGTAGCATAAAAATACGGTTATCTTTAATAAAAATGCTCAATTACTACTCTGACTGCAGCTGTCACACAAGATGGCGACAACATTTACATGTACTGTATAGTGTATATGTGTTCTGTACGGAATTATTTATAGTAGACACAATGGCAACATTTTTAAAAATGTTGTTTAGCGAGACTTTAGTGCCATTCTTCATCTCCACGGCCGATACTGGCCATGGAAGCATTTTTTGACTATTACGTCACATGAATGAATTGAATAAGGGTTGAGTTTGAGTAGCGCCGTACACAATGTTTACAATGCAAACTAACCCATTTATGATGGGGGCTTCACACAGAGGGTGTATGGAGGGGGCCCAGTTTGAGGAGGGCCCCCAAAATATTTTTTAAACTAAATATTCAGTACATTATCTCATGTTAAAATGTAGTGGCTCCCGAAGATGACTAAAATCCCTTGGTTCGGCATTGGCTTCACAGAACTATAATGTTGAATGCTTTGATATGTCTTTCTTTTTTAAGAGGCCTAATGTTTTCTGCGTCTGCGGCCTCAATTGCATTGATGGAATACTATGTTTTTAATTGAAGGTCAGCTAAAAGCTACACAACAATTCTTTTTTCTCGGAACCAAGCTTGAGAAGCGTCAAAAAATTATATCATGTCAAAATGTAGGGGCAGCCCCCAAAGAGGCCAAGCCCACCGGGCCCGTAAAACCCTAGGTTCTGCACTGCCGGGTCGGTAATTTTTCTTAGTTAATTGTACTATGCTACAATGTGTATAACAGTAAATAAACCACCTGTTAAACATGTAGCGTTTTGCTTAACACAAGCACTCACTCACGTCTCTCGTTTTTTTTTAAATACACCATGGTGAACATCATAAAACATTAAATGAATAACTGTTTGGAAAGGAGTCCATTAAAATATTATGAACGAATATGATTTTAAGAGTTGTTGTTTATGTTTACCCATAGTGAGGATTATTTTCTTTGGGAGGAACTATTTAACATATGAACTTTATTTGATGTATTATTAGGTGTCCCTATTCTCAAATGTATTTTGGCTACAATAATCTGTTCATGTCATTGGGGCCACTGCAAGTATATAGACTGATTGTTAACGCGCTAATATATATATCACCATTTTCAACTCCATCTGTGTGCCTACTCGCCGGTCCGGGTACCGGGCCTTTGATAACTAGTGGGGAACAATATTTAGAAAGGTTTTGCAAAATATTCATTTAAACTAGCTGTACCCTGCAAAACCTTTGCATAGGTTTATATTCCCTTATGTTTGATCAGTAGGCTGGGTTATTTCTTGTTTTCGAATAGATCCGTTTTTACAAGATTTTATTAGAATTTATTGATACAATGTAGTGTTGAAAAAAAAGATAAAAAGAAGAATTATTCTACCTTATGGCCTGTGTGTCTCATGTTTGAAAAACGAATAAACTATTCAAAACTGTAGATTTTCAATAAACATTTATCGAATCGAGACGCCCGCTATACGCAATTTTGAATTCTTGATTTCTACTTTCGATATAACGCAGACGAAAGACCGCAATTATTTATAGATTTTTATCATTAATAAAGTAAATACATTGATACTAATACATCTACATTAGGGTGGCGCAAAAAAAGTTTTTTTTTCTTTTCAAAATTTAATAGTGAAAAAGTATGCATAATGAATATAAAAAGCCAACTGTAAAATATTTACAATATCAGTTGATGTTTATTGGTGCCCCAACCCAGTTGAAATTTTCGCTTATTCGACAATTTCATTATAATCCTAATGAAACTAGTCAACATCTAACTTTAGCGCCCGTCCCTGGAAGTATCATACTTTCATTTTTTTTATCTTTGTAAACAATGAAGCAGTCTAATTAGTGATAATAAAGGTACTTTTGAAATTTTAAGAAAATTTATTATGGAAAACCCAGCTGTAACTACGGTAAATATCCAGTATTTATCAATCAATTTATAAGATTCTTTTAAAAGACAGAATAGAATATAGTTATTAAGTTTTAATTATTAAATGATTATACTAAATAATATATTTATTAATTATTTCACAATCATACTAGCCTCTAGGGAGCTTACAATTAACAACTTTTAACGAAAATTGCCGATTCACAGCTTAAGGAACACACGACTCTCAGTTCCATCAACAAAACTACATTTACTCGTTGTAAGGCTGAATGTCAAGTATTTGGTTCATCGAAGGATTTACCATGTAGTAATCTCCCAACATATGAAGATATTATGAAATAATTGCTAAAGAAACATGACTTGAAATGTGCGACAGAAAGAGAACCTACTGTTGCGGAATTGTCATCTATTGTTGCTGCCGCCATAGAATTCATCTGGGAAAAAGCTTCCATACCGACCATCAGCCACACGCGAGTATTAAAGAGGATAATTACTTACTGATTCTTACAGAAGGTTGTTGAAAAAAATAAAGGACGGCAGAATGAAAACAGCTATAGAAACAAACTGAAAGAGTTTGAAAATTGCAGTAAAACACTTTGTTTGATATTGCCGCTTGCAAATGTAAATCTAAGATGTGTCCTTACCGATTACCACTGCAGCATAAAGTTTCATTGGAAGAAAAAGACTTTCTAGTAGACCAAATAACCTTAAGAATGATGTACATCGGTAAAGTAGATGTAAAAACATCAAGAAAGAGGGAAAAATGCATTGCAAGGATAGAAGCCAATCGGCTGCATGTAGTTCAAAGGAACAATTGGAGTCGGATGTTTCTTCGACAGCATCTGATTCTACAGTGGAAGATAAAGAAGATGATTATACTCACTCTAGCACTAGCCCAGTGCAATCAACTTCAATCTCTCACACAAAAAAAGAAACAAATGCATATAATGCTGCCAAATGTTGCACAGACTTGCGATAGATATGGAGTTTCAGACAGAGCAGGTGCCGCAATAGCTACAAAAAAGTTTAGAAGATGTTGGCTTTGCTACAGAACAAAATACACGTATGATAGATCGAAACAAGCTGAGAAGAGAAAGAAAAAAAATTGAACTTACTAAAACACTGGGTAACCTGCAGAGATTATTTTTTTTAATGGAGGAAAAGACAAAACGATTGTAACAAAGCAAGTGGAATCAAATAATTGTCGTGAAACAGTTTTTGGAATAATATATTGCGAAAATTCATGAGCCAGGATCAGAGTATGTTGGACACATTTCACCTTCTTCTGGTGCTGCTCCAGCTGTTGTCAAAACTATGATTGAGTTTTTTTTTGTCCAAAACACAATCAGCACGGACACGTTATTGGTTATTGGTTGCGATGGTTCAGCAAGCAATACAGGTTCCAAAGGTGGCGTGATACGGCTTATAGAAGAAAAGTGAATAAGCCTGTTCAATGGCTAGTATGTCAGTTTCGAATGAGTTGCCACTTCGGCATTTAATCAAACACCTCGATGGTCCAACAACTGGCCCTCGCAGATAACTAGGAGTTTTGAAACTCTCCCACTTGTTGCTTTCAAGAGGATAGATGCTGACTTCCCGGAAATGGCGTGTGATGATTTAAGTACAGATCAAGCATATCTTCTGGAAATATGTCAAAGTGTAATTAGAGGCAACTGTTCCAATGATCTTCCTCGCCGCGATCCTGCCAAATTGTCTCATGCACGCTGGTTGACAAAGGCGAACAGAATACTTCGTTTGTATATTGCAACGCAGTCTCAGTTTCTACCACCCATTCCCACGCCCTACCCTAGTCATTACGCCCCACAAGCAGGTGTTAAGCGAACCGCGGATCAAACGACCCAACGGGCGTAGGGCTAAACGCCCCTTTACACCCAACCCAAACTGGGAGGGGGGAATCCCTACACCTGACAAAACACCCCTGAACATCCTAGGGGAAAGTTCAACTAACTGTGCAGTGGTGACTAGAGCGAAGGAGAGAAAGCAGATGAAACCTTAACAATGTGTTAAAAATCTCTGTTACAACAATATAAGTAATAAAATGTTATAAATAACAGCTAATTGTCAATAGGTAATTTTTTGTAAGTAAATACTTACTTTCCTATAAAAGAATAAATTAAATTAAATGTAAATTTGTAATACCATTACAAATATTGTTCTCTTGGTTACGAAATATACATATTTAATAAATAATTAAATTGAGTTGTATGATAATATGTAGATTAAGGTAGAGTGAACAATTTTTTTTTTAATATTTTATTCTAATAGTTCAAAATGGTTGTCAAATGGTCTAAGTAGTTACGGCCTATATGGTCAACAAGCTTATAATTATCTAACTCATCAGCAAGCCACTGTCTAGTTTTACATTTTCTTTAGCAGTGGATTGTGACTAATTTATTGTTTATTGTTTGTCCAATGCACATTCAATATAATTAAAATCCCACCCCCTTCAAATTAAATATCACTCCCATAGTAGGTATGTAGTGTTTGTTTAAAGTCTTTCCTATTTTTGAGCTGTTGCATAAATATTAACTAGTGTATATTGGTGCGCATCTGACTCAACTTTCATAATAACTAGCCTACCTTCAATAGCTTTAAATTTGTGAGTTATTCGAAATCTATCAGAAGTTAGGATCGTACCTACACCTGTGCATCTATTACCTAAACTAAAATAGCCGTCTTTAAACCCCATATCTGCTGTGTAGTGATCACCCATTTTTTGAGTGTTTATGTTTGTTTCTTGCATAAAAAAATAGGTTTATATTTTAGTGCAAGGGATATTTAAAGACGCAAATGATATTTCTGCCATTTTTAGATACTTTAAACAAAAACAAAATAATATATTTCAGATTCCAAATACTTTTATTCTTTTATTAAACTATTTTAACCGTCATTCAACTGATGAATGCCAGAAGAATTCACATCATCTATAACTAGACTGTGTGAAGAATCAGATTGGGTCATTGCTTTAGGACAGGGGTCGGCAACCTTTTGAGACGGAAGGGCCAAATTTTATAATTTTCAATTTTCTCAGTTTTTAAAGAGCCACTAAAATTTTTGTTTCAATATTGTGGTATCTGATTAAAACTAGGTATATAAATTTGATTTTTAATTAAAATAAATGGCTTTGAATACGAAATAATATTTATTCATATAACAAATTTAAACTTTAAATAAATGATTTTAATAGATCGCACTATAGTTACATCAGTGGAAGCTTTGACCTTGCCTGCTTTTTAAAAGTTTGGTTAAATCTGGCTCATAATTTGATTTTTTCAGTTTAAAGCACGACTCTAGATTTTTTATTTTGTTACTTTACTTTTTATTATATTCATGCAAGAGAAAGCTCGAATATGTTACCCCAAAGAACGTCAGCTCTCCAAATGCCAACTTCTTCACCTCACTGTAGCATTCTGGAAGACTATTCCATGCGTCAAATATGAGTGCCTCAACTCGCGGTATTTCTGTTAGAGCTGTCCACTTGTGCAGCGCAACGTGTTTGCTTTTCTGGATCTCCAACTCTTCTAAATTGCCCTTGAATTCTGTGAACTTGCCAATCTACAAGTGTTTGGTTTTCAAATCCAGCAATTGCATTTGAAGCAAACTGGCATCAATTCTAAATGGCTCAATGTGGATCTCATTTGTTTTGAGAGGATTTACTATTAACGCCATAGTAGATGCATTTGTTTTGAATTGCTCAAATCTCTCAGCCAATCTTTTCTTCATTTTGTTTATAGCCACACTGAAGTAATCCGTGTCGGTAGATAAATTGTTTTCATCGGGATATTGCTTCAGTTTATCGAAATGAAGTAATGTACCGCTCTCCAGCTCTTCGACAAAAAGAAATACTTTATTTTCGAAACAAATCATTCCTTCAGGCATGGAATAAGCTGGGTTTCCTTTTCTTTGAAGTTTTACTGGCATGTAGGAAGGAGAGAGGATGTCAGGACATGGCATTGCTACCAGCTGCGCCGCTACATTTCGATAGTGCTTTAATTTGACTACCGGCAATGTTTTTATTATAGGGGCGCTTTATCTTCTCTCCTTCCTACATTCATGGTTTTTTTCTGTTTTGCAAAATTTCTTTGAGTTTTGAAAATAAGATAATATAATTTGCGCATGGAACTGGAAGGCCGCAATTTGACATCGAAAGAGCCATAATTTGACATCGAAAGAGCCGCATGCGGCTCGCAAGGCGTAGGTTGCCGACCCCTGCTTTAGGAATTTCTTCAGTACACATGTCATCATTATGATTATCGGTTGACACGTGTACATTGGAAAAGGTATAGATTCCTTTCTCTTTTCTTTTCTGGACTTTCTTTTTGGGAGACCCAGTGAGAGTGTACCTGACTACCCCTATTTCTTTTTCTGTTGGTTCCACTAATGGGAGTCTCAGAGTCATCCAGAAGTCTAGATTTCTGGCGTCTTTTATTATTTGCAATGAGTACAAACCAATCGCTTTTAAGCCAGTCATCTAACTTGTGTTTGAGAAAGATAATTTGGTTTTTCCAGACCCCAAATCAACTGCATATGCCTTCATTGGAGATGGAATCTTTTAAACTACTGGTACTCTGCAAAGCCCTTGCATAGAGATAGACTATTGGTCAGCGTTGATACATACTCTAAAACAAAAATTAAGCTATGAACGAAATTAAAAATATAATTAGTTGTTGTTTCTTTTCCTTGAAGGATAAATTATAACCACTGTGCAACACAATTTTTGCAAATTATAAGATGTTAGGTGATTTTATATATATATATATATATATATATATATATATATATATATCAGTGATGCTGATTTCAAATATGTGGTCAGAATATTTCTAGCACGTCAGGATTTTGAGTTATGTTACATTATAAATTTGTGCAATGCATTATATTTTTGCCATGCAACAAATCATCATGTTGCCATTTTTTTTTATAGTTGTAGTTGCAATTTCCCACCTTTGATGGCTCTGAATTTATTCTCACAGCACATTCTGGTTGATATTAATATCAGAATTTGCTGACGTCATTGGCTAATGATGTATGTCTATGAGCTGATATCAGCAGCAGTTGGCCGCATAAGAAGGCAGTTTTGTATTTAATAAGCTTTCATTAAATGTTTTTTCAGTGAAGTGGGAATTTTATAAGTCAATAATTAAAAACTGACTCTGACTAAATATTTATTATACGTGTTTAGTTAAAGTAATAAGTATAATTTGTTTAAAAAGATGGCTGAGAGATGCAGATGTGTAAACCATCCTGACAGTTTTTGTTATGTTTGTGGAATATTCACTATGAAGTCACAGAGAAGAAATATCACCCCTTTGGTCAAATTTGCTTATAATGCTTACTTTAGTATGAAGCTTGAAGACCATGACAAGAAATGGGCACCACACATCATTTGTGGGTCATGCTACTCGAATTTGACGCAGTGACTGAAGGGCAAAAGAAGTTTGTCATTTGCAATTTCTATGGTTTGGAGAGAACCACGAGACCATATCAACGATTGTTACTTTTGCAAGACAAAGACAGCAGGATTTTCTGGTAAAAACAAGGAAAAGATTGAATATCCTAATGTACCTCCTGCGATTAGACCTGTGTCTCATGACGACACCTTGCTAATTCCTGTGCCTCCTAGTGACATTCACATTGTCGAAATTGATGAATCAGCGTCTATTCCTTACGTTCATGAAAGTGATGACAGCTTTGATGCACGTGAAACGGTAAACCTCATCTCATCGAACAAACTGAACTCAATGATTTAGTACGAGATCTGAATTTACCGAGGGATAAAGCAGAGCTACTTGCGTCTCGTCTTCAACAGTGGAATCTCTTGTCAAAAGGCAATAAGGTAACAGTTTACAGAAAACGAAGTGCAAATATTTCATAATTATTTGAAGAACAGGACAAGTGCTCTAACTGCAAAGATATAGAAGGTCTTATGAATGAGCTTGGCTGTAATCACAAAGCTCATGAATGGCGTCTGTTCATAGATGCCTCGAAGACAAGCCTTAAGGCGATTCTTCTTCACAATTGCAACTCAATGCCTTCAGTGCCAATATTCTATGCTGCAGATATGAAAGAATCGTATGAGAGCTTGGAAAAAATTTTGAGTTAATCAACTATAGGAAATTTAGCTGGAATATTTGTGCTGACTTTAAAGTTATTGGGTTAGTGATGGGCATGCAAAGTGGTTGCACAAAGTACTGCTGCTTCCTATGTTTGTGGGACAGCCGTGCTTATAAGAAGCATTATTCACAGAAGCAGTGGCCGGTGAGATGTGAATATGTCCGAGGAAAACACAATGTAAAGCACAGTCCATTAGCACAACCAGACAAAATTTACCTCCCACATCTTCATATCAAGTTGGGATTAATGAAAAACTTTGTGAAAGCTCTTAAAGGCAACTCCAATGCTTTTCAGTACCTCAAAGAGACATTTCCAAGGATGAGGGATGCCAAAATCACAGAATGAGTCTTTATAGGACCTCAAATTAGACATGACTCCATGATTTGCAACAGACAGCTTGGAACTCATCAATGTTGTCGTTGATGGGTTTCTTGGAAACAGAAAATCTGACGACTGCAGAGAATAGGCCAAGAAACTTATAAAGGGTTACGAGGCCTTTGGAGCAAATGTATCTCTTAAAATGCATTTCATGCATTCTCATATTTATTTATTTCCTGATAATTTATGTGAAGTAAGCGACGAGCACGGAGAACGGTTTGTTTCACCAGGACATTTCAGTGATGTAACAGAGATATCGAGGAAAATATAGTCCAGCTATGATGGGTGATTTCTGTTGGTTTTTGCAGAGGGAAAGCAGTTCAGCACAGAAAAGAAAATTAAGAACTAGTCACCCCTTTCCCACTTCTGCAAGAAAACATCAAGACAGTGACTAGCTAATTCAGCGAAAAAAACATGAACTTTCTGAGTATAGCTTTTATATTTAAATATAACATAGTAGGACTAAATTTTCAAAATGGATTAACTTCACTTCTGGGCCCCCTCCATACACCCTCTGTGTGAAGTTCCCATCATACAAATCTGTTTCGGAGAGTATCACAAAATATTTTGGCATGATATTTTGTGATCTCTCCTTCCTGGCAGAGAGACATACAATGATCTACGGGGGATGGATCATATGGGTTCTCTAGTCAGGAAAAAAAAACCATTACTTGCGAGGGTGGTGGTACTGTGGTCAATGAGGACTATCCGAGACCGCAGTATTCACAGCTGGCGATGGTGACGGATGTGGTCGGCACACAACACCCTTCCACTCCGTCCCACTAAAGCACACCTGCGCAGCTTGCCATTTCTGGCTGAGGGTACAGGCACACTACACCCTCCCCTCTGTCCGAGTGGCAGGAAAAACCCCTTTCCTTGCCATTCTGGCCGACCGACAGTACACACACCCTACTGGTCTGGCCGGTTTGGGCAAGGATTAAAACCCATCTTTCTGCCATCCCTGCAGATGATAGCGGGCACACTCACCCCGCCGCTCTGTAGGCATGGCAGACGTGCATCAGCGCCGCCAACAATGTTAGTGTGGTAGGCACACTACACCCTACCATGCTGGCAATGGCGGCGTTAAAAAAAAAAAATTAAATTAAATTTAAAAAAAAAAAAATATTTCGGCATGAATTTGTGTTACATCTCCTAAGATCGCTTTATTGCCCTTTGGTAATGAATGAGGCGGTCGAAAATAGTATTACATTGTGATTGCCATTTGGCATTCTCGATCTTACCTGCCGTATGTTAGTGTACGGTGTTTTGTCACCTCGGCACTTAATATATGGCTGGTCCAATGTCATTTCTGGCAGCCATGTAGGAGACAATTCTTACTCGGCTGGCCAGTTGGTAGCCGGATCTTGCATGTTAAGAAGAAAACAGTAAATATTTCTGCCATCTTTGAATTGTTTATGCTGCCATCTTGGATGAATTGTTTATGCCGCCATGTTGGATTACAGACGGAAGTCGCGATGACAGACGGAAGTAGCGATGACAGACGGAAACCGGAACACATGATGTAAAATTTGTATTATAGATATAAAAGTTCCTTGTTTATTTTACACAATTACTTGACGTGTAAGTCTAAAAAATATGATAATCTTATTTTATAATTTAAAAATAAATCAATGCACTATTTTTTTTAAAAAAAAAATAATGAGAACTTAATTTGTATAGAAATTAGCGGAATATCTTTTTTTTTAACTAGTAAACAAAGGCCCGCTACCCGGACCGGCAAGTAGGTACGCAGTTAATGATGAAAAAAATAAAATATATATTTGAGAGGGTTAACAATCAGTCTATATACTTGCAGTGGCCCTAAAGGACATGAACAGACTATTGTAGCCAAAATACATTTGAGAATAGGGGCACTTAATAGTACATCAAATAAATAGTTCATCCCAAAGAAAATAATACTCTCTAAGGGTACACAATCTAAATATAAACCACCCCCGATGATTAAAATCTGAACCTAACATCCAACTATACATAATTCCATTGATAAATCTTACTTCGTTCATAATATTTTAATGGACTCTTTTCCAAACAGTTCTTCATTTTATGTTTTATGATGTTCAACATGGCGTATTTAAAAAAAGAGAGAGACGTGAGTGAGTGCCTGCCAGTTAAGCGAAACGCTACATGTTTAGCAGGTGGTTTATTTACTGTTATACACACTGTAGTATAGTACAACATAAAGTAATGAGAATTAACTAAGAAAATATTGCCAACCCGGCAGTGCCGAATCTATGGATTAGGGGGGCCGGGGGCTTTGCCTCTTTGGGGGCCTCTGCATTTTGACATTCGACACCATGACATGAGATAATGTACTTAATATTTAATGTAAAAAAATAATTGTGGGGCCCAAATAAATCTAGGTCCCGGGAAGATATAATTGTTGTGTAGCTTTTTTTTGACCTTCAATTAAAAAAATAATATTCCATCAATCCAGTTGAGGCCGCGGATGCAGAAAACATCAGGCCTCTAAAAAAGAAAGAGATATCAAAGCGTTAAGCATTAAAGTTCTGTGAAGCCAGTGCCAAACCTAGGGATTTGTGGCTTGGCCTCGTCGGTGGTCCCTGCATTTTGACATGAAATAATGTACTTAATATTAAATGTAAAAAGGATTTTTGGGGCCCCCCTCAAGCTGGGATAAAACTCAAAATAAGGTGCATATGTTATAACATTCATCCCAAAGAGAAAAATCCACATTATGGGTTCAGAAACTTAACAAAAAAACAACCCCCGACTGTTAAATTTTGAATTTAACATCCAACTATAGCCTACATAATTTGCGCACACAAAACCTTATCATTGATAAATCTTAATTCATTCATAATATTTTAATGGACTCCTTTCCAAACAGTTCATCATTTTATGTTATATTCAACATGTAAACACTGCCAAAACTAATTAAGTGCAGTACCTTTTAATTCCACTGTGAGATATTCATCCACAAAATATTCATGCGAGATTAAGTTTTGTGCCCGACATCGAAATGTGAACTTTCCTTGTGTAGAAATTGGCCTCGTATACGTCACAGAAAATACACTTCCTGTTTGAAGTCCATTTTGTTGGGACACGAGTTCTTTTGAATCTTCGCTTATGGTAAATAATGCATTTGGCCGTACCTGTTAAAATTGAAGGTAGTGCTAAGATGCAATATTTTTACTATTCCCGTTCAGCGATAAGTTTATAAGATGCCCTGCTTTTACAAAAACAGTAACGGCGATAGAAAGTGAAAAATAGACAGTTTAAATAGACACAATCACAAAAAGACGTATATATAGATAACAAAGCCCGACATAGAAAAAGTAAAATATTTGTATACATTTCGTCTGCCAATCTTTTTTATTATATTTGTGTCACGTAATATTAAACAACTCAATTGGGTTAGGGTTAATCATTATCGATATTTACTGTCTGATCACTACTTTAACATATCTGTAATAATACAACGTGTTATACATAAAAAATTATTTGTAAAGTACGGCCAGATCTATAACACAAAGTTCCTCCCCCGTAGATTAGGTTTATTTAAATCCTCCTTTTACAATGAGTTTATCAAGCAGAGATGATGAAACATTTACTAGCCTTATCATAGACCAAAGTGTTGGACAATTTCTATTAGTTTATTTTATATCTAATTGATTTGATGACAGCTACCAAAACTCTAAAAGCTGAAAAGGAACAATTGGTCAGGAGTAGATCAAAACAACTGAACGAAAAATACAACTTGTCTGTTTCGTAGGATGTAACGAGATAAACAGATTTAATGCATGAAATTAGCAATGCAAAGGAACGGAGATTCCCAAACAAAGGCCGATTTTAGCTAGGGCCTAATGTTCATTTCTTGTTTGACTTAATGGTTTATCCGGCCATAAATCCGGTAAGATTTTACGCATATATTGTGGTGATAGTTTGAGTTGTTTGGCTACTTATGAGATGACGTTATACAATAAAGAGATAAACACGGTTAGACATGTACTGTTACTAGACAAAAAAAAATCATTAAAATTAAAGCGTGGTGACAATCTCGAATACAAGCCGGATTTCTTTTTTTTTTTAATGTATAAATCAATTACATTTAAAGAAATATTACTTTCAGTGTACTATCTTCAGATTCAAATGAATAGAGCTTGGAGAAACTCATAGATCTGAATATTTTGAAATTTGATTTTTTTCATGTCTTAAATTACCGTTCACTAATAGCGCCCAAGCTTTTTTAATGTTGACATTCAAATTTCTCTAAAATTCGTTTCATCTTTAAATTAAATAAATTTTTAATAAAGCGTTTTTAAAAAAGTTTATTTTATCATTTTTGGTATTTTTTGGCAAATGAACCTCCCCCTCGACCCAATTTCACAGCGGTCAGAAAACCATACATGAATTTCCATCACAGGTGGTAACACATTTAATTAAGTTGGTCATTTATAATTATTCTTACATTTTGTGTACTTTTAAGATACACATTTTGTAAACCAACAATGTAATTTTTTCTCGAAAGAATGCACATTTCATATACATCTTTTTCTCCACTAACATATGGATGTAAGTATAACTTATGAGACTAGTATCCGAAGGCATTTAATCCCCTTTTGCACCCCCCCCCCCCGTTACATAGAGTTTACAAAATATTCGCAAGATTTTAATTAATTGACTCGATCATTTTAAATAATGCATCATCATCATCATCACCATCATCATCACCATCATCATCACCATCAACATCACCATCATCATCACCATCACCATCATCATCACCATCATCATCATCACCATCACCATCATCACCATCATCATCATCATCATCACCATAATCATCATCATCATACCCTTAACCGATAAGATCGCTGGGGGGACGAATGAACGCATCGACATATTTCTCCGTAATCGCCTATCCTGAATGGCTGTCTTTAGATGTTAGATTAGTGTGTGCGAAGTCCCTGTAAGGATGAGATGAAATCTCTAAAATCCTATAAACCACTAATGGGACGGTTGTTATGGTGCCCTTCTTTCATCCCAACCAGAACCGATAGAGCAATGGCCAACAGTCGAGTGCTTTACCACACGACCATCCGTTCCCATTAAAATTAGTAGCCCAGTCCATTCTTTTTATGTTGTCATACCAACATTTCTGCAGGCGCCAAAGTCAATAATTCAAAACCCTTTGAACTACTGTCACTTATTAACTCATATAATACATAATTTCCTCCAAAGTCAATAATTCAAAACCCTTTGAACTACTGTCACTTATTAACTCATATAATACATAATTTCCTCCAAAGTCAATAATTCAAAACC
This sequence comes from Bulinus truncatus, assembly GCA_021962125.1. Lineage (NCBI taxonomy): Eukaryota > Metazoa > Mollusca > Gastropoda > Planorbidae > Bulinus > Bulinus truncatus. Next base: position 359,131 of record JAGDYQ010000228.1, on the reverse strand, counting down.
CTTTGAAATACTGTCACTTATTAACTCATATAATACATAATTTCCTCCAAAGTCAATAATTCAAAACCCTTTGAACTACTGTTCACTTATTAACTCATATACAACTCGATAATTATTCTTCAGCCCAATCTCATAAACTTCGTTGGTAACAACATATACCAATCAATATACATGTGGGAACATTATTACCAAATCTCATATGAAACATAAATCATAATCAATTACATCAACATGTCAAAACAATTCCTGAAAAAAAAAAACATAATAATGTCATTGTTTACGTAGACCCCGGAGTCTGGCTCTACAAGTTCAATCAGCTGCTCGTCATAGGTATTCTTCCAAAACGTCACACAAGTATAAGTGTAGACCACCAACGTCTGTCTATGCGCAGCATCTGGGGAAGGATGTCAGCAATAACATTGTCCTCTCCTGGTATTGGCTTTAAGTCGAATCTCGTTCTGTAACAGAAACGACCAACGAGCCACTGTTTGATCTGTTTCCGCTGTCTGATGAAGGCGAATGGAGCGTGGTCGGTGCACATGGCGACCGCACAATCCAAGAGATACTCTGCTAGTTTCGTGATGCACAAAACCAAAGCCAGACCTACTCTCTCAAGCGTTGCGTAACTAGTCTCAGCCGGCAGTAGTTTACTGCTGATAGACCTCACTGACGGAGATTCTATTATGAGATATGTGGCGCATGACCGGATGCCGTCCTTAATCATGACCCGAGAAGTTACTGTTTGATAAGTCATCGCCTAGCCTGTTGTCCATCTGATCACTGACAAATCTTCGTTTATGCCACATAACATCCTCTACATAGTTGCAACGTTGTGAAATTTGTTTGCATGTCCGTATACGCAGTTCTTGACGTGCTCTCTTAAATCTTTTCCTTCTGAACCGGTGGACGAGGGGTCTTTTTTTCCTGACGACGAAGAAAATCTTCACAGCGCAGCACAGTTTATATGCTCGCCAGGCTTTCTGGATCTTAAGCGAACCTATCCCGACTTTACCACAGTGCTGTTGAGTCGAGTGTGTTGTCCCCATATATTGTATTGTCGGAGATGATCTGAATCGCTGAAAAACCCAGCTCCTACCCTGGCAGTCATGTAATTCTAGTAATGTAAAAAGGCACAACATTACCATTACGCCCAGTTGGTATAATTGTTCAGTACTGGCTCTAAATCCATTCATCAGTCTCTTATGTCCAATCCTGTCAAATGACTGAAGAAAATTGCGCACATGTTTATATCGATGCCCTTCATCTTTCATACAGTCTTTGCGAGGCCTTTTGATCCTGCTCATTAATCGACTTGTGTTTGTTGGGGTTTCAACACTTGGCATGGAAAGAGATTTCCTTATACTTTGTCTGTCCTCATCATGATTGTCTACTGATAGAATCTCCTCGGAGTTATGGTCACTACTACTTTTTTGTAATGTAGTATTTAGAACTGTAAGAAACGTGTTCATCTATTTACTGTCTTTCGATACTGGCACACTAGGTGCTTTGTCCTCCTGAGGCTATTCAGGTGCTGAATTGAGTGTATTATCAGAACTACTGCTTTCATTAAACGAGGGTTTCTGGTGTAGAGATGATTTCAATTCTGAGATAGCCGGGTGTTTTTTTTCAGATGAAGTGACTCTTTCTGAATCAGTTCGTTGTGGGGGGTGTCTTAACTTGATAGAAACAAAATCAGAAGATTCAGCAACATGTTCATTTTTCTGTTGTCTACTCTGGCGTGCTGAGAGATTGATTTTTGGTGTATTTTCCTCGAAAATTTGACTAACATTGTCTCTAGAAGACACCAAACTTCTACTTTCACTAGCACTGTCTATAGTAGATGATAAATTCCTACTATAAATCACACCATCTTTAGAAGATGACAAGTTTTGATTAGCACTTTCTTTGGAAGACAAATTTTTACTTTCGTTAGGTAAACACTCAGATGTTACACTACTCTTACTGTCATGGAGCACAGGGAGACCAGAACTTATTTATTATTTTCGTTTTTGAGGAATATCTTGTTTGTTTTCCTGATTTGGATATTTGAAGTGTTTTGCTACTGTGTATTAGTGTGTGTGTTGTCCTTGTGTCAGAGTGCTGACACACGTGACGTAGTGACGAAGTTAAACTAGCGGCCCGATAAGATCCTGTACACAACAAGGCAACTAGGATCAAACAAAAATCTATGTATACATATATTTCACGACATCAAAAAGAAGACGCCGGAAATACGTCACAGCAAGCAAGACTATAAGTCAACCACGTTCTACAACTCGCATTGTTTACGCCAGCCTGAAAGACTATTTATAGATTTGTGGAATTCCCACAGCAAGCGCGTTGTTTTTTTTTTTATTTCTTTTATAAAACCAGATTATTTTAATTTATTATATGACGTTTTGTCCTTTTATTTGGTAGAATCACGATGGTGGTTGTATAATAGTTAATACTACTATTTCATGTCTAGACAGCACTAGTAATTTTTAAAACAGTATTGTTTGGTCGTAATCGTGTTTTAATGTGCTCTAAATACGAAACTATTTCATTTACCCCCGTCGCGGTAAATTCTGTATCCGTTTAACCGGGGAAATGAGGAAATGCTGTACATAAAATAACCTTATGTCAACTGATTATTGTAAATAAAAATCACATTTAATAATACAATTATGTATGAAGAAAAAAAAGTAATATTATATGGTTTCTCCCAGCAACTTGCTTTTTTATTGTATTGATTATTGTTTTCATTCAGTTTCTAACAAACACATTTCAGGAGGGGGGTGTTAATTTGCATTGCTTGGTGTATTAATATAGATTACAAACAAATGGTAACTGTTTCAGAATATTGTTACAACTCTTTAAAAATTCATGTTTATGGAATTAAAACAACACACAGGCTGGCGTGGGTTCCAAGAGTATTTACTAATATCTATCAACTTAAATAAACAACAACAACTGCAACATGGCCAATTTCTTCCGGCTTCCACGTCACTTACTCTACTGCGTCATTACGTTCAATATCTCGATGCAGGGTGCGCACCGGGTGAAAAGTCGTAACACTGCCCCCCTCTTAAATCTGTCCGTCCCGGACAGGTCAGTTCTCACAACAGTCTGTCCACATGAACCACTTTCATCTTGGTGCGGTTGTTTCTCTGTATTCTGTATACGACGTTGATTTTGATGTTTTATTTTTCAAACCATAGAATGTAGTTCGTCGAGTCGAGATCTCAGTCCATTGGCATAATCTGTTTCCATGGAGGGAGCTTCTCTGGGAAGCCCGAACAAAAGGTCACAAGGTAAGCGGAGTTCCCGGCCAAACACTATCGTTGATGGCGAGTGACCCGTCGTTTTGTGGGTTGCTCGTCGGTAGGTTTTATCGCAGGTGCAGGCGTTTACCCGTCTGATCTCCCTGCATATTTTGGCGTCAGGGATGCTGGCGTAGAATTTGGATCGATCGGGGTGCTTGTTCCTCTGGACTAGCTCTTGGGACTGGCCACAAGAGCAGGCGCAGCAAGTGGGGTCGCTGGCCTCATTGGGTGCTGGGCCTTCGTTGGTCGCCGGACCTTCATTAGATGCTGGGACTTCATTAGGTGTGTGGCCTTCATTATGTGCGGGGACTTCATTAGGTGCGGGGACTTCATTAGGGTATCCGCAACAATCGTTGTACTCTCTCCGGTTGTTATTGCTGCATGGCATGTTTCCCTGCCAAAGGCTGGCTAAATTGTTTTCACTAGCATCCATTTCTGCTGTCTTTAATAAATGTCCACTCACGTTATTCAATTGTATGTCTTTGACTACATCGGATCGCAGGATTGAGCGTGATGCCCCAGTATCCAATAGAAATCTACACTCAAACTGTCCAATTTTTCCTTTTACATACAGGCTTGATTTAATCCCAATAGTTGCAATGGGAATGACGACTTTACGGGCTTTGTTGGAGTGTTTTGCCAGCTTCCGTCCTACGAAGCTGGCAGACGTTAGTTTCCCTGGTAGTTCCAGCGGTTTGGGAGCTGGGGGTTTCTGTTCTGTCCGGCGGAATACTGCCTCTGTCTTGGACAGTACCGCTAAACATGACCGGAGGCGCCACAATTCCAGCAGCGAGTATCACCCATATCAGCATTCCTCGAATCGTCGCTTATCTTTTGCTCTTTTGAGGTAATGACCTCTTCGACCACCTTGCGAATCCTGTTAATTTGCTCATCTTCATCAACTACCAGTTGCCTTACATGGTGATCGGTCCTGGACGCGTTCTTAGCTGCTTCGGAAGACAGAGCATACACCAATGCTACACTGGCCTTGCGTTTCCCACTTATCATAATGGCCTTTTTTAGGTCTGGATCACGAATGGCATCGATGAAAGTGTCGGTTATTATGACGTCCAGAAATTCCTGTGCCGCGGCAGGGTAAGACAGGCGCGCTAACCTTTCAATATCTGTGTTTAATTCCTGCAAAGATTCCCCGGATTTTTGTTGCCTCGATTTCAACTGAACTCTGAACACTTCTTGCATCTGCTCGTCGCCGTACCGTAACTCTAGTGCTTTTACAACAGCTTGATAATTTCCCGGGTCATTGACAGTTCGGAGCAGCTCAGAGGCCTTACCTCTAAGAGCCAAGACAAGGGCCGTGGCTTTGTCTTCTTCTCTGGTCCAGTTGTTTATTTGCACTGCTGCCCCAAACTGTCTCTTGTATACGGACCATGAAATTGTGCCATCAAATGAATGCATGGGCATCTTGCCTACGGTTGTTGGGGTTGCAGTCTGTGTCAACTGAACTTTCCTCAAATCTTCCCTGATATCTCCAATCTCTCCATCATACCTGTCAGTTGTGTCCTTGATCTGAGCCTGGAGTTCCATTATCCGGCCGTCGACCTTTTCGTTAATCTCAACCTTCACCTTCTCAATTCTAGTGTTGAGATCTTCCTTCAGATCTCCTATTTCGTCTCTTATTGCTTGAAGTAATTCTTTCCTTTCATTCTTTAGTAATTCTTTCATTTCATTCTTTAGTAATTCGTTCATTTCATTCTGGCCTTCTTTCATTTCCCTTCTTAATTTTTCAATTTCAGACTCTACAACTAGAAGTTTACTTAGCTTCTTACCGGCCATTTTCAGAAAAGAAATCCCCACCTCTGACACCAATGTTACAACTCTTTAAAAATTCTTGTTTATTGAATTAAAACAACACACAGGCCGGCGTGGGTTCCAAGAGTATTTACTAATATCTATCAACTTAAATAAATAACAATAACTGCAACATGGCCAATTTCTTCCGGCTTCCACGTCACTCTCTCTACCGCGTCATTACGTTCAATATCTCGATGCACGGTGCGCACCGGGGGAAAAGTCGTAACAATATGTACGATTACACAACATATATCTTTACTAAATAGTGTAGGTACTGTAGGATGAAGGTTATACAAAAAGAAATTTAAGCTGGGTTGAACAAGTCTAAAAAAAAAACACTATAGTGTACTGGAGGAAGGGGTGGATTGAGGCAGACACAAAGCAAATTGTTGCAAACAAGACACAAAACTATGCAAATTACCCCCCCCCCCCGGAATATGTTTGTTAGAAACTGAATGAAAAAAAAAACAATAAAATTTTTTAAAAAATCTGCTGGAAGGTACAAGAGTTACCATAAAGTCAAAGTTCTACTTTGCATACCATGTATTTTTTCCGAAGATCTCAGCCTGTTACATTGTTTGATTGCTTATTTAAAAATATAATTACATTTATTATATTGATTGATAAGGCGGTGTATGTTACGCCGCGGTATTGCTAGTATTATTTAATGCCAAAAAGAGAAAAAAGACACTGACGTCGAGACTGATTGTGTTGAGTTTTTAAATTAAATCTTTGCAAGTCTTTATGTGTACATTGAGCTTGTGGTTTTTTTTTTTTCAGCAAATTGAATAAAACGATTTTATTGTAATATTAACAAAAAAAAGTTAACTGATGCTGTATTACTCGTACAGTTTTAATAATAATTATACGTTTTAGTAGAAAAAGGGCAGCTTACAATATAATCAAATCGCTTATACGGTTTTAGAGTTGTCTAGGATATAATTAGGATAAAAATAACATTTGAAGTAGAAATATTCTTGGTTTATCTATAAGGTAATACATATTTATTAAGAAAAAATGTTTCTGCTGTATACCTTTTCAACTGGAACTTGACAGCTAATAGTCAACTCTTTCTGAAAGCACACATTATATTCTCCAGCACCTGTCACTGATACAACAGATGGACCATCTACAACGAAAGAGCATAAACAAATATTGATATTTCATACTTATGAATAGATGGTTATTGTAATGAATGCATTTATGATCTATTAGTTAATATATACTCAGAAGTTGCTCGGTTTGACCAAAATATAGGTGGGAGGGAGTAGATACCATATACATGTATTTATAAACAAGTAAAGTTTCTTCTAAGGGCTACCGGGACAGATGAAGTGTAGAATTCATCTGTTAGAGTGAACACGGTAAATAAAGGGATTGTGTGGTTAGCCTTTACTTCATCAACTTTAAGTCAGGTACATGAAAAAATATCTTATTGACAATTATAATCAAGATAAGTTATTACTACAGATTATGAAGATGTAATTTTAGTAATGTCTGTATATGCTGATGCGTCTTGTTGAACACATATTACAAACAGTATCATTTTGGCGTAAATAGCTTATGAAACTAAAAATGCAGCCCGCTTTGTCGAAATAAAAAAAACCCTTAAAAGATGAAGGACTTGAAAACCAAACTTAGTCTTAGAATACGAACGTACTATAAATTTTGAACATCCGGTGTGTTATTTGTTTGTTTTTGTATTTTTTTAACATCTCAATAGCGACCATGCCATTTTTATGTCATTTGTTTTATTTCCCGCCAGGTCTTTCCGGTTGACGAAAACGAATCTATTGCACACATTTTATTTAAGAGCAAAAATCGACTCAAGATTGAATGCTTTAAAATTTAAAGGATTTTTAACACAACTTATGTTTAGTTTTCTGTGGTATCACTGTAGGTAACAATAAGTAGACTAATGCCTGCCTGAGCAAGCGACGAGTTTGTTTGTTTTTTTGTGGTTTTTTTTTTAAAAACCTGTTTTTTTTATGTTATTGTCTTATTTTATATTATTTTTAACGGTTAACATCCATGTAAATGCTTACGAATTGGGAATACAAACCAGGCGTCTCGAATGTAACATTGTTTTTAAATGTACAGTTGTTAATAGTTTCTATCATTTCAAATATGATAAGAAATGTGGACAAAAATTAATCTTTTTTTTTTCTTGTAAACTTTGCATAGAGTTATATTCCCTTAGTTTTGATCAGTAGGCTATTTTTGTTTTCGGGCAGATCCGATTTTTTCATGATTGCATTAGAATTTAATATATATGTATATATATATATATATATATATATATATATATATATATATATTTATATATATATATATATATATATATACATATATATATATATATATAAATGGAAAGAGGTTTCACGCCGCTTGTGTTAACTCTGACAGTTCTTCACCAATTGCCTTAAAATTTAAACACAAAATAGTAGTAAATTACTCGGTGTGTTGGTATATATATTTTTTATAGACACCATATCAATCATATTTCTTTTCAGTTAACAAAACGGTGTCGTAAAATATTTCTTTGTACTTTAGTTTGTAAACTATTATTTCGACAGTATATTTTTTTATTTATCAAACGGTATCGTAAAATTGTTCTGATAACTTTAGAGATTATTCGTTTGTAAAAGCCACGGCAAGTAGTTTTTCAACCTTATTGTATTGAGAGTGCCATATTACGTCCGTATTTTTTTTTATTAATATAGAATTTATAGCTTTAAATGACAATTTGTGTATATATACACAAATAATGGTACAAAATAAAAATATTGTATATCTAAAATCATTTCATCAATAAACAACAAATTTAGAAACAATGATCAACTAAATAGAACTCATTTCCTTTGTTTTAAATGATTGATAATTATTTTTTCTAAAATGTGTCTTTTTTATAAATTGAATTAGAAACAAGGGCTTTCTCAATATTTACTTTTACATTACATAGGGCTTAGCCAAGGCAACGCGTGGCCTGGTACAGCTAATGTATATATATATATATATATATATATATATATATACATATATATATATATATATATATATTCAAAACTACAGAAACAATTCAAAACTACAGAAACAATTCAAAACTACAGAAACAATTCAAAACTACAGAAACAATTCAAAACTACAGAAACAATTCAAAACTACAAGAAACAATTCAAAACTACAGAAACAATTCAAAACTACAAGAAACAATTCAAAACTACAGAAACAATTCAAAACTACAGAAAAGACGCCATTTTGAATTCTTGATTTCTAATCTCGATATAACACAGACGCGAGACCGCTAATATTATATTAGCAGAATATAACTTTTTGTTGATAGCAGTTAGAGTAGATTACCTTAGTTATACACAAAATTCTATCACAAACATAAATTATTATTTTAAACTGGCCATAATTATGTGCTAAATACTAATCATTATATAATTACTGAAAAGGCTATAAACATCAATTATCTTAAAAATTGTTACAGCAGTCTTGTCTTTGAACAACAAGTAAATATTGTTTAACACGACAATGTCCCGTGCTAGAGTAATGATAAATAATGTAACTGTCGACTGTTGACAACAGAGTTGTGAAAAATGCAGCTACAATTATTCTCTTTAAAAGGTAGACCCTTACCTTGGTATACCCCTTAACTTTATAACATGGGGCTACCCTATTCATTTATTGAATGCTAATATATTAGTACCATTTTACGAATAGCTTAGCCTAGTTTGGTAGAAAATATTTTCAGTTTCGGAAAGATGAGATATTTTCTTGTTTATCTTTCGATTAAAAAATACAATATGTTTTAGATAAAAATTATAAAAAGCAACAAAAAACATTTCGGTCAAGACGCTGGCAAGCAGCCATTTCGCAAAGTAACATTGTGACAGGATGCAGTATTCATGCTGTCGGTCATCATCAGACATGAAGTGTCTTATGCTGATATATAACTTTACAAGTATAATTTGTTGCGACGAATGTTATATTTGACAATCTTTATATTCTATCCATTCTATGGTGACTCGTAATAATTAGTGTTTGTTTCATTTACATTAAATATTACAAATGATCAGTTTTTTTTCTGTTGTAGTTGTTAGCGGCAAAGTGTGAAATGCCGGCATTCTATACAATGCCTAGGCAATGTATAGAATGTCTGGTGGTTTTAGGCAAAGTATAAAATTTTTAAATTGTTCATAATTTTCCTAGGCAATGTATGAAATAGCAATTTATTTCACACTTTGCCGGTAACATAGTCTTTAAGTCTATTTGGAAAAAGTTGCTAGAAATCCTGTTCATCTTATGTCTAAAGAAATAAGTTATCAAATGGCCATTTTTAAATGTAATTTTTGAAATACGACAATATATTAGTTTAAATTAGAGTTTTCTATAAAACCGCCATCAATGACATTATTCTAAAAGTCATTTTCAGTTCTCTAAAAATTGACGATTTTTAATAAAAAGTTCATTTAGGACCATCTAAAACTCAGGGTTTTTTTTTTAAATTAAAGTACATAAAAAAGTGAAATTTTATAATTCTTCCACAGTATCTAATATTGAAAAAAATGCAGCAACTGTTTTGCGGGCACAGTAAGTATATATGAATTATCCTAATTTTCGATTACTTGTACTCACATGTAAATAAAAAGTCAGTAATATTTGATGTTAATCTCACAAAAGAAAAATATTCTACAAAATGCGACATACTTTACTTACAAGCGAATTTCGGTTGAAATGTTTGGTAATCAGCCATGGATGTATTTAAAATGGAGTTTGGTCGGCATTGAAACTCAGGTGTCAGATCTAGGATGGAAAGAATCAAGGTAATGTGAATTCGCTTGGTCTGAGAATTGGGCACAATGGAATAAAATGCATAAATAACAAATTATGCCATAAAATGGAGCTCCGGATAAAGGCTAGAGATAAATTTAAATAATTTGTAATAATTTATCGTATGATTATAAATGTTGTAAATAACATACAATAATATTAATTAAAAAAAGTATAACTACTATTGAACATCAATGTTATATTTTGTATTAGGGAATGCTGTGGAGAAATCAGCGCCTATCCACAATGAATTGTTTTTGGTGCCGCGTAGAGGTTTTAAAAAGATAGCAGTAAGACAAAATAGTCTAAAAAAAAGATTTGTAAAAGAAAAAACCATACACCCTTACGGCGGCCATCTTGAAAAAGTGTAGAGATCTTTGTCAACACCCTTCTTGGTTGATTGAAAATATACTTAGTATTGAAGAATAAGATGTGAACTTACTTTCATCATCGTTATTTTTCCCACCAATAAACTCATTTCACTGAGATATGAATGTAAAATGATGGGGTCAAGGCCAGTATTACCTTGCATACTACCAATACCGATAATGTATCCGAAACAAGCAATTTAAAGCTTTCCTCAAACCAAAGCGAAGCGTTCCGCTGCGCTATTTCTCACGTGAGATTTTTCAAAGCGCGAAAAACCCTCGCTACACCTAAGCGAAGCGAACGTAGGCGTCAGCCGACCGGATATAATAATTTTTTTTTAAAATTTTCTTTTTGTTTATTTGAAGACGTCGGCAGACATTTCCTTCTTATGATATATTTTCTACAGTTATGGTATTTTACAAGTAAAAAGTGAAAAAAACATTTACTTTTTGGTATAATCTGATATAATTCAAGTTGCTATATATAAATGTAAGTCTTATTTGTTAATTTTAAGACATTTATATCAAATTTAACCATGACTTTCTTTTGAGTCGATGTTTCTAGGCAGCCATTTTGGATTGTTTACACTCGCGGAACGCGAAAAAACTCTGAAAGAAGCGATGCCGCGAAATTTCTCTGCACCGCCGCGGAAATTCTACGCGGTTTGAGCATCTCCATATAAATACATTGCCGCGAAAGAGGGGCGAATTTCGCGAGCTACCTAGATACGCGAAATTCGCTTTGGTTAGAGGATAGCTTTAGTCTTTTCCGTTTCGGACAAAGGACATTTTAGAGCATTTTTAATGAGAGGGAAGTAATCATGGTGAATAACTGTTACAAAAATAAATAATGATTACGCCCCTTTGATTAGCTTTTATTATTTATATTTAAAATATAAGCAAAAACGGTACATAAGAAACTCTTATATTTTGGCCCTGGAAGGTCAGATCGCCAAATGAACTTTTGATGTACACTTGGCAGGCCAAGACCTACAGAATGATATATACATCATGGGTCTAGGACTTATGGTTGCTGAGATATAGGGCGCCCCTTTGTTAATATATCTTATATAGTAAAAAACGGAGTTAATACGCCCCCTTTGTCGGCCCTCAGAGGTCAGATCGCGAAAAGGATTTTTGCTGCACACATGGCAGGCCAAGACCTACAAAATGATAAATACATCATGGGTCTAGGACTTATGGTTGTTGAGATCTAGGGTGACAGACAGACAGCCAGACAAAACGGGGACAATAGAGCATTTTTTTTTCGAAAATGCTCTAAAAATGGTGATGACCATGCATGCGTAATAAAGTTGAAATTATACATACAAAGTTTCAATACATAGCAGGTAAGATATTTACAAGTGACTAAGTGAAAACTTGATATTAAGAATAAACGAAAAATAAAACTTTCAAGCGCACATCGACATTTTTTTTACAAATGAAACTTTCATAAAGATTATTCGAAGGTACATTGACGGACTTTTGTATGTTAGTACACAACAAACTTGTCCCTAATTGTTTGAATTATTGTTTGTTAAGATTTTAAAAGACCAAATGCAACTTAAATTTCAATCCACGAACTGTGCAGACTAATGCCACATTTATTGTTTACGTTTGTGTAATATGTCAGTCTTCAGAAGTTATTCAGATGTCTCGTCGCTTTACTTGAATGAGGTTTTTTTGTTTTATAACTCAGCACTTTTTTATAAATAACTTTTGACCTTACAGAAAATGAAAGAACTTTCTTGTAAAGAACGGTCATGCATAGGCCCTTGACATTTTAAATTCTGTTGAATGATAGAGGACTAGGAATAATTGATCTTGTTAGAATATTTATCTTTGAAACATCTAGCTAACATATATTAATAACGGTGTTTTAAATACACAGTTTTGTTGAATTTTCGAATATTAATACATCTCTTATAAAAATTAGGGCTGCTGATTAAACTGCGTTAATTTGCGATTAACGCGTCAAAAAAAATTTGAGATTAAAAATTTTAACGCAACATTTAAATGCGTTAATTTGACTAAATGCGGAAAGTTCACCAAAACGATAAATAACAGAATTTCACCATTTGAAGTTTAAGTTCCGTCCACTTATTAAGTAGATCTATCACACCAACCCTGTCGCAATTCGCACATACCCTCACCCCCAGGTATGTCAACTGAAGCCCCACTGTAATATATGATGAAGATGTTTTGGTTATTTAGCCCTTCGACAAGTAAACTCCTGCTCCCTTCCCGGTCGATGTAAAAATAGAAAACTTTCATTCACTAGTTTACATTATATACTGTAGTGTATTGGTGGAGGTACTATAGTGTATTGTTGAAGGTATAATGAACCCGTTTATTATTAGATCAAAATAACGAGATGCTAGAAATGCAAGATGCTAGAAATTTTGTATCATCATTTTTTTTTGCGCATAATTTTGTATCGTATTTTGATAGTATAACATCTTGCTAATACATCTGTATCCGAGACAGTGGTTGTATTTTTCAGAATTATTGTGATACTGAGTCAAATTTTATACATGGCTGTTGATTTACTGCAATTAAAGCGTAATTAATGCGTTAAAAATATGCGATTACATTTTTTTTAATACAAACACCTAAATGCGTTAAATTTTACCCAAATGGTGTTATTTCAGAGTTGCAGATGAAATAAAAAAAATCAGTCAACAACCCAATTCTATAACCAGATCAGACGAGATTTAAAAAAAAAAGGAAGAAAAAAAAACCGAGTGTCACATTTACATAAATCATAGCAGCTATATGACCTTGAAACAATAGGATTGTCATTTCTTAATTCAAACATATAACCCTGAATGATGCAATTAATGAGCATCTGCACGTGTTATACTTTGATTGACAAGTGCCATGGCTTTGAAACAATGTAACTTGTGGTTGGTAAGTGACGTCATCTACCAATATTGTGTAAAATGACACTCCTTGATGTTATCGGTCGGCTTTCATTTTTCATCTTCTGTTCTTTCTTTCCTGTTGACGACACACTTTATAACAAGTCACGACCCACATGTGAGACTGAGAACAAATGAACAAGGATGCTTACTTGCTCGCGCCAAAAATGAGTCGAACATTTCGAGGTCTGGCTTGTCAAAGACGTCACACACACACACACACACACACACAAATGTTTAATAATCTATTGCTTAGGCCAAGTAAGTGCGAAAAAATAACACGTTGTTATTATTTTAAAGAGACATGTTGATTGAATTAAAAAATGTTACAATTAATAAATAAAGTATTTTTTCGATTAAATATGCGTTAATTTGCGATAATTTTTTTAATTATGCGTTAGTTTGGATTAAAATTTTTAATCGAACAGCAGCTCTCATAAAAATATAAATTCGCACAGTTATGTTATTCAATTAAAGTATTTTTATATTAATTACATGCATTGTATATGTTAAAATGGGGGGAAAATGCATCACTTTGCTGAAATCTGATATGTTCTCTGTAGATAAACATAATTAAAGAGTTAATTTAGATTTTAAAAGGCCAATTAAAGAAACCTAAATAGCGGCATTAATTTTGTACAGAAGCAATGTCAAACAAGCAATTAAGCCTGTTCCATTCTGGACACAGGACGTGTTAGCGCATTTTCATGTTATGTATCAGTACGTATGCTATCTTTCAGTAAATATTTGTAAATTTTGGAAATGTTTATAAATTCAATTGTGTAATGCATATATCTGTAAAAAATAAATTATAAAGACGTTTCTTTATATTTGAAAAAAAATTATTGTCTCTTAAATCTAACTACAAGTGGTTTGTGTTACTGAAATAGGACTCATAATTGAAAACATTCGAAATTATAGTCATTTAATCGTCCGAAAACTCTGTCAATTGTGGCATAGCTCTGATACTTTCAATTAAACTCAGAACACAAGCTTACTATTTCATTTGATGAGTTTCTTAATAAATCTTGGTGAAACTACGTGCTGCAGTATTTCGCACCAAATGAACGGGTTATTGAACGTACAAGGTGTATATATAATATATAAGCCCCTTAGGAGCCCTGAAGCCCGGCCCTCAGAGGTCCTATCGCGAAATGAACTTTTGATATACACATGGCAGGTCAAGACCTACAAAATGATATATACATCATGGGTCTATGAATTAAAGTTGCTGAGATATAGCGCTCCTTTAATAATATAGCTTATATAGTAAAAAACGGTACTAAGGCCCCTTTTACGGCCCTGAGAGGTCAGATCGCGAAATGAAAAAAAATCATTTCTTGGCAGGCTAAGACCTACAAAATGATATATACATCATGGGTCTAGGACTTATGGTTGTTGAGATCTAGGGTGTACACGGACAGACAAAACGGGGACAAAATAATTGATGATGATAAATACAGAGATGAACTTACCTGATGAATTCAGTTTAACATTTAAAACAGAAGTTCTGTCAATTACGGTTCCAGTCTCTTGGCCATTTTTAGAAAACCATTTGGCTTTACCTGGTGGGTTTCCTATTTCTTGAAGCTCACACAGGCAAGCTACACTGGATCCTATTGGTATATAGTCTGAATCAAGGCCTGTGTTGTTCTGACAGTTACCTAGTGGTGACACACTTGGTAGTTCTGGAAAACAACATTCACATTTTATGAAGTTCATGTATCTTAAGCATTGAATAAAACAGATACAACAATTTTACCAATAGAATTGTAAAATTAATAAACAGTTAATCGAGCTTACCCAGTGATATTTTCTCACTAAAGTCACTTTCTGTTGTAAGTCTTGCATTTCCTATTCCTTTAGTAATATCACAGGTAGGCGTAAAAGTCACTTTGAAATTTTCACTTGTTGGGGGCATGTTTTTTAAAGTGAGAGTAATGTTACAGGTGACTTCAACGTCGCTCAGTGGAGTATCAGAAAGAACTTTACTTGAAAAGGCTGTAGCACTACCTTGTAACGTAACTCCAGTATCCTAGGAAGCAGCATGGCTGGTGTTATTTATAATTGACGTGAGACTAATTTAATTTAAAACGTAACAGTTGAGAGATTATCTCAGATAGACATGAATAATTCTGCAACCATTTTACTTTGATTGTAATAAAACTGTATTGACATACCCAGTGTAACAATGAGCACATAGCATCAGGGTAAACTCTACTTGTACGACATGATATTAACAATGTGCTGTTATTGTCGACAAAAGTTGGCGCATTACACGTTGGCTTGGCAGGTTGAGCTAACAACAAAATAAATAGCTATATACTGTCAGCGAGCGAAAAATATTTTAAATTAAATTAATTAACAATAAACGTGTAGTTTTTCCTGGGGGGGGGGGGGGGGGGCGACTGTTTTTTAAACATTATTTATATGAGGAATTATACATAATAAAAGATCAATCATCATCTGGCCTTATAAGATCTGAGGAAATAAAATGTGTCTGTAGTTCGGGACCTTAGAGTCTAATAAGTTAGATTTTATTGATTTCTGTTACCGGGTTAATGTTCGGCAACAATTGGTCCGCGTTAAAACTATGTTAGTCCGCAGAAGAGTATGTCATTCGTCGGCATCCGTCCGTCTCGAAAGACGATGGTGTAGCTAAATTGAGTCTACAAGCACCGCCGGGAATGGCTGTGCAGTCCGACTCGGGAGTGGCAATCCCTGCCGCACTTGTCGCACTTGATGTAGATGTTTGTTGTAGCTGTTGTTTTTGCTGCTTCCGTCTTTTCAAGGCAGCATTTTCTTGTCGCTCAGCCTCTGTGCGCGATGAACCCTGCCGGACAGCGACCCTCCAGGACTGGCGGTCGGCTGCTTAACTCTCCAAGGAGTTGGGGTTAATGGAGCACTGTTTCATATCCTTTTTGCGGGTGTCTTTGAAGCGCATTTTAGGGCGCCATGTTTCCTCTGGCCGGTAACTAGCTCGCCATAGAGTAGGTCCTTCGGGATGCGGCCTGCGTCCATTGTCTTGACATTGCCGAGCCATCTGAGGCGTCTCTCGCTGAGAACTGCGAACAAGCTGCTCATGTTGGCCCTCTCTAACACCCCAGTGTTGGGGATCGTGTCCTGCCACTTGATCTGCAGTATACGCCGCAGGCACCTCATGTGGAAGTTGTTTAGTTTCCTTTCGTGCCTCGGGTAAGTGGTTCACGTCTCGCATCCATAGAGGAGGGTGCTGAGTATGCAGGCCTGGTAGACGCGCAGTCTGGTATTTTCAGTGAGGCTGGGGTTATTGCACACGTTGGTTTAATCTCGCCATGACTGTGGCTTCCCTAGCGATTCTATGGATAGCGAGCTGGAGATGGTGGACCCAAGGTAGGTGAAGTTCTCGACGACCTCAAGGGTGTGCCCATCGATGTCAATGTTTTGGGGGGGGGGTATCTGTACCCCGTGTCATGACTTTTGTCTTTGTATGGATGTAAACACCCTCGCTACAATCATTGAAGGCGTAATGGAGGAGCATGGGAAAGAAAGTGTCGAAGAGTGTAGGTGCAAGGACGCAGCCCTGTTTAATCCGCTGCTGACTGGAAAGGCCTCGGAATTTGCGCCGTTGTAGCAAACCGTGCTATGCATGTTGTCGTGGAAGAACATGACCACTGCAAGCAAGTGTGTGTGTGGGGGGGGCAGCCAATCTTTTGCAGCAAGCTGAGATTCCGCTTCGACTTACTAGATCAAATGCCTTTGTGAGGTCGACCAAGGCGATGTAGAGTGGGACCTGCTGTTCCTGACACTTCTCTTGAAGTTGGAGTAGTGAGATCATATCCACTGTTGATCGACCAGCCCTGAAGCCACACTGTGACTCTGGATAGACTCGGGAAACGAGGGCCTGCAGGCGGGTTAGAGCGGCGCGGGCGAAATCTTTGCCGATGATGTTGAGGAGGGAGGTGCCCCTGTAGTTATTACAGTCGCTCCGGTCCCCTTTGTTCTTGTATAGCGTGATAAATTTGTCATCCCTCATGTCTTAAGGGATATAGCCGTGTTCCCAGCAGTTATCATATCATGTCATTATTTCTCTTTAATTGTTAATCATAATTTAGTTATTTATTAGCAATAAAAAATTAATTTTATAAATCCTTGAATGGAGAAGTGAAATATACAAAGGCAATAAATTGTTTATACGTTAACGATTATATTGTTTAAATAATTAGATATTTGTTATTTAAATTAACACACCCATGACCCATGGTACACACACATACACATACATGCACACACATGCACACACACATACACACAAACACACCCCTAGCCCATAGTACACAAAATAAACATACATATAAACATCCGTACACACATGCACACACACACATACACACCAGAGGTGTGCGGATCTTGAAATTTAGCGTCCGCGTCCGTCCATGGATTTCTATCAATGATCCGCGTCCGCAGAATCTTACAACATTGGTTTGCAGTCAGTCCGCGCGTCCGCATTGCTGAAATTTAGTTGTTTAAATGACTTGAAATTTTGTATCGTAACGCTAAAGAAAATTATTAAAACATGAAGTAAAAAAGCAACACAAGATTTTTAGAGCATTTTTAAAAAAAAATGCTCTATTGTCCCCGTTTTGTCTGTCCGTCCGTCATCACCCTAGATCTCAACAACCATAAGTCCTAGACCCATGATGTATATATCATTTCGTAGGTCTTGGCCTGCCAAGAATGACTTTTTTCCATTTCGCGATCTGACCTCTCAGGGCCGTAAAAGGGGCCTTATTACCGTTTTTTACTATATAAGCTATATTAATAAAGGAGCGCTATATCTCAGCAACTTTAATTCATAGACCCATGATGTATATATCATTTTGTAGGTCTTGGCCTGCCATGTGTACATCAAAAGTTTATATCGCGATAGGACCTCTGAGGGCCGGGCTTCAGGGCTCCTAAGGGGCTTATATATTATATATACACCTTGTACGTTCAATAACCCGTTCATTTGGTGCGAAATACTGCAGCACGTAGTTTCACCAAGATTTATTAAGAAACTCATCAAATGAAATAGTAAGCTTGTGTTCTGAGTTTAATTGAAAGTATCAGAGCTATGCAACAATTGACAGAGTTTTCGGACGATTAAATGACTATAATTTCGAATGTTTTCAATTATGAGTCCTATTTCAGTAACCACAAACCACTTGTAGTTAGATTTAAGAGACAATAATTTTTTTTCAAATATAAAGAAACGTCTTTATAATTTTTTTTTATAAATATATGCATTACACAATTGAATTTATAAACATTTCCAAAATTTACAAATATTTACTGAAAGCTAACAAACGTACTGATACATAACACGAAAATGCGCTAACACGTCCTGTGTCCAGAATGGAACAGGCTTAATTGCTTGTTTATTTAACTGTAAGCAAAACATAAAGTTTTCAAAGATTCAAACGTTAAACGGTAATATTAAAAACTGAGGAGAAGAAAATGCAGCATAGGCTAGAGCATTATGTCAAACAGCGAAGAGAAACCATGGTTGCGGAGCCGAGCCGGAGCCGAGGAGCCGTGGAGCCGCTACTTTTTGATGAAGCCGGAGCCTTAGCCGAAAAAATCTGGCGGCTCCACGGCTCCAGAATGTTTTTTTACAGCAGAAATTTTTTTTAGCTTTAAAATTCCTAATTTGTTTGATTGTTTGCCTCCTACAATTTGTCACATAGAGAGCATTGGACGCCATAGAAGACTTGACCGTCCTGAAGGAGCTGGATGCTGAACCTACCATGGACGAACTCAGCAAAGCCATTGATGCCCTGAACAGTGATAAATCGCCAGGTGAGGATGGCATCCCGCCTGAGATCATCAAATGCGGAAAACCTGCCTTATTAGAGCCACTCCACGAGCTCATCTGCCTATGTTGGAAGGAAGGCAGAGTTCCGCAAGACATGTGCAACGCCAAGATAGTCACTCTGTACAAGAATAAAAGGAATCGCAGTTACTGTAATAGCTACAGGGGTATTTCATTGCTGAGCATTGTAGGCAAAGCCTTTGCACGCGTGGTCCTAAACCGTCTTCAGATTCTCGCAAACCCTGTCGACCCCGATTCACAATGCGGCTTCCGACAAGAAAGATCCCCTGTCGACATGATATTCTCAGTGCGTCAGCTCCAGGAGAAGTGCAGAGAACAGCAGATGCCGCTGTTAATTGCCTTCATCGACCTAACCAAGGCGTTTGACTTTGTAAGCAGAAGCGGCCTGTTCCGGCTACTGAAGGAGATCGGATGTCCATCCCAGTTGCTCAACATTATAACCTCCTTTCATGATAATATGCAGGGAGTCGTCAGTTACGATGGGGACACTTCAGAACCCTTCACAATCAAAAGCGGAGTCAAACAGGGCTGTGTTCTAGCGCCTACACTATTCGGCATATTTTCTCTATGATGCTGACTTTTGCTTTTAAGGACTCTGCAGAAGGTGTCTACCTACATACCAGAACATGGCCCGCATAAGAGCGAAAAACCAAGATTCGCACTGTTCTTATCAGATGACACACTGTTCGCTGATGACGCAGCCCTGACAGCACACACAGAGGAACACCAACAGATGCTGATGGGTCGCTTCGCTCAAGCATGCAGAGAATTCGGACTGACCATCAGCATCAAGAAAACCAACGTCATGGGTGAAGGCATCCCAGCTCTACCCTCAATCACCATCGACAACGAAGTTCTGGAGGTCACCGACAAGTTCACATACCTGGGCTCCACCATCAACAACAGTTTGTCCCTGGATGACGAGATGGACAAGAGGCTTGCCAAAGCAACAAGCGTCATGGCCAGACTAAGCAAACGAGTATGGTCCAACAACCAATTGACACTGAAAACCAAGTTCAAGGTATACCAGGCATTTGTTCTCAGCACTCTACTGTATGCCAGCGAAACCTGGACTACCAAACAGGAAAATCGTCTCGAAAGCTTCCACCTTCGCTGTCTCCGACGCATCCTTGGTATCAGATGGCAAGACAAAATCACCAACACTGCTGTACTCAAACAAGCTAGCTCACTGAGCATACATCTCCTTCTGTGCCAAAAACGTCTACGCTGGCTGGGTCAAGTACATCGAATGCAGCATGGACGTATACCAAAGGACATTCTATATGGCGCGCTTGTCACTGGGCATCGCACTGCCATTGGTCGCCCGCAACTGCGATTCAAGAATGTCTGCAAACGCGACCTCATATTGACCTGCATCAGCCTCGATAATTGGGAACAGCTCGCCGACGACCGGAACGGGTGGCGACAGGCTGTTCACAAAGGCATCCTTAATGGTGAACAATAATGGAACCAACAGCAGGAGACCAAAAGACAGAGAAGGAAGATCGCACGGCAAAAACAGGCCCTCGATTCTCCATCTAGTTTCATTTGTGGCCACTGCGGAAGAGTCTGTCAGTCCAGGATTGGTCTGCTGAGCCATTCAAGAACCTGCTCTCAAAACACGACTAGATGACTAACCTAGAGCGCTACCATCATCTTTCGAGATGGACGGTTTGCCTACAACAATTTGAAATGCTGTCATGTTTTACGAACGCCACAACAGTAACAGCATTTAAATGATAGCGTACACGCACATCACCACAAGAAATCTTTAGTGGGAAATCGTTTTGTGTTCGTTTTAAATCTTGTTTACCCTCCGAAATTGTTTTAATGGCATGTTATTTTGTTATATATAAAGCTAAAACAGTTTTATTTCATAGAATAATTGTATCAATGATTTAAAATTAAATTTTTACTAAGACGACAAGCAGAACGCGTCATTTTGTATATTATTTGACCGCGAATTTGTAAAAGACTTAAAACAAAATTGTCGCTTTCTGTATCAATTTTATTCTAACAGAATAGCTGAAATAGAGTAGATAAATTTAAAAGGCTGTGGTTATTCGGACCCGGGTCCCAATAAAGTCCGATTTTTATTCGGACCCGTGGCAAATAAGCACTTAGCTTAGTTATATATAAACTATAGACGGAACCCGAAAAAATAATAATATAGAGTTCGGAACCCTAGCACTGAGTAAAAATTAAATCATATAATTCAAACAATTATTAAAAAAAAATAAGCAAAAAACAATAATAAAGTTTATATATAGCTAAGCTAGGTGTATATTTGCCACGGGTCCAAATAACAATCGGAGTTTATTGGTACCCGGGTCCGAATAGTTACATCGAATTTATAAATAATAAATATAAATACTATAGTCTTTAGAATATTTTAAATAATGTATCATTTCACTATTTGCTAATTTGATCATTGAAATAACTTTTTATTACTTATGAAAATGGCGACTAGTGAAACCTCGGTTTGAAAATAATGATATGTTTCTGGATGCACTGAAATGGTTTGTTTTTGGTAAAACTGACAATGGGTACATTTTTCAAGTTCCTGACTATGGGAGTGAACGCGGCAAAATTTGCATAACTTTTTATCAGCGGCATGTTTGCATGGCGCAATTACAAACATTTTGGTCTCGTGTGATACTATCTTAATAGGGAGCCGGAGCCGAGCCGGAGCCGTCAAATTAGTGGGAGTCGGAGCCGGAAAAAATATGGCGGCTCCGCAAGCCTGAGAGAAACATGAAAATGCAATTTAAAAATTTCACTTGGGCTTATCTAAATAACCCCATATTATACAATACAGTGTTATGAAGACTCATGTGCCCACAGCGTGATGCATCGAATGCATGAACAGTAGAGCATCCACTGAACTACTAGATAGTTGACTGCGCCGTTTCTCCAGAACTCTGCCAACTCTACTGAATACTCGCTCACTGCTGGCGCTGCTAGCAGGAACGCTTATGATACCAATTGCCACACGGCAAAGTAACGGGAACTGGGCTTGGATATTGGTATCAAACCAGAATTTCGTGATGTCGAACACTTGTGCGCCATCGATTATACTGCTGAAGGAATTGGTCTGTTCGTCAGTCAACTTTAGTGCCAGATATATTTTCACGTCATCCAGTTGCACTGGATGGTCATCATTATCGTTAATATTTTTCCAGTCATCGAAGTTGTGGTCAATCCGACGCGTCTTTGAGGCATACGCATGATCATCGGTCTGAACGACATTAGCCACGAGAGCCCTGCAATAAAATATAAGTTATTTAGTTATGACTAAAAATAAACTGTATGATAGGCCTATTTTCAACATGCACTGTTAGACGGACATGCTACAAAGTAAATGCGACTACTTAATTCTCGAAGATTGTTTAATAATGATTTGCTTACCCTGAATCATGATGTGATGCAGATTCATTGGTATCCACTGATGAACATACATTTGCAGCCGAAGCAATGTCCAAGTTAAGTATCATCGTCATGTAACCCCGGGCTAGATTATGAATGACGAGTTTTTCGTCTGGCGTCAGTTTCCTTAGGCCTTTGTGTTCCGGGTTCAGAAACAAAGCGAGTTTGTGGAAATCAGTTATGGTGAATTTTGTTTGCAATGAAGAGCGGAGTCTGGATTTCAACTGGTTGACAATCTCCGAGTCAATCAAAAGAGGTTTTACATGATTCAACAGCATCTCGCGTTGAAGCCATACGTAATGGGATGAGAATCTCCTTCCAACTTCTTGGTAGCCGCCTGGAGTGGTTGAATGGTTGTCATGGCAACCGAAAAATTGACAGGGTTAAAAAGTACTTTTTACCTTCCCCTAGCCCTAAAGTATTAACTATATCATAACATATTTCTTTAAAGTCCCTTATTTTTTTTCTCTCATTCCCGCCTGGTGGCTACCCTTAAAACTAAATTATTATAGGCAAGGGCGCGGGGATCCGCGTCAGTCCGCGAGTTCGCAACTTAACCATACGAAGCGTCCACTGTCAGTCCGTGGATTCGGAAAAGTCTGCGGATCTGCGTCCGCGAGCGGACGCGTCCGCTGTCCGCTCATCTCTGATACACATCCAAAACCCATGGTACACACACATACACATCCATAACCCATGCTACACTCACATACACATCCATAACTCATGGTACACACACATACACACCCATAACCTAAGGTACACATACACACTCACTAGCACTGTTCCGTGAGAAAATGTTCGTTTTGATTCCGCAGATAGGCCTATAAACTAATTCACAACTTGTCAGCGAGAAAAAAAAACTCATAAATATACATGTCTCATGAATAATTTCATAACTATAATTTTCCGGGGAATAAACTCATAAATATTTTTGCCCGTGGGAATAAGCTCATGAATATTCCTGTCTGCGGGAATAAACTCATGAATATTCCTGTCCGCGGGAATAAACTCATGAATATTCCTGTCCGCGGGAATAAACTCATGAATATTCCTGTCCGCGGGAATAAACTCATGAATATTCTCATCCGCGGGAATAAACTCCTGAATATTCTCATCCGCGGGAATAAACTCATGAATATACTTTTCCTCGAGACTTTATAATCTAGTGGTTCAGTGGAATAGAAAATATCGAAATAAATATACAAAAAACAACATTAGCCTAGGAACTAAGTATTACTTGTGACACAAATTGTGATCCGTATTTTCTTAAGGCCATCCACAAAACATGTAAAGTTAATGGCATGTCTCGTAATAGCCTTTATATTCAATTGGTGATATTTCATTCCATCTATTGGAATAATTGATGATTTATACATATCTGAATTGTTTGTCTGACAATGTGAATCATTGCAAGTCGAAATAATATTGTTGTCTTGTCTCCATTCTGACGTAACGCCATCAGAAACAGAACAGTTTAAATCAACTGAATCACCTTCCATCAGCATCAAATCTGTGGGAGTGGTACATATACCTGCAATGAAACAAGGATCATATTATTGTACGTAATTACACAAGTATTTCGTCAAAATAAATGATAATGAATTTGTTCTTTGTTTTGTCCCTATCACTGGATCTCTACCAGTGCCGGCTTTAGGTATAGGCAATATAGGCAGCTGCCTAGAGCGGCATTTTTTCAAGGAGCGGCAAATTCCAGCAAAATAAAACAAAATCAAAAATATAAAAATTAAAAATAAAATAAATGAATTTGAGAAAGTGTAGAATTAAATAAGAGCACAAAATTGCTTAGAGTGGCGACAACAAATAAGTCACGTGGATTAACGCTCTATCTTAATTTATCACATCAATATTATGACATCAGTATTTTCAAAATTATTTTCTTCTTTTGCATTTAACAAAATTAGATTCAGATATAATGGAGGATCCTGCTAAATTACCAGATATAAGTGATAATAGTCGTTGTTTTCTTATTCAGCTTGATCCAAAGCAGATCAAATTTGAGTCTGGTTATCCAAAAGATGAAAGTGGGAGACAATTTTCTAATTACCACTATACACGAAAACTTGCCAACGGAAAAACTTTAAAAAGGAAATGGTTGATGTATTCTACGTCAGTAGATAAGGTGTATTGTTTTTGCTGCAGAATATATTAGAGGAGAAAATCTGCCTTAGCAACACATGGCAGTTGTAACTGGAAAAATGTGTCAAGTATATTGCAGCATCATGAAAAATCTCCAGATCATTTAACCAGTTATCTTGATTGGAAAGAACTAACAATAAGGATAACAAATAATAAAACTATTGATGACTTGAATCAACGCCTTATAAATCGTGAAGCGAAACACTGGAAAGATGTATTGGAAAGAATATCTTTGGTCAGAGTACATGGAGTTCAAAATTTACCCCTGAGAGGGCAGTCTGATCCGTTACATAATCTCATAATGAAGACCTTTTGAAATTTGTTGAAGTTATTGCTGACTTTGATCCGGTAATGAAAGAACATATAAAACGTTTTAAATCAGATGAAATTCATGACCTTTATTTAGGAAAAAATATTCAGAATGAGATCATTCAACTGTTGAGTAAGTAGTACGCTATAGTTCTCGATTGCACACCAGACGTCAGTCACAACGAACAGATGACAATGATTGTTAGATTTGCTACAGCAAATGAATCGACAAATGACAAACCTTCAGAAGTTTCTATCAATGAACACTTCATTGGATTCGTAGAACTTGAAAAAATCTACAGGTGCAAGTATGGTGGAAATTTTACTTAAAGAACTGTCAGATTCGGGCATTTGTCTAGATGATATGAGGGGACAAGGCTACGATAACGGAGCGAACATGCGGGGAATACATAATGGTGTCCAAGCAAGAGTTAAAGAGCTATATCGAAGAGCCTTTTATATCCGATGCAATGTGCATTTGGTGGTGAATGATGCCGTAAACTATTGTTCGAAAGCAGTACAAAATATATACACCTTTTTTTCTGCATCAACTCATCGCTGGAATGTATTGTTCGAATATGTCAAAAATAAAGAGGCAGCAGGTTTAACTGTTAAAAAGTTATGCGCAACACGCTGGGAAAGTCGAGTTATTGCTGTGAAGGTAATTCGATACCAAACAGTTGAAATTTACGATGCACTCGTTTCAATTGCTGATGACATTTCACTTTATGGACCACGTGGAACCCAGTCCCTTGCAGAAGCTAAGGGAATTGCACAAAAAATACTCGATTTCAAATTTATTTGTTCATTATTGATTTGGTATGATGTTTTATTTGAGATCAATATATCTAACAAAACATTTAAAGAAAAAGATCTTGCTTTAAATAAATCAATTCAACAAGTGAATGCAACTATAACTATGCTTTAGAATTATAGAACAGATGAAGGTTTTGCCAAAGCAATTACAACAGCTAAATCATTGGCTGAAGAATTTGGTATTGAGTGCAATTTCCCTACGGAAATACAAATAAGATCTTGACTAAGAAAGAGACAATTTGACTATGAAGTTTCACATGATCCAATTCTCGAGCCAGAAATGAATTTCAGAGTAAATTTCTTTAACCAGATGGTGGATACCGCAATTCAATCAGTGAATGATCGATGTATGCAGTTAACATCTCATAGCGATTTATTTGGATTTTTGACATTAAAAAACTTGAGAAATGTGATAAAAGAGAGGTTTTTCAAAGATTGCATGGACCTTCAATTAGCTTTAACATCTGAAAACGAATATTCAGCAGACATTAATACAACAGTACTGTGCGACGAATTATTGGCTTATACAAAGAGAATTACAGAAAAATCAAGCCTTATAGTTATATTAGACTATCTATGTGGAATGGGCGTGATTGCTCTTTTTCCGAATGTGTACGTGGCATTGCGAATTTTGCTTACACTCCCGATAATAGTGGCGAGTGCAGAGAGAAACTTATCAAAGCTCTAACTCATAAAAATATATCTTTGTTCTACTATGTCTCAGGATCGTTCGGTTGGTTTAGCTACAATATCTATAGAGAAACGATTGCAGAAGATTTGGATCTGACCGAAGTAATTGAAGAGTTTGCTTCTGCAAAAGCTAGAAAAGCATATTTTTCTTGAATTCTCTTCAATCTTTTTAATGCTTAATAAACATGACATTTAATTTTTTTTTAATTTTTCATCACTTTTTTAACTTAGCAAAAAAAAAAAAAAAAAACTTCCTAAAATACACCACGTAGGCCTATACTTAAAACTCTTTAAATTTTTATAAAGTTGCCAAATTTAAAAAAAAATTGTTATGAGGCATGAAGACCAGTAATAAAACTATAAATATATCATATTTTTTTTCATAATTTGGATTTACTTCAAAATAAATAGCATTTATAGAGTTTTCTTAGAAAAATGAAACTAAAGAGGGCGGCATTTTTGTCCTTGTCTATATCACTAAAATGTCTAAGGCCGGCACTGTTGAAAAGTTTCTCTCTGCACTCGCCACTCGCCACTTAAAACAAAATCCTAGGTACGGTACTGTAGATAAGGTTTAAAAATTTTTTTTATTTTATAACCTCCCCGTTTGGCTTGCGGCCCATTGCCATACAGCTTTTGGCGGCATTGTGTACTTAATCGAAAATTTTTATGATTTTGTCCAATTTTTAACCAGACTTTGGCTTCCTTATTGAAAATATTTATTTTATTATGTTTACTGAAAAGATTAAAACAACTAATATACTTTGCGGTTTATGCTGTTTTACCAAACGAATACTTCCGGTTTAGGCTTGTGGCCGGATGTAGATGGTACTCCTAATCACTTTAATTAATTAATTGCCGCTGTTAACACAACGAATTGCGACAGAAACAATTAAAAATGGCCGTCAAATATGCATTTTTAAATTACCGTAATTTACGCGTAATTTTCCAAAATTACGTTACCGTAAATTACGCGTAATTTACGGTAACTTACGCGTAACGTTACGCCACTTCGAACCCTAACTATGTCTCAGGATCGTTTGGTTGGTTTAGCTACAATATCTATAGAGAAAACGATTGCAGAAGATTTGGATCTGACCGAAGTAATTGAAGAGTTTGCCTCTGCAAAAGCTAGAAAAGCATATTTTTCTTGAAATCTCTTCAATCTTTTTAATGCTTAATAAACATGACATTTAATTTTTTTTTTAATTTTTCATCACTTTTTTAACTTAGCAAAAAAAAAAAAAATTCCTAAAATACACCACATATACTTAAAACTCTTTAAATCTGTATAAAGTTGCCAAACTAAAAAAAAAATTGTTATGAAGAATGAAGACCAGTAATAAAACTATAAATATATCATTTTTTTTCATAATTTGGATTTACTTCAAAATAAATAGCATTTACAGAGTTTTCTTAAAAAAATGAAACTAAAGAGGGCGGCATTTTTGTCCTTGTCTATATCACAAAAATGTCTAAGGCCGGCACTGATCTCTACATTATTTTTTTTTTTCAAATTTAACTTACTGTCTTTCCTTATCAAATTTTCATAGTGATTTCTTCCTATAACCAATGCATTCCATAGCATTTTCCTTCTTAAACCTGTCGTTTAGACTTCCTACTGCCTGAGTGAGGCGGCATTTCGGGTGTACATTGTTGTGCTTTTTTTCTAACGGAACGTACCGAAGTGGCGTTCTGGCACCTTTTTTCGTAAACTTTAGTTTACTACACTATTTTCAGTGTTATTTCTTTATGACATCACAGCGTTCCGGCACCTTTAAACAAATAGCACTGGTCGTGATACCTCAGAATACAAACTTAATGCATATAACATTGTTTGAAGTGAAATCCTATAGGTTTGAAATTATTTCATCGGACAGGCTACGCTTACGTCAAGACGTAATTCGTATTTTTTTTCCGGCTTACGTCAATAGATATTTCTCCACACCCTAACACTGGCCCTAACCCTAACCTTATCCCTAACCCTTTTTGTTTACGCAGTGGCAGCGGTAACATCAAGACGTAATTCGTATTTTTTTTTCCGGCTTACGTCAATAGATATAATAATAGAAGGCGCTTGACGTAAGCGTAGCCACTTCGTTATTTTATTCCTTTGTATACGATAAAAATATTCACGAAATTCCAAAAAATAAAAATGCAGCCGGTCGAAGCAGCCATTACTGGTACAGTATCTATGGATACAACAAACGCTCTTCAATCTCAGAGGGCGGCATCAGAACATGAGATTAATTCCTAACAGGAAATTAGAAGCTCTTAAAAAGTCTATTACCATGTGACCAATTTATTCAGAAATTATTCCAGGCTCATAGAAAAATTATTTTCTGCTTTTTAGTTCTCAAGAAAAACGTTGTTTTTTATAATATTATTTTATAATGAAATTTTTATTCAATATTTAGCCGTAAGCTGAGGAGGCAACTGTCGTACTTATTTACGGTGGAGGCAGCGACTGTACTTATTTACGGTGGAGGCAGCGGCTGTACTTATTTACGGTGGAGGCAGGGACTGTACTTATTTACGGTGGAGGCAGCGGCTGTACTTATTTACGGTGGAGGCAGCGACTGTACTTATTTACGGTGGAGGCAGCGACTGTACTTATTTACGGTGGAGGCAGCGGCTGTACTTATTTACGGTGGAGGCAGCGGCAGTAGTTATTTACGGCGGAGGCAGCGGCTGTACTTATTTACGGTGGAGGCAGGGTCTGTACTTATTTACGGTGGAGGCAGCGGCTGTACTTATTTACGGTGGAGGCAGGGGCTGTACTTATTTACGGTGGAGGCAGCGGCTGTACTTATTTACGGTGGAGGCAGCGGCTGTACTTATTTACGGTGGAGGCAGCGGCTGTACTTATTTACGGTGGAGGCAGCGGCTGTACTTATTTACGGTGGAGGCAGCGGTGTGTACTTATTTATGGTGGAGGCAGGGGCTGTACTTATTTACGGTGGAGGACGGGGCTGTACTTATTTACGGTGGAGGCAGCGGCTGTACTTATTTACGGTGGAGGCAGTGGCTGTACTTATTTATGGTGGAGGCAGCGGCTGTACTTATTTACGGTGGAGGCAGGGGCTGTACTTATTTACGGTGGAGGCAGCGGCTGTACTTATTTACGGTGGAGACAGCGGCTGTACTTATTTACGGCGGAGGCAAAGTTCAGATAAATTTTTAAATTTCAGATGCAGATTTTTCATTTTCATATCCTTTAAAAGTTACGCTGCTTGAACTCTATGAACCTAGCCGCAAGACGAAGATGGCATTATGTAAGTAAGAACAATGAAACCTTTCAATCTATATAACTACAAATGTTAATGTGATGTTAGTCGTGTCATCATTACTCTGAAAGTTCATCACTGATTGCCTTAGAATTTTGACCTATTTTGAAGTAAATTGTTTGACGTTTTTTTATATACTTTTTTATAGTTATCAAAAATTTAATCAATCGGTTAGGTATAATTATTTATTTGCTTTATTTTTTTTTTAAACCACGGGAGGTAATTAAAGTCACCGAGTGGTAACTAATGTTTAGTCAGGGTATCGATAAATTGCTCTCATTACTTTAGGATTATTCTTTTGTTAAAGCAACGGAACTTAAATCTATTTAACAATTTACAACAGCTTTTTTTTCACTTGCTGTTTGTAAATGTGCCTAGTCTAGCATTATTAGTTATGTCAGCATTTTTAATAATAACAAGTAAGTATATTTTAACCTGATTGTATTAAAAGAGCAAATTAAGACATTAACGTGAACTAGAAATATGCGTGACCAGCTGAAATATTCTCACAGTAATTGCTGGATTCTGGGAATGGAAATTGTATTGGTTGATCTCTGACCTCGAGACGAACTACTGCAATCTAGTTACGTCAAAAGAAGAATAGATTGAAAAAATATTCCTTAACATCCAATCCAACTATAAAAACACCATTGGTTAAGTGAACGAGCTATTCTTAGGGAATAAAGATGTGTACGAAACTAATTATGTTATTCAGTCTAACATTCAAAGCGACGCAGTCACATAAAGTCACATTGTTGTTGAAGCAGATGAAGCAGTGAATTATCCGATAGAATTTTTGACTTCTGTCGATCTGTCGAAGATACCACCACGTGTTGCAGTTGAAAATCAGCGTGCTAATAATCTTGTTGTGAAATATCAGCCAAACGAAGCGCTGCAAAGGCACACGTCTTGCAGTAAAGAAATAAGAATAATAGAAGCAACAGTCTTGCTGGGTCAATTCAAGGGCGATGTCCTAATGCCTCGCATTTCTATGATTCATTCCAGTATGCCATTTCAATTTTAACGATAGTAATGCCCTATTCCTTTGGCGTTTACAATCAGCATTAACAAAGCCAAAGACCAAACTTCAAATTTGTGTGATATAGATCTAGACACAGATTACTTCTCGCATGGACAGTTATATATTTGCTTTTTTGAGTCGGCAAACCTGACAATCTGCAAACAATGGAACAACCAAAAATATTGTATATCCAATAGCACTGCATTAACATAATTAGAATCGAGTGCTTTCTCAATACATGTACTTTCTCTTTCATTTAAGTAGGCTTAGCCATGGCAACGCATGGCCGGTTACAGCTTGTCCGAACTAAAAAAAAGTTCTGGCGACTAATTTAAATTCAAATAACTGTTTTAAACTCTATTGGTATGACATCATATGCATTTTGAAACGTTAAGTACTTATAGCGCGTATACAGAGGCACCCTTAGCAGTAATATCATTTGAGGGCTGGCATTGCATTCTCATTTACATAGTTTAGGTATCATAGGCAGGAATCATTTAAAATGTACCCGTAACGGTCGCTTAATACTTGCATGTTTAACTTTCCAAGCAGCATTTGTTAAACACATAAACTGGTGTTGAATGGAAAATGTGGTTATTTATAATGTTACTAGTAGTTGCCCGTTGCATTCGCAACTAAAGGTTTTATCTCAATAAAATGTTTAATATGAGAATATTCATGTCATAAACAGAGGCGTCTGCTAATTCGATTACAATCACAATCCATCAACGAAATTTTATTAATGCTTAGCGTCGATATAATCCAAGGCAAAAAACGGGAACTGCCAATCTAAATGATTTTTGGTCTATTGCAAGTTTAAAAACTACACGCAAACCGGCAGCAAGTCTTCTGGTCTTCCTGCCAGGCCAAGTAACATTCGGTTCATTTACTATATGCTTAGCAATGTAATATTTACAACTGGCTGATTACTTGTCGAGCTTTTTTTTTTACAAATAGTATACATTTAAATTAATAACAAATTGTACTTAATTGATCCGCTGCAAAAGTATTGTGCGCAAATTTTGTCTGACTGTCTTCTTTAATAGTAACTATTAACACTGATTTCCAAGTGCAGAATTATTTTTTTACAAGTATTTTAGCCCTTCGAACGACGGGTGGAATTTTATAGTGACATAGTCTTATTGTTTACGTTTGACAATGTTAAAATGCTATCTGTTGTAATAAAAACTAAAATAATCTGAATGATATTATATATTATTATTATTATTTGATATTTGGAACTTTTACATTTCATAATAAAAAAACACAGAAACTATTTAAAACTGTAGATTAAAAAAAAAATTCGAATCGAGACACAGGCATGACGCCATTTTGAATTTTTGTTTTCGTTGGTCACGTGATTACTTTATCAAATACTATTGTTTTATTTATTTCTACCATATGCGCAGCCGACGGCTTTTACGGAGGTCGTTTATTTATAGAACGGATTATTATAAAAAATGCACTGAAAAGTAAAAAAATAAATACTTTATTATGTCATTTAGCAGTGTGAAGCACGATACAGCACTCATACAGGTTTTTTTTAAATTTATAGCGAAGTACCATCGGGACATCATAGGCTGTAGATTTTTGAAATAGTCGAATCGATTCGACGCAAGCGCCTTTTTGAATTATGTCGAGGTTGTTTATTTATAGAACGGATTTCCCACACGAACGGAAGCGACCCGGACAAACTTAGCTGCTTTATAATGTAGACAATTATTTATTTGTACGTACTCATTTTCTTTTCAAACCTATATATTGTTCGTTATTTACAATATTACCTAGTGTGGAGGTATTTACGTGTGTTACTTATCGTCCCTTATCATTCGAAACGTACCCCCATTAACATAGCTATTGAGGATAAAACCTTTCGAAGAGGGCGGCTGCCTAGTCCATTTTCTGTGTTGCATATTGCACGACTATATCCGGCTTACTATTGATGGCTGTGATAGATTCAAGTCGTGGACTTTACTGGAGATATTTATACAATCCAGGAGCACTGTTAGTGTGAAATACTTCACATATGGTACTAGACAGTGGCGCAACCAGCAAAAATTGCTGTGGGGGCTCACATTATTATTGTTATTATGAGTTTGACAGTTTTTTTTTGTAACTTTAATTATGTATTGATGATAAAAAAGATATATTCCGATTTGGCCTGGGGGGGGGGGGCTTGAGCCCCCCTGCCCCCCCCCCCCGGTTGCGCCACTGGTACTAGAGACAGAAGGGTGTGGGCTCCGGTATGGAGGAGAGGGTGAGGCACGGGAATGCAGAGCATTGTTAATAGAGGCTAGAATAGGAGGGTGGTGTCTGGGGAAAATAGTAATTGGTGGAACGTTTGGATATCAGGTAGTGGGGTGGAGGGTCCATGGACGGAGTATCAGGAGTTTGGGTGAAAAGTGGCTGAAGGATTCTTCGGAGTGGGTTGTTCAGATAACACTGTGGACGGAGGGGATTCTTTGCCACACTAGTGAACATACATATATTTTTATAACTATAATTTAATTTTTCATTTAATAAAACATAATACAATAATGGTTTTAATCGACTAAGTGGATGAATAAATTGCTAGCTATCAATTAGTCAGCTTGTAGAGAATAAATATGAAATGTTTCTTGCCTTTTGTAGTTATGAAGATAATCGTAACAAAAAATGATACTGCCTTCATTCTTCTGATACTCCTCTTTCACCTTTGTAAAAAGAAATTTTGAGTACATTAGTTGTAATTTCAAAAAGAATTTATACAAATATGTCTATTTAAATATTCTAAAAATTGTTGCTTTTTGATCATATTTAAACACAAAATATAGCTTTACTAAACAAACATTTTTCATATTACCAGTAAAAAAACTGCATGTACATGTTTAGTTTATCAATGAATGACGTTAATATATTTTGTATAGCTTTACTTAGCAATTAATGTAGTCGGAATAATGTTTTGTAAAGAATCGATATAAATAAAAGCGGTGTAGTTTCTGCTTTAAATCGAAAGTAAAGAATGAATAGAACAGTATTCCAGTTTAAAATATTAATCATGGCTCCATCCCGGTCTCGATTCAATATTTCTTTTTTAAAAAAAAATATACATTTTAAATAGTTTCTGTTGGATTTTATTATTGAAACGTAAAATAACTAAATCTTAAAAAATAATCTACATACATATTTTCCATTAGGATTCTGCGTTAAATCGAAAGCGGAAAACAAGAATTCAAAATGGCGTTTTGCCCGTGTCTCGATTCGATATTTCTTTTTGAAAAAATTACAGTTTTAAAAAGTTTCTGTGATTTTTATTATGAATTGTAAAAGCCACTAATATTAAAAATTAATAATTAACATATAATATCATTCAAATTATTGTAGTTTTTATTACAACAGATAGCATTTTAACATCGTCAAACGTAACCAATAGTAAAATCGAAAACCTCTGATGATAAGATTAGCGAGCGCGTTTTCGTATCTAATTTCATAAATAAAGTTATTTTTTAAAAGTCGATATAATATAGAAAAAAGAAATTCTGCAAATTTCTATACAAATAAAGTTCTAAGCTATTATAATATTTCATTTTTTTTTCTAAATAAATATGGCTTTGATTTATTTTAAATTACAAAATAAGATTAAATAGATCTAAAACCAAGTTGAAGTGAAAAAATAATCGAGCAATTTTTTTTAAAATAGTACATTAAAATTATCAATCTAATCGTGTGACGTGGTGGCTGATTGGATAAGCATCTTGTGTTTTTCTTTTTGTTTTTTTGCTGACTAGCCAGGTTCGATTCCTCTCAGGGACATTTTATATTATTGTTTTTTTTTTTTCAGAATGTATCCTTTTGGTTGTTTTAATGAAAAGTAACTAATTAGATCTCTTTAACATTTTTTATTAAAACAATTTATCTTATTGTATGTTCTAAGAAAAAAACAAAAAAAAAAAACAACTGATTAGATTTTTAATTATTTCATAACTAAAAAAAAACAAAATTATTTTGAAAATATGTATCAAAACTGAACACAGAGGGGTACCTAAGGTGGGGTCTAAAATTGAAAGTCCCGCCGGGCCCCCAAATCCGACGATGAAAATAGTGAGAGCGTTCGTCATAATTAATTTCGTTAAAAAGTTCTTTTTAAAAGTCCATGTAATCTAAAAAAATGCAATTCTGCTAATTTCTTTACAAATAAAGTTCTCAGCTATCATATATATTGTTACAACTCTTTAAAAATTCTTGTTTATGGAATATAAAACAACACACAGGCTGGCGTGGGTTCCAAGAGTTTACTAATATCTACAAAAACACATAGACAACGACAATAACATCACGGCCATCTTCTTGCCGGCTTCCTACGTCACTCTCTCCACCACGTCATTACGTTCAATATCTCGATGCACGGTGCGCACCGGGGGGAAAGTCGTAACACTGCCCCCCTCTTGGATCTGTCCGTCCCGGACAGGTCAGTTCTCAAAACAGTCTGTCCACATGAACCACTTTCATCTTGGTGCGGGTGTTGCTCTGTATTCTGTATACGACGTCGATTTTGATGTTTTTTTTTTTTTTTAAACCATAGAATGTAGTTCCTCGAGTCGAGATCTCAGTCCATTGGCATAATCTGTTTCCATGGAGGGAGCGTCTCTGGTAAGCCCGAACAAAGAGTCACAATGTGAGAGGAGTTCCCGGCCAAACACTATCGTTGATGGCGGGTGACCCATCGTTTTGTGGGTTGCTCGTCGGTAGGTTTTATCGTAGGTGCAGGCGTTTACCCGTCTGATCTCCCTGCATATTTTGGCGTCAGGGATGCTGGCGTAGAATTTGGATCGATCGGGGTGCTTGTTCCTCTGGACTAGCTCTTGGGACTGGCCACCAGAGCAGGCGCAGCAGGTGGGGTCGCTGGTCTCATGGGGTGCTGGGCCTTCATTGGGTGCTAAGCCTTCATTGGCCGCCGGGCCTTCATTAGATGCTGGGACTTCATTGGGTGCTGGGCCTTCATTGGCCGCCGGGCCTTCATTAGATGCTGGGACTTCATTGGGTGCTGGGCCTTCATTAGATGCGGGGCCTTCATTAGGTGTTGGGCCTTCATTTGATGCTGGGACCTCACTAGGTGTGTGGCCTTCATTATGTGCTGGGACTTCATTATGTGCGGGGACTTCATTAGGGTATCCGCAACAATCGTTGTACTCTCTCCGGTTGTTATTGCTGCATGGCATGTTTCCCTGCCAAAGGCTGGCTAAATTGTTTTCACTAGCATCAATTTCTGCTGTCTTTAATAAATGTCCACTCACGTTATTCAATTGTATGTCTTTGACTACATCGGGTCGCAGGATTGAGCGTGATGCCCCAGTATCCAATAAAAATCTACACTCAAACTGTTCAATTTTTCCTTTTACATACAGGCTTGATTTAATCCCAATGGTTGCAGTGGGAATGACGACTTTACGGGCTTTGTTGGAGTGTTTTGCCAGCTTCCGCCCTACGAGGCTGGCAGACGTTAGTTTCCATGGTAGTTCCAGCGGTTTGGGAGCTGGGGGTTTCTGTTCTGTCCGGCGGAATACTGCCTCTGTCTTGGACAGTACCGCCGAACATTACCGGAGGCGCCACAATTCCAGCAGCGAGTATCACCCATATCAGCATTCCTCGAATCGTCGCTTATCTTTTGCTCTTTTGAGGTAATGACCTCTTCGACCACCTTGCGAATCCTGTTAATTTGCTCATCTTCATCAACTTCCAGTTGCCTGGCATGGTGGTCGGTCCTGGACGCGTTCTTAGCTGCTTCGTAAGACAGAGCATACACCAATGCTTCACTGACCTTGCGTTTCCCACTTATCATAATGGCCTTTTTTAGGCTTTTTTTTGGATCACGAATGGCATCGTTGAAAGTGTCGGTTATTATGACGTCCAGAAATTCCTGTGCCGCGGCAGGGTAAGACAGGCGCGCTAACCTTTCAATATCTGTGTTTAATTCCTGCAAAGATTCCCCGGATTTTTGTTGCCTCGATTTCAACTGAACTCTGAACACTTCTTGCATGTGCTCGTCGCCGTACCGTAACTCTAGGGCTTTTACAACAGCTTGATAATTTCCCGGGTCGTTGACAGTTCGGAGCATCTCAGAGGCCTTACCTCTAAGAGCCAAGACAAGGGCCGTGGCTTTGTCTTCTTCTCTGGTCCAGTTGTTTATTTGCACTGCTGCCTCAAACTGTCTCTTGTATACGGACCATGAAATTGTGCCATCAAATGTAGGCATGGGCGTCTTGCCTACGGTTGTTGGGGTTGCAGTCTGTGTCAACTGAACTTTCCTCAGTTCTTCCCTGATATCTCCAATCTCTCCATCATACCTGGCAGTTGTGTCCTTGATCTGAGCCTGGAGTTCCATTATCCGGCCGTCGACCTTTTCGTTAATCTCAACCTTCACCTTCTCAATTCTAGTGTTGAGATCTTCCTTCAGAAGTAATTCTTTCCTTTCATTCTTAAGTAATTCTTTCATTTCATTCTGGCCTTCTTTCATTTCCCTTCTTAATTTTTCAATTTCAGACTCTACAACTAGAGGTTTACTTAGCTTCTTACCGGCCACTTTCAGAAAAGAAATCCCACCTCTTACACCAATGTTACAACTCTTTAAAAATTCTTGTTTATGGAATATAAAACAACACACAGGCTGGCGTGGGTTCCAAGAGTTTACTAATATCTACAAAAACACATAGACAACGACAATAACATCACGGCCATCTTCTTGCCGGCTTCCTACGTCACTCTCTCCACCACGTCATCACGTTCAATATCTCGATGCACGGTGCGCACCGGGGGGAAAGTCGTAACAATATTTTTTAGAGCATTTTCTAAAAAAAATGCTCTATTGTCCCTGTTTTGTCTGTCTGTCATCACACTAGATCTCAACAACCATAAGTCCTAGACCCATGATGTATATATCATTTTGTAGGTCTTGGCCTGCCAAGAAATGACTTTTTTCCATTTCGCGATCTGACCTCTAAGGGCCGTAAAAGGGGGCTTAGTACCGTTTTTAGCTATATAAGCTATATTAATAAAGAGCGCCTGTATCTCAGCAACTATAAGTCCTAGACCCATGATGTATATATCATTTTGTAGGTCTTGGCCTGCCATGTGTACATCAAAAGTCCATTTCGCGATAGGACCTCTGAGGGCCGGGCTTCAGGGCTCCTAAGGGGCTTATATATTATATATACACCTTGTACGTTCAATAACCCATTCATTTGGTGCGAAATACTGCAGCACGTAGTTTCACCAAGATTTGTTAAGAAGCTCATGAAATGAAATAGTAAGCTTGTGTTCTGAGTTTAATTGAACGTATCAGAGCTATGCAACAATTGACGGAGTTTTCGGACGATTAAATGACTATAATTTCGAATGTTTTCAATTATGAGTCCTATTTCAGTAATCACAAACCACTTGTAGTTAGATTTAAGAGACAATAATTTTTTTTTTCAAATATAAAGAAACGTCTTTATAATTTTTTTTTACAGATATATGCATTACACAATTGAATTTATAAACATTTCCAAAATTTACAAATATTTACTGAAAGCTAACAAACGTACTGATATATAACACGAAAATGCGCTAACACGTCCTGTGTCCAGAATGGAACAGGCTTAATTGCCTGTTTTAATAAATAGTGCATTAATTTATTTTTACATTATAAAATAATATGATATTTTTAAGACTTACACGTCAAGTACAAGTGTAATATAATTGAGCAGTTTTATATAATGTAATAAATTGTGTGTGGCGTGGTTGCTTAGTGGTTAAGTTAAATTTTGATGGCATAGATCCACCAAGCATGATGTACAGGGCCTGGTGCTCTCCAGTGAATGGTTTTGGTGGATCTCCTAAGATGATCATTGTCAGTTCAATAAGTTCTTCATAATCATATCTGAATTGGGACTTGAAGTCAACGAAATATGTCA
This sequence comes from Bulinus truncatus, assembly GCA_021962125.1. Classification (NCBI taxonomy): domain Eukaryota; kingdom Metazoa; phylum Mollusca; class Gastropoda; family Planorbidae; genus Bulinus; species Bulinus truncatus. The sequence goes on along the minus strand of JAGDYQ010000228.1, from coordinate 320,395 downwards.
GGAAGCTCACCTTGTTTTCTCAGAAAACATCAGTGATTGAAGGCAGTTCCAAGTTACTATAGTTGTCAAGCTTTATGCGTCCCCAAACTTCTTTAAATCTTTTGAAGATAGGTATATTTGCTGAGTTAGAGGGACCTCAACACAAACTGAAAGCCTTTGCCAATAATAGTTCAAGAACATGATGACGACATTCCAGCCACAATAGTTCTCGACCAATACGATTCTCAAGCAGTAAACAAGCTCCATTGAAAAACGACCAGTGTTGACAGAAGTGGTTTCAAAGCTCATAGCCTGGATGCTTTCTACCAGCGCCCACTGTTCTAACTGACCATAAAAAGCATCAGCAGCATTCTGTCCTGTCCCTGATGTTAGTTGAGGGACACCTAGTTATTTTTCACTGCGATCACCAGAAACCAGCACCGGCAAGCGGTCAACTTCTCCAAGACCCTGGATTCCAGGTAGGATTTTTCCATCCCAGTGTAGAACTAGAGGATAGTCAGGCTTGAATGAAACCTTTATATCTGCTGCTTGTTTACACCTGACTTTCTTTGTGGCTCTTTGTATGGTGCTTTGTGAAACTGTCAAAGATGAAGGATCATGTCCCAGCGCTGCAGCAATAGGAAACATCAATCGCAAAGCTTCACAGTCAGACGTTTGGTTGCAATCCAAGGCACTGGTGACATGCTTAGTGAACAAGGAAGTATGATACCCAATCTCCGTCTTGTTTGTCCATTTTTTTAGTTGAGCTTGGACTTGGTTCATATTCATCTAGGACTTCGAATTTATTGGATGAGTCACAGCTCTCTGTTTCATTTTCACCTGATTCACCTTGTATAGATTGTTGCTGTAGTTTTTCAACAAAATTTAGTAAAATGCCGTAAAAGGTAAAACAACGAGGCCTGTGAGCATCCCCTTCTACTAGGAATTTAGTTGTAAAATTTTAACACTATACTACCTAAGGCACAAGTAACACAAAAAAGGGTGCCCCGGTATGCGGCACGAAGTTGGATTTTTTGGGCCCCCCTACTACATATAGGCCAAATAAGTAGGTGACTTGATAATTTTATATTATATAAATCAACAAAAAGAGCCTTTGGAGATCATTCCATTGATTTAATCAGTTTAGCAGTTAATTTTGGAAAAAGTTGTAAAGCTTTTAGTGGGAGATTTTTGTTACAATAGACAAAGAAGAAATACCGAGTCATATATTGCTTGCTTGTCACTTAAACTATCATAACTAGACAATTCTAAATTGAATTTAATGACAAAATATTCAGTATCATTGCAGGTTCAGGTTCGTGCAGTGTAGAGCGCTTGATTGTCAACCAGAGAAATGAGAAGTGTTTGTATAAATAAGAGAAGAAGTGTGTTATAAGCCTGAAGATTTAAATTTTTTATCAAGTTGCCGCTCTCTCAGTATGTTACACCATACAACATATTCATGTGAGATTTTTTCCTTGCTTTTATCTCAAATTTTTAGTCTCAACGAGAAAGGCAAAAGTAGTGATTTTATTAGAATATATGATGAATGTAAATATTGTTGAGCAGTCTAAACTGCAATAAATGCCCACTTTTTTTATTTGTTTTGTTTTTACATTGCTTTTGTAGCTGTTTATAAAACTGCTGCTGCAGTCAACACGGGTAACACGAATGAGTCGTCTGAGAGATGGAGTGTAAAAGATGTAAAAGGTTACGCATTGTCGTCAAGAACACATGTGTGTTCTAGTTAAAACATCCTGAAAAACGAAGAACAGGTCGAAAATAAAGTTGAAAAATATGAGTACACACATACCCACAATAGCAGAAACCGTGAAACAAAAAAAGCTTATACAAATTATTATGGGCTTATTTAAGAAATGTTCTATTGTTTTCAACATAAAAAAATAGCGCATATCAGTATAATAACATCTTTAAATGTTACATAGAAATCTAATGTTTATAATTCTCATACAATAAAAATATATAACAAAGTTTTACTTTTTTTTGTTCCTGGGTTAAAAGTGTTTTTTCCTAATACAAACAAAAAATAGTTTTTATTCCACAAAAACATTCTTTCTGTAATCAGGATAATAATATTTTGAAATTCGACTTTTCGTGAAAATTGTTTATTCGCATTCTATACTAGGTAGTCTTGTAGAATATTCTTGAACTGCTCGAATTGTCTTTTTTCAACACAATTCTTGATTCGCATTGAATACTGAGTAGTCTTCTAGAATATTCTTTCAAGAATCTTTTAAAACTTTCTAGGACTATCCAATGTAGTCAAACAAGTATAAAAGCACAGGTGACTCGAACCAACATTTCGACTAATAATATTGCTGAGTAAGAGAATAACAAATAGTTAAAGAGCAATTATTGACTTAGATGGTATGAAGAGATATTTTGCACCCAGCAGATGAATTTTGCTACTTGTACGGACAATTTATAAAGAAAAGAGCCAGAAAGTATTCCAAGAAAAATATATCAGTTAAAATCGTTTGATGCTGGCTTATATGAAAGTGCTTTATTTTTGTAGAATTTCAATGATTTAGATCTTGTACTGTTTAAGGAGTTGCTTTTGACAAATTTTCCGACATGTTGGTGTATTTTAGCTAAATATGTAATATGCTAATATCATATACTCTATTACTTAATGTGTACAATTTTCTGCTTTTAAATTTTTATAAATAATTATATCTGCTATGTTAAAGGTTGGTACAGGTGATAAAAGAGCCATGATGTTTGCTATTCCGCTACAAAGCAACTGCTACTTCTGCATGGTGGATCTCACCAAACGTCGCAATGGCAATAATGCACCTCATATCGTTTATGCAGACATTCCTTCTTCTATTGCCCCAGTACCACACTGCCCTAGCTGCCTGTTTCCACCCCCACCCCCGCGAAGAGGGACAAGCCATCTTCAGCAGACAGCGAGAAAGATACTAGAGATACAGATTACGGTTTCACAGATGCGATTGGGAAAAGAAGGCCACACTTCTCTAATCTGAAAGCCATTAACGATCTGAGAGACCTTGGTCTTGTTGTGTACAGGATTTTGTCGGGGCCCTTAATCTTCACTTCTTCGTCACTACTTCAGATATGTTAACATTCAGCCACTTAGAAAAACAAACCCCGCTAATACTTCACATTGAACACTTCAACAATCCAATCAGTAAAAGGAACAACGTATTCACAAGAACAAATAATATAGTTTAATCATTAATATATATATATATATATATATATATATATATATATATATATATATATATATAATGATCACAGAAATAACAATAAGTCCAGATACTTAGTGTGGTCATCAACAGCCCAACTTCTACCACCGACCGCTGGCCGTTACACATCAACTACTGGTCTCCGTCCCACCATAATAACTACTGACTAGTCCGTGTTACCCTCGTCAACCCCCCTGTCCAGTACCATGAACTCTTTTTATGATCAAAACACGCCATACCCTTTGACCCGTCAACTGACCTAACACAGCTCTCATAACTAATACACGACAGTCTTACCAAATCAAATGATGAGCTTCTGACATCCAGGCTCAATTCACTGATCAAAGAAAGCTTCTTCAGTCGGCAAGATGGGCTGTGCTTGTGCAACAAAGTGACGGGTCTATTCGAAGGTTATAAGTATCAAATATAACCTGGGAGAATGGCGCCTAATCATAGACAGCTCATCCTGCAGCCTCAAAGCCGTGCTGCTTTACAGCGGAAACAACTACCCGTCTCTCCATAAGGCTCACTCTGTGCATCTCAAAGAGGACTACGCCATGTAAGGATGTAGCTGAGTACCTTTTAGTATGACGACTATGGATGGGAGGTCATCGGAGAATTCAAAATGGTGTCAGTACTGATGGGCCTACAAGGTGGTTTCACGAAATGTCAATATCTATTGGGCTTTGAACGTCGTTACCATAGACAGTATAACGAACACATGATGGGGGACTACATTTTAGGTGTTTCTTTAAGAAAGCAATTTTGTGTTAATTTTAAAAAATATATTTTTACAATTTACAGTTAACACTTTTTGTGTTTTTACAAAAACTATTAAAGATAAGAGTCGCAAATGGTACATGCTTGATTTTCAAAATATTATTGACCTTTTTTGTAATTTTTAGAGCATTTTCGAAAAAAAATGCTCTATTGTCCCCGTTTTGTCTGTCTGTCTGTCTGTCATCACCCTAGATCTCAACAACCATAAGTCCTAGACCCATGATGTATATATCATTTTGTAGGTCTTGGCCTGCCAAGAAATGACTTTTTTCCATTTTGCGATCTGACCTCTCAGGGCCGTAAAAGGGGCCTTATAAAGGACCGTTTTTTTACTATATAAGCTATATTAATAATGGAGCGCCTATATCAGCAACCATAAGTCCTAGACCCATGATGTATATATCATTTTGTAGGTCTTGGCCTGCCATGTGTACATCAAAAGTTCATTTTGCGATGGGACCTCTGAGGGCCGGGCTTCAGGGCTCCTAAGGGGCTTATCTATTATATATACACCTTGTACGTTCAATAACCCATTCATTAGGTGCGAAATACTGCAGCACGTAGTTTCACCAAGATTTATTAAGAAACTCATCAAATGAAATAGTAAGCTTGTGTTCTGAGTTTAATTGAAAGTATCAGAGCTATGCAACAATTGACGGAGTTTTCGGACGATTAAATGACTATAATTTCGAATGTTTTCAATTATGAATCCTATTTCAGTAACCACAAACCACTTGTAGTTAGATTTAAGAGACAATAATTTTTTTTCAAATATAAAGAAACTTCTTTATAATTTTTTTTACAGATATATGCATTACACAATTGAATTTATAAACATTTCCAAAATTTACAAATATTTACTGAAAGCTAACAAACGTACTGATACATAACACGAAAATGCGCTAACACGTCCTGTGTCCAGAATGGAACAGGCTTAATTGCTTGTTTAATTTTGTTTATCAAATATCTGGACCCGTTTTTAGGAACAGTTATTGATGATGACTCTGCATTTATTGCTAAGAGATGCTTTTATGAATGGTGAATGGATTAAATGCGGCCCAGAAGGTTCTAGATTTTTAAAAAATGTCATAAATTCATCTTTTCTCAATTTACAGATCCATTTTTTAAAATGTCCATATTTTTGGATGCTGGCCACATAATACAACTAGTTAGAAACACTTAAGCTAAACAAGGGCAATTAAAAATTGATGATGTGTTAATGTGGTCTTATATTAAATAGCTTCGTGCATTATAAAAAAAAGAAGGGTTTAGACTGGAAATAAATTAAAAGCTGTACGTATTAAATTTCAGCAGCAGAAGATGAAGGTAAGCTTAGCAGCACAATGCTTAAGTACATGTGTTGCAGATGCCATGACCTACTGTAAGGATGATATTTTTTTTTAAAATGGCAGTTTTTCAAGGTTCAGAGCCAACAGTAGAGTCCGTAAACATTTTTTAACCTCTTTTAGATGTTTTAAATAGTAGAATATCACCAGCTAAAGGTTTCAAAGCTCCATTAAATATTTGAAATTTTCCTTCCGTCGATTTTTTCAAATTTCAAAATACTGTAAATATGCTCTTTTTTAAATTAATTCTTGAAGAAAGAAAGGCTTTCAAGAAATTTAATAGACATTATTAGTAACAAATCCTTTGTAAACGATCTGATGCTTTCAGAGCTACCCAGTTTAAGTCATTATTTACTTATAAATTATTTCACGATCATAAACAAGATGTTGGGGCGTCTGCAGCATCTGCCTTATTATTGACATTGAGGACAACAGTACAAGTTCAACAGCCAGACACAACTGAAGCAACTGTTTCTAATATGATTGTCACTGTCACTTCGTGGGTTGTATACTCGTTAATGTTGAGGACCCCTATGAGGGTGCCCTTGGCTTGTATCTAGAAGTATGAGGGCCGACTCAGTGATAACTTGTATTTCTATTTGTGTTTCTGCCACACACAGTCTCACCACTAATTAGACGTACAACACGGGACGATAATCAATTCGACAAGTCGTGTGTAACAACAACAAGATATATTTATTCCCATAAAGACAATAGTCCGTAATGGAAGCCGGTGGCTAGTAAAAGTGCAGCAAAGGTAATCCCCAACAACAGTAAAAATAATAATCCAATATAAAATGAATAATCAAAGGGACGTCATCTCGATCTCTCTCTCTCTCTCTCTCTCTCTCTCTCTCTCTCTCTCTCTCTCTCTCTCTCTCTCTTATCACAATCAGAGCCACATAACTCGACTCTCTTCTCAAAAACCACTTAGTCGAATGTCTCAAAAACAACCCTCCTACATTACTCCTATACTTTTAGTTAACTCACACACTTTTGCACGGGGGACTTTGACCAATCATTAAACGACACTCCTCTCCCTGTCAATCACAGGGGGTGGCTAAATCCCCGCCCTAGATGATAGGGGGGGGGGAGGTACGTCATACCGCCAAATAACGAAAGTAACTGGACATCTGAACGGGTCTTTTTCCCTTTGATGATAGCCGACCAGGGGAACAGTGGTCAGAGAGAATCCCAAGCGGAATTTAACGTCTTTTTGTTAGTTTCTTTAACCCTCGTCGGGATGCGGCTTTTCATGGTATGACGCAATTATGGGGGGTGGGGTAGAAAGGATGGTGGGTGGGAGAACTGGAACATATACTATTATACGTATCTTATATTTATTAATACTATTAAGGGGGTGGCCGTGCGATGTCAAGATTTGGAATAAAGGGAATGGTTTCGACAAATTAGTCACAACCCGTGACAGTTAAAACGTGCCTTTTGTAATTATTGCGTGTTGTTTTCACAAAAAGTAATTCGAGGGGTTCATTGGGGCATTTGTCATCAAACCATGCAAAAAATTTAAAGATTTCAACGGCGATGTACGTAGCCACATGTAAAGCACATGGTACAAAGGCTCTCATAAAGATGCAAGCAATTTTCTTGCATTATTGGAAGCCAAAGCAGTTTCTATAAATGAGCAGTTGAACTCATCATTTAGAAGACAAATTCAATAAAATTGCAACAACTGTGTCCCACCATTTCAACAATTCAATTTTTCGGCATGCATGATTTAGCACTTCGTTGAAAATAATCAAATTCTGGTAATTTTTATGACCTGTTAAAGTTTTGTGTTGAATCTGGAGATGAATTTCTTGTAGTTCTAAGTATATCTCGGCAACTACGCAAGACAATATAAAATCGAAATTTGTGGGTATCTCTTTCGTGAAGACTTTGTTCGTGAAGCAAATAATTCAGTTGCATTGTCTACGCCGACGAGACAACTGACATTTCAGGCATTGAGCATATGTCACTTGGTGTAAGATTAGTCAAAGAACAAAATGGGAAAATGATAGTCACAGAAGAATTGATAGAACAGCTGAAGGTTTAGCCAACACCATCATTACAAATTCATTAGAATTTGGATTAGATATGACAAAGATTGTTGGTCAATGATACGACTGATGTTCTACAATAACAGGTAAAGAAGGAGGAGTCCAAGTAATAATTCGAAAAAAATACCCAAAAGCAGCAATTGTACATTGCAGTTCACATAAACTAAATCCTGTCGTGGGCGATTTAAATAATGTTAATGCCGCTGCTTGTAACACGACAGGAACAATTAAGTAATTATATTGTTTTTCCGAGAAGAAAACTAATTCCAAATGTTTCTTTGCTATGTGAAACTAGTTGGACACATAAATATAAAAGCTTGAGGATTTTTTAGCGCTTTTTCGAGAAGTCGAATGCGCAATTTTTTCCTTTTGTCCGTCTGTCATCACCCTAGATCTCAGCAACCATAAGTCCTAGACCCATGATGTATATACTTTTTTTGTAGGTCTTGGACCGCCATTCCTGCATAAAAAGTCCATTTTGCGATCCGAACTTTCCAAAATTTACAAATATTTACTGAAAGCTAACATGCGTACTGAAACTTAACACAAAAATGCGCAAACACGTCCTGTGTCCAGAATGGAACAGGCTTAAGATGGCGGTTTTTTTTTTTAATGTGACAGAAATTGTTAAACAACTGGAATATTTAGAACAATCTGGAAAAAGCTAGCAAGTTGCATGTCAGTTACTTTTTAGCTGTAGGAACTCCTACGTTTGATGTTTGTTTAATAATATAAAAATATTCATCAAAGTTAGATGGTGTGAACCAAAAATAACATTTAGATTTATTGGCAGTACAAAATACATTGAAGAGTTGTAGACTACATTGGCTGTTGATCGACAGAATTGTAATGAGAGGTATAAGGAAATGTTTAGGTGACATTGGTGTTGACATTCAACCTACACAACAAGCTGGAAGACAAATGAACATTGAAAATCCAAAAGTTGATTTGCCTGAGCTTTTTTAGAATAGCTGTCTTTATACCCTACCTTGATTATATTATATCATCGCTCAAAACTCTTTTGAGTAGAAAATAAACCAGCATTTTCCCATTCAGTTTTGCATCCCTTTTTGATGACAAAACGAGAAAGACTCGCATTTAAGGATCAAGCCAGGGTTATTGCTGAATATTACGCATTTGGCAATTTAATCGAGGAGAGCGAAACCCGGTATGATATATGGAAATGTAAAACTAGTAAAGAGGGAAAACAGAAAAAATGACTTTACGTGAGGTTTTAGATTAAACCATTATTTGTCGCATGTTTAAGATGGGTTTTTGACGGCATTGGCTCTTCCAGTAACAAGATACACAATCGAGAGATCATTTAGCACTCTAAGATAAATAAAAACATGGCTACCTTCAACAACTGGTGATGATCGTTTATCTTGTCTTTTTACGATGAGTATCAACAATTTAAAGAAAATTTTATCAACTGTTGATTATTAGTTTGCGAGTTGCGCAGCGCTGAGTTGCTAGGTGCGCGTTTTCCCCAAGTGTCATTTGGTGCGTGTGGTTCAAAAGGTAGGTTGGATGTTGATCTTTAAAAAATGTGGAAATATTGTGAAGTATTAAAGAATGAGACAAATTAGAGGTCCTATAAGATCCTGTACACAACACAACGATTTGGACAAATACCAAGATGGTTAGAATTTTTGTTCCAAAATAAATAGTTTAAAATTACAATATTATTGCTGTATCAGTGTAATTTATAATTTTATACTCTATTTATTAGTATAGTAACTGTACGACAATGAAACCATTATTTAAAAATTACAGTTATGTAATCAGTTATACTTCCAGATAAAATTCTTTTTTATGTTTGATATATGTACATTGTTTTCAATGTAATAAACTTTCGGGAAATTTAGTTCACTTGTATTGTAACAAATTTATGACATTTTTCCAAAATTAATGGAGGGGGGGAACAAATGCCCGCCTTGCCCCCTTCTACCCCTAATACACCCATGAGTGTATAACTCCCCCCCCCCAAAGGTCCATGATTTTTTCTTTAAAGGAATAAATAAATTACGTTTTATACCTATGAAAAAAATAATAATGCAATACGTGTTTAATAAAACATATCAAATTAATAATGAAATTATTGCGTCAAGATGTTTATTCAGATAATCGCCGAAACTCACTAAGAAATCCGCCGAAATCCCAACAAATAAGTTAAATTGAAGAGACATGTCAACATTTATACATATATTTTTTTTCTTTTTGTATGGGTGTAATAAAATGCGTTAAAGACCAAAATCAGCCCAAAATGATGACAGTGCCCCATAATCCGCCAATATATCCTATCTCCTGGCGTACCTGAAATGATGCCCCTTCCTTTTCAGACCTCTAGGACCACTAAATTTGTATTTAACTGAGGGCCACTAAATGTAACTATTTTAAGTGCAACTCTTTAATATGATTATGACTAATCAGAGATTAGGACTTCAATGTAACCATCGTTTTCGCTTAAGTACATAATTGATTTTTTAGGACTACTGTCTTAAGACCGGTCATGATGTAAAGAATTCAATTCGAATGTTAGAACATACACCACTATATAAGAATATAATTAAATGGTTAATGTAGACTTCTAAGAAAAATGCACGACTACAGTACATACATAGCTTTGCAATTAATATCAAGTAGACGAAATCACTATTTGAAGGATACTAAAGCTTTTGTTACAAATTATAACATTGGTTTAATAAAAAAATATTATTTTATTGGTTTAATAATAATACTGGTTTAAAAAAAATGTAGGTTTACCTTATCAATGTACACTTTCCCAGTTTTGAAATGAACACAAATAATGTGTACTTTGGAGTCTGCCTATAAAGAAAGTTTGCTGGTGAACTCTTGTTATTAAGCTTGGGTGAATGAATACCAGCCCCTCCTTTGTCTATAGAAAGTTTTCTTTCATATCTCAACTGGCAATAATGTGTAGACAAGTTCTACACTGTATTATCTGGTGGGGTAGCGAGGTATATAAAAAAATAGAATAAATTCTTTACTGCTTACGTAATCCTTTTTTTTTATAATAACCAATATAGAACTTTTACAAGTACTAGTTAACAAAGGCCCGATACCCGGACTGGCGAGTAGGCACGTAGTTGGAGTTGAAAATATTGATATATATATATATGAGAGAGAGAGAGAGAGAGAGAGAGAGAGAGAGAGAGAGAGAGAGAGAGAGAGAGAGAGAGAGAGAGAGAGACGTTAACAATCAGTCTATATACAAAAAAATAGCATATCTATGTTCTCGAAGTGGGCCCAAAGGACATGAACAGATTTTTGTAGCCAAAACACATTTGAGAATAGGGGCAATTAATAGTACATCAAATAAAGTTCATATGTTATATAGTTCATCCCAAAGAAAATAATCCTGATTATTGGTTCAGAAGCTTAACAAAAACAACCCCTGACGATTAAACTCTGAACCTAACATTCAACTATAGCCTACATAGTTTGCGCAAACAACACCTTATCAGTGATAAATCTTGATTCATACATATTATTTTAATAGACTCCTTTCCAATCAGTTCTTTATGTTATGTTTTATGATGCTCAACATGACATATTTAAAAAAAAATAGTGAGTGCCTTTTAGGCTACGTGTTTAGCAGGTGGTTTATTTACTGTTATACACAATATGTCGTACCGAGAATTAACTAAGAAAATATTGCTTACCCGGCAGTCCCGATTCTATGGATTTAGGGGCTCGGGGGGGGGGGGCTTGGCCTCTTTGGGGGCCTCTGCATTTTGACATTCGACATGAGATATTTTAATTAATATTTAGTGTAAAAAAAAATCAATCAAACCAGTGCCGAACCTGGGGATTTGTGGCTTGGCCTCGTCGGAAGTCCCTGCATTTTGACATGAGATCATTTACTTAATATTTAAAGTAAAAAAGATTTTTGGGGCCCCCCGCCTATTCGTATTGCAGCCCACAGTTTCGAGCACCTCTGATTGGCGTTTATATTGGGACAATACGAATCAGTTCAGATTCCTGGTGTCGACAATGCAGTTAGCTCAGGAAAAGAAAGATCCAGTGTTTTTCGAGTGTTGGATTGGACGGTTGGTTTGCTGGTGATTGGAATTTATGACAAAGGCCGTTAGAGACTTTGAATCATCTTGAGTAACATTGAAAAACCTAACACATCATAAGTCTGAGTACATTATCACAGTTGTGGATTAAAGTAAATACTGTTGAAAGAGGAACTCAATAAACTATGGTCCTTAATAGCATCACATTTTTATAAAAAAACAACTGGAAACAGGTGAGTGGGGAAGCCATTAGGCAATGGAGAATTGTTAGCAACGGCTCTGAAAGTTTAAATGAATACTCTAAAACACACATCAAATCAAAAGACAAAATTATGTTTATTATAACGTACATCATTACATTAAAACATACTTAACATTACTATAATAAAGTTTAAAATAACTATGTGCATATTGTATCAAACATAAACAGCCTGTAAAACACTTCAAAAGACTGTAAAAGACATCAGTAGACTGTAAACATTATCAATAGACTGCTACACACTTCAATAGACTGTTTAACACATCAATAGACTAGCACACATCAATATAAGAAAAAATGACTTATGGTAATAATGTGTGCTACATAACAATAAGGCATGTTATTACACATTATCAAAATGGTGTATATATTTTTTACGTTTTTTCTAAACAAACAATAAAACATTATCCTACACAAAATAGAATAAATTGAGATATTTGGACTAGAAAAAATGTGTTCAGCTAGAAGACGTGTAAATAAAGTTGTGTAGATTATTTCGGCAAAATGACTTCTGATTATACTTCCCGGTTGCTACAAATTGATTTCTTTAACCTACGATTCACTGACTATAGGTCTCATACACAGTATCATATGAATTTAACCTACGATTCACTGACTATAGGTCTCATACACACTATCATATGAATTTAACCTACGATTCACTGACTATAGGTCTCATACACAGTATCATTTGAATTTAACCTACGATTCACTGACTATAGGTCTCATACACAGTATCATTTGAATTTAACCTACGATTCAGTGACTATAGGTCTCATACACAGTATCATTTGAATTTAACCTACGATTCACTGACTATAGGTCTCATACACAGTATCATTTGAATTTAACCTACGATTCAGTGACTATAGGTCTCATACACAGTATCATTTGAATTTAACCTACGATTCGCTGACTATAGGTCTCATACACAGTATCATTTGAATTTAACCTACGATTCACTGACTATAGGTCTCATACACAGTATCATATGAATTTAACCAACGATTCACTGACTATAGGTCTCATACACAGTATCATATGAATTTAACCTACGATTCACTGACTATAGGTCTCATACACAGTATCATTTAAATGCCAATTATTTTTCCGATTTGAGATACAAACTATGTCGGCATAATAAAGAAAAATTGTTTTTAGTTTTCATATTTATCTCAATTAAAATGTCTGGGTCATTTAAAAAAATTCAAAAATACAATTCAACTAAAGTGTACTGGAACTAAAGACAACAACCCACCAATTAGAGTATTTATTATTTTTTTAATACCTCTTCAATACGTACACTCAGCATATACACATACAAAGAAATAGAATCGTTTATTTCGCGCCGAGCGCGCAGCTCATATAAATCCTCCTTTTACCCCAATCACGTCTTTAGCACGGTATCGGACCGGCACTGTAACTGACGCCAAATAAACTCGTATCCTGATATTTTAAAATTTAGAGCTGCTGTTTGATTAATTGATTTGTATAAAAATGAGATTGTCTGTTATTATATTCCAGTAGTAGTCAAATGCAACTCTTAGAGCCTTATTTAAAATTCAACAGCTTTTGTATGTCAATAGTTAGGTGTCACATTCTGTGATTTAATGAATGAAATCAAGTCCAAGCCCTACCCTGCTTTCATCACCCGAGGGTGAGATAAGATAATACATAGGATAGACAAAGGCTTTGTCTTGCCAGGTTTTTTCCACTGTGGTCGGTCTGACTAGTACCCACTTATCACGTTGTCACCTGGGAAGAGAATGTCTATAAGGGGAGATAATCTGTGCCCTTGTTGTATCGAGCGGGGAGGGGCGAGAGAGGAGTGTCCCTTTATCTCCCCTTTATCTTGAAGGTTGACACTGTCCACGAGTGAGGCGCCGCTGATCACGCGTGATGGTTGTGACGTACGCGGTCACTGCGATTGGTCAGTGAACTCTCGTTTCGCAACGCGAGAGTTGATTGCGAGGGAAGACTGGGGGTCAGTGAGAATTTGTTGGGGAGTGAGCGTTGGTCAGTCGTAGAGAGAAGTCGGGCTCCGACTCCAGCTGGGGTGGGAAACCAGGCTGTTAGGTGGCAGAACCTAGACGGTCGACCACCACAGATCTGAGTTCTTGTGAGGACTACCCACCCCAGGTAATTCGGTGTAATATATTTGATTCGTAGTATGTGTGTCTTAATTGCCGATGATGCTATTGTCCTTTTTAGGACACATTGTCTTTTTCTAACGTAAATAAATATGTGTTGTATCGTATTTACAATTGAGTTGTGTACTCATTTCTTGTTGTGTTGTGCGTCCTGTATAACCACGTGGCTGGGACAAATATAAATGCTGGCCAGAACTCAGTAGGTGATCATATTAATAGACAACGACCACAGGGACCCCGCAAGGGGACCTTGACATTAGGTGAGACAGTATTATAAATCTAACATCTTACGCACTTTTTAAATCTGGATAACGTTTTAAATAGCGATGTGCATTTTTGGTGTATTTTATTATGTGGTAATCAGTAAGCATTTTCTCTGTGGGTGGGTTTATAGCTGGGTTTGTCTTTGACTTCAAATCTTATAACTCACTTTTGGACTTGTTCTGATTTATTCAGAATGCTCAAAGTTGGCACAAGTTTAGACTCTACATGACATATACGATTTTAAATATATACTAGTCCATGAGTAAATTTTTTTTTAGATTTACTAAGCGAATTAATTTTATTATTAAAATCTAAAGTAGGATCAAATTTGCCTTGAGATTATCTTGTCCAAGCAAATAGATTTTAAAGCAGTTGCATAGTGCGCAAAATAGGAATTTTTTCAGTCTTATATAGCCCATAGTTGCCAGATTAAAAAAAATATATATCAAAGGGTAAAAAAAAACAGTAGAAAGTTGAAAGCTTTAAAAAATAATAAAGCATAATTGAAAAAAAAAATTTAATCTCCTATAAAGTTAACTAAAAACAACTTATTTTATCTTATATATCTCTATACTTATAAGACACATTTGTTGTCTGTCTGTCTGTCTGTCTGTCTGTCTGTTCCCTTATAACTCAAGATCCAGACAAACAAAAAACGTGAAATTCGTTACACATACACATAATTACTTTAGAAAGGTTATAGGACAGGTTTCGTTTCATCTCGATGGGTAGTTTTATTGTAATTATTTTTTTTTTTATTTTAGCATTTTACTATATTATAGTAATCTCGACAGCGCCATAAATAAAATTCCTCTGTGACGTCATTTCCCTATAATCGAATAGAACTTGCGCGCTGGTGCTGTATTGTGCCTTTGTGATGCAAAGAATTGTTGATGTTTTTTCATGCTCTCTGATTTGTACAGTTTGAGGAAGGTAAAGGAATGAAGAAGGATTTTAGAAGAAGTGTGAAGCCATAATAATAAGTATATATATATATATATATATATATATATATATATATATATACAGAGAGAGAGAGAGAAAGGGGGAGGGACAGAAGGATAAAGAGAGAGAGATAAAGAGAGAGAGGGGGGGGGGCAGGGGGGAGAGAGAGGAAAGGAGGGTAGGAGGGAGGGAGGGAGAGAGGAGGGAGTGGGATGGACAGGGGGAGAAAAGGAGGGGGAGAGGGAGATGGGAGAGGGAGAGAGAAAGGAAGGGAGGGAGAGAGGGGGTAGGGAGGGAAAGAGAGGGGAGAGAGGGTGGGAGAGAGGGAGGGAGAGAGATAAAGAGTGAGGGGCAGGGAGGGAGAGAGAGGGAATGAGGGGGGAGGAAGGGGGAGAGAGGGGGAGGGAGAGAGAGAGGTGGAAAAGGGAATGAGGGAGAAAGGAGGGAGAGAGAGGGGAGGGAAGGAGAGAGGGAGAGGATGGGAGAAATGGGAGGAAGAGATAAAGAAAAAAAGGGGGCAGGGAGGGAGAGAGAGGGAAGGAGGAGGGAGGAGGATGGACGGGGGGTGAGAAGTAGGGGGAGAGGGGAGAGAGGGAGATGGGGGAGGGACGGAGAGGGAGAGGGAGAAAGGGAGGGAGGGAAAGGGAGAGATGGGGAGGGAGGGAGAGAGAGAGAGAGGAAGGGAGAGAGGGGGTAGGGAGAAAACAGAAGGTAAACAGAAAACCTTATTTTAAACCCGGGCAAAGTCGGGTACTTGCAACTAGTATTAATATAAATTATCAATATTATAACAGTTATTTTTAAATGTGGGAAGCATTTTAGTGGTGGCGTTTATGACGTAGCGACATACTAAATGCTAACAAATATGTGTTATGAGCCAAAAGAAACAACAAGTATAAGACGTTTATTGTGGATCTGTGTTATTAGGTACAAGAAACTGATTTTTTATGATCTTTACAGCTTTTTTTAACATGAATATAGAAAGAACTTCAGAATCAAAGAAGGTGGACATCAAATTTATCACTAAAGCTCAGGTAGTTTGAGATATAATTTTTAGAGCATTTTTTTTCGAAAAAAATGTTTCCGTTTTGTCTGTCTGTCTGTCTGTCTGTCATCACCCTAGATCTCAACAACCATAAGACCTAGACCCATGATGTATATATCATTTTGTAGGTCTTGGCCTGCCAAGAAATGACTTTTTTCCATTTCGCGATCTGACCTCTCAGGGCCGTAAAAGGGGCCTTAGTACCGTTTTTTTTACTATATAAGCCATATTAATAAAGGAGCGCTATATCTCAGCAACTATAAGTCCTAGACCCATGATATATATATCATTTTGTAGGTCTTGGCCTGCCATGTGTACATCAAAAGTTCATTTCGCGATAAGACCTCTAAGGGCCGGGCTTCAGGGCTCCTAAGGGGCTTATATATTATATATACACCTTGTACGTTCAATAACCCGTTCATTTGGTGCGAAATACTGCAGCACGTAGTTTCACCAAGATTTATTAAGAAACTCATCAAATGAAATAGTAAGCTTGTGTTCTGAGTTTAATTGAAAGTATCAGAGCTATGCAACAATTGACGGAGTTTTCGGACGATTAAATGACTATAATTTCGAATGTTTTCAATTATGAGTCCTATTTCAGTAACCACTAACCACTTGTAGTTAGATTTAAGAGAAAATAATTTTTTTTCAAATATAAAGAAACGTCTTTATAATATTTTTTTTACAGATATATGCATTACACAATTGAATTTATAAACATTTCCAAAATTTATAAATATTTACTGAAAGCTAACAAACGTACTGATACAT
Source organism: Bulinus truncatus (assembly GCA_021962125.1). Lineage (NCBI taxonomy): Eukaryota > Metazoa > Mollusca > Gastropoda > Planorbidae > Bulinus > Bulinus truncatus. Next base: position 303,520 of record JAGDYQ010000228.1, on the reverse strand, counting down.
AACATGAAAATGCGCTAACACGTCCTGTGTCCAGAATGGAACAGGCTTAATTGCTTGTTTGAAAATGTGAATTTTTCGTTTTTTTTCTACACCTTCAATAGTGCCAGTTTTGCCAAGCGTTATCTGCAAAAGTATTTAATGTACAAAAAAATCATTTACAGTCAACACAACCACATATATATATATATCAAATTCATATATACATAAGAACAAAATTGAGGGATTTAAAATTACAATATCATTGAAATTTAATGCATTGAAAATGGGTTTTTTATATTTTACTAGCTGTACCCCGCAAAGCCTTTGCAGGAAGATAAACTTGTTAAGCCATTGCCGAACCTAGGATTTTGGGGCCCTGCATTTTGACATGAGATTATGTACTTAATATTTATTGTAAAAAATAATTTTGGGGGCTCCCCTAAAGCAGGAGCCCGGTGGGACTTTCGATTTTGGACATCCCCCCCCCAAACCCTAGTTACGCCTCTGTGTTAATTTTTTTTAAGTTATGAAATAATTAAAAATCTAATTAGTTCTTGATTCTTTTTCTTACAACATCCTAAAAGATAAATTATTTCAATTTTTAAAAAATGTCAAAGAGATCTAATTAGTTACTTTTCATTAAAACAACTAAAAGGATGCATTCTGAAACAAAAAAACAATAAAAATAAATGTCACTGGGAGAAATCAATCCCGGAGAGTCTGCATAAAAGTGATCAATGTCCAAGCTGCACAACCATCCTGCCACCGCGCCAACCAAATTAAGATGCAATTTTAATGTAGTATAAGAACAAATATTGCTCGGTTATGTTTTCATTGCCTTTTGACCCAGTTTTTTAGGCCTATATTGTTATTTTGTTATTAAGAAATAATTCAAAGCCGTATTTATTTAAAAAAATAAATATTATAAAAGCTGAGAACTTAAATAGTATAGAAATTTGCAGAATTTCTTTTTTAAAATATTATATTGACGTTATTTACGAAATTAACATCAATGTTTAGGGGAATTTAAGCTCTATACATTCAAATAGCCATGATATCTAAAGATTTCTTTTAAGTTAAAAATAATAAAGGTTATAAAAGAGGTGAGGGTAAGCAAAAGTTAAAAAAAATTGTCATTTTGAATTAATCACAAAAAAAGAACTATTACTTATATTATATACTAGCTGTACCCTGCAAAGCCTTTGCAGGAAGATAGACTTGTAAAGCCATTTCCGAACCTAGGATTTGGGGGCCCTGCATTTTGACATTCGATACCATGACATGAGATATGTACTTAATATCTAATGTAAAAAAAAAATAATTTTGGTGGCTCCCCTCAAGCTGGAGCCTGGTGGGACTTTCGATTTTGGACCCCCCTCCACCCTAGTTACGCCTCTGTGTTCAGATTTGATACATTTTTTCAAAATTATTTCGTTTTTTTGTTTAAGTTATGAAATAGTTAAAAACCTAATTAGTTGTTGTTTCTTTTTCTTACAACATCCTAAAGGAAACATTATTTCAATAAAAAAAATGTCAAAGAGATCTAATTAGTTTCTTTTCATTAAAATAACTAAAAGGATATATTCTAAAAAAAATGTCCAAGAGAGGTATCGTACCTGGATAGTCAGCATAAAAAGAATAACCTAAGTTGCTTAGCCATTCAGCCACCAGTTCACACAAACATGTTGTACCCTGCAAAGCCTTTGCATAGAGATCGACTACTATAAAGCCAGTGCCAAATCTAGGGATTTGGAGGCCCGGGGCTTGGCCTCTTTGGTGCCCCTGCATTTTTACGCTTGATACCATATCATGAGATTAATGTAATACTTAATATTTAATGTAAAAAATAGCTGGGGCTAGGCGGGACTTTCGATTTTGGACCCACATACCTAGTTACGCCTCTGTGTTAATTTTTTTAAGTTATGAAATAAGTTAAAATCTAATTAGTTGTTGTTTCTTTTTCTTACAACATCCTAAAAGATAAATTATTTAAATTTAAAAAAAAAATGTCAAAGAGATCTAATTAGTTACTTTTCATTAAAATAACTAAAAGGATATATTCTGAAAAAAAAACAATAAAAAAAAATGTCTCTGGGAGAAATCGAACCCGGAGAGTCTGCAAAAAAAAGGGATTCTTGGCCAAGTCCCATAACCTCTCAGCCACCACGCCACACTAATTATGTGTGCAATTGCAATGTACTATCAGAAAAGTATTGCTCGGTTAGGTTTTTATTGCCTTTAGACCTAGTTTTTTTAGGTCTATATTGTTATTTTGTAATTAAGAAATAATTCAAAGCCGTATTTATTTAAAATCATAAATATTTTAAAATCTGAGAACTTAATTAGTATAGAAATTTGCAGAATTTCTTTTTTTTAAATATTATATCGACTTTTAAAAAGAACTTTATTTACGAAATTAGACGAAAACACGTTAAATAGCTATAGTCTTATCGTCGCCGACGTCGGAGATTTTTTATTAATACTTTTGTTTTACGTTTGACGATGTTATAATGCTCTGTTGTAATAAAAACTACAATGATTTGAATGATATTATATGCTAATTATTAATTTTAATATTGGGGACTTTTACATTTTATAATTAAAAGCACAGAAACTATTGAAAACTCTAAATATTTCAAAAAGAAAAATTGAATCGAGACACAGGGGATGACGCCATTTTTGAATTCTTGTTTTCCGCTTTCGATTTAACGCACACAGGAAATGAATATTATTATTATATATGATATATATATATATATATATATGTGTGTGTGTGTGTGTGTGTGTGTGTGTGTGTTTGTGTGTGTGTATGAAAATGTAGGATATGAAGAGCTCTTAACTATTAAAGAATCATTAGACTAATTACTCTGATAAATACAGTACAGGGATTGATAAATCTATGCTTGTAGAAAAGTCAATAAAAAACTCTTTTCATTTTGGAAAAATCCACTACATGTATTAAGATATTTTATTTGAAAAATTATACTAGTAAATAAGACAAGGTGTGAGTGTTGCCGTTCAGTCATATTTATTGAAAATGTCACATAATGGTACTGTGTTTATTGAATATAATTAGCATAATCATTCATAATAAAATAACTACAAGTTTAAATATAAATAACAAAATTATATATATATATATATATATATATATATATATATATATATATATATCAGGCTTGTGGAGCCGAGAAGCCATGGAGCCACTACTTTTTGCAGTGACGAAAAAATATGCTCCCAAATGTTTTTTTTTTACAGCAGAATTTTTTTTTTAGCTTTAAAATTGCAAATTTATTAGATTGTTTGCCTCCTACAATTTGAAATGTTGTCATGTTTTACGAACGCCACAACAGTAACAGCATTTAAATGATAGCGTGCAAGCACATCACCACAAGAAATATTTAATGGGGAATAGTTTTGTGTTTGTTTTAAATCTACTTTACCCTCCAAATTTTATTAGACGAAACCCGAAAAAATAATAATACAGAGTCCGCTTAGTGGAACCCTAGACACTGAGTAACGATTAAATCATACAATTCAAACAATAATAAAAAATAAACAAAAAACAATAATAAAGTGTATGTATAGCTTAGCTAAGTGCTTATTTGCCACGGGTCCGAATAACAATCAGACTTTATTGGGACGGGGTCCGAATAAAAATCGGAGTTTATTGGTACCCGGGTCCGAATAGTCACTTCGAATTTATAAGTAATAAATATAAATACTGAAGTCTTTAAAATATTTTAAATAATGTATCATTACTATTTGTTAATTTGATCATTGAAATAACTTTTTATTACCGTTGAAAATGGTGACTAGTGAAACCTCGATAAAAAATAATTATATGTTTCTGGATGCACTGAAATTGTTTGTTTTTAGTAAAACCGACAATGCGTATATTTTTCAAGTTCCTGACTATGTGGGTGAACGCGGCAAAATTTGCATAACTTTTTATCAGCGGCATGTTAGCGTGGAGCAATTACAAATTTTTTTGTCTCGTGTGATACTATCTTAATAGGGAGCTGGATCCGGAAAAAAATATGGCGGCTCCCCAAGCCTGATAAATATATATATATATACCGTATGTGTTGTTAGCCTAATTATCGATATAAATATATAAATGTGTGTTCATTTGTGTTTTTTATATAGTATAAAAATATCAATACTTTTTTCTCTAAAATTTATAACCGGCAACACTCACGCCTCGTCTCTGATTAGTAACAATAGTAGCAGTATTATTAAATGCATACATGTTTTATTGAAAGTGAGAAAAATTTCAAACTCAATATATTTCTAATACTTCAACTGAACTAATATTAATAATAATACTGACTTAGATAAATGTGAATTTAAGTATAAACTAAAAATTAAATTATATTACAAAAATAATTCAATTTACATCCATTCAATAATTGCTATGTTAATTTAGTTTACAATGTTTACAATGTTGACATTGAATTACCGATCGCATGACCTATTATATTTATTCAATTTAAGATAATAAAACTAACAACTGTCAAAAAAGATATAATAGTTAATTTTGAACATATAATTTCTCAGAAAATATTATTATCTCTTTAAAAAAATAGCCAGAAAATAATAGAAGTTTCCACAAACATGAATGGTATCGTTCAATTTACAAAAGCATCAAAATTGCTTCGAGGTTTAACAAATTATAGTTATTATAACTACATTAATAAACATTTCCAAAGAAATATAAGGTTAAAGGAAAATTATACAAAAACTGTAACTATTTAACTGCAAGAATATTTTGTTTCTACTTATCAAATAGGTGTTAAAGTTCCGATAAAGTTCTATTCATTGTGACTGGTGTAGCGTTGTCAATATGATTGTCGGCCATTTTCACGGTCGCTTAAGATAAAATGAATGGTACATGCTATTTCTTAGCGCTCTACAATTTTGAGCCATGCTTATAAATTAAGTTCTATTATCGTATTTTAAAAGAGAAATGGACGGGCTTTCTAATGACACTTAGGAAAAACCTACAAAATTTAAAAATTACATAGTAATTTACATTAGTTAATCTTTTCTTGTGTATCATGAGTTCGTCCAATGAGAGGGGTACCAAAATAACAATGTGCACCAAATACTAAAATTAAAAGCATATTTGATTACAATATACTGAACTAATTATATCTTTCCATTAGCTGATATGTAGCAATAATCATAGATAATCTGTATATATGAATGGGTTCGCACAATTTTATTTTTAATAATGGTAATATGTATAAATTATTGAATGTATATAATGATATCTTATTTTAATTTGTATCTTTTGATGAATTTTTAATAAAAACTTTTTTTTAAGTTTTTAATTTATTTTTCTTAGATCCAAGTAAAAAAAAAAACAATAACCAAATAAAATATACAAGCTGTAGAACTTTTATTTATGGGCGCCCAACTTGATGAATAACACAGCTCAACAAAAAAATTTTTTTTTCGAATTGCCAAGAATATTTGAATGAATTTATAGCAATTCATGGGTGCTGATTTCAAAACTGCCACTGCTTTTGCTGAATTGGCTCTAGTTTCTGAGATATTGGACATTCTTGAAAATATGATTGTACCCTTTGTGTAAAACAAATGCAATACGTTTGGTGTCTGTTGTTTTATTTAACTATACCAAGTTATAACTTGGTTTATTTTTTTCTCTTTTATAGCTGCTTTCTAAAGACATCATGAGTTCATCACGAAGATGCTGTAAAAATGATCCGAATGTATTATGTTACATCTGTGGAGAATACATGATTGAAAAGCAAAGAAGAAATATAACTGACTTTGTGTAGCAGGCATATTTGGCTTATTTCGGTGTGAAGCTGGAAGACCAAGACAAGTCTTGGGTTCCCCATAAGGTCTGCAAAAACTGCGTGGAGAGCCTACGGCAGTGGACAAATAGTGAGAAGAAAAGTCTAAGTTTCGGTGTACAAATGATATGGCGAGAGCCGAAAGACCATTTTGGTGATTGTTATTTTTGTATTGTGAATGTTAAAGGCTTCAATCGCCACAAGAAATCTAAGTGGGGTTATCCTGATCTTGAATCTGCAATGAGACCAATTCCACATAGCAGTGAAGTTCCTATACCAGTGTTTACTGGATTATTAGAGCTTTCACCATCAGACTCCGACGATGGGCAAGATCTGGAGTTTTTGGGAGGTGAAAACAGTGGAAGCGATTATGAAGGAAGCTCTTCAACACCTCAACCATTCAGCCAAGAAGAACTCAATAACCTAATACGAGACCTAAAGCTGTCCAAGCAAGCATCTGAGCTTTTAGTGTCCAGGCTCAATGAAAGAAATTTTCTCAAACCAGAAGTTAAAATAACATTTTATCGGAAAAGAGAAGATTTTCTTCTTCAATATTTAAGTTTACTGTAATGACATCCCTGGACTTCCGCTCCAAATGAGACTACAAGACTACCATTTCGAAGACTGGCGTCTTTTTATAGACAGTTCCATCACAAGCATGAAATGTGTTCTGTTACACAATGGTAACCGATATGCATCTCTTCCCATTGCTCACTCAACAACACTTAAAGAAGAATATGAGAATATCACAACAGTATTGCAGAAAGTCCGTTATTATGAGCATCAGTGGTCAATTTGTGCTGATCTAAAAATGGTAAACTTCTTGCTTGGGCAGCAGTCAGGATACACAAAATACCCATGCTTCATTGCCTTTGGGATAGCAGGGCAAAGCAAGATCATTAGACAAGAGTAACATGGCCTGCATGGGAAACCATGACTGTAGACAAAAATAAGATCATTCTCCCACCGCTTTATATCAAATTAGGTTTAATGAAACAATTTGTTAAGGCTTTGGACAAATCTGGCAAATGCTTCAAGTATATTTGCAGATCATTCCCCGGATTGAGCATGGAGAAGCTGAAAGCTGGGATTTTTGACGGTCCTCAGATTCTGAAACTCATCAACGATCGACATTATACTAATTTCATGGATCACCTTGAAGCTTCTTCATGGAACAGTTTTGTTTCAGTTGTCATGAACTTCTTAGGTAATAACAGAGCATAGAATTACGAAGAACTGGTGCAAGATATGCTCGCTAACTTCAGAAACATTGGTGCAAATATGAGCATCAAGGTACATTACCTGCACAGTCATTTAGACAAATTTCCAGGTAACCTTGGGGACTTCAGTGAGGAACAAGGCGAGAGGTTCCATCAGGATATGATGGTGATGGAGGAGAGATATAAAGGAAGATGGGACATACATATGATGGATGACTACTGTTGGAGCCTCCAGCGCAATTGCACCAACAACACATACAAAAGGAAGTCGAGCGAATAGCGATTTGCTAATGCATTACTATAGACTATTAACATATTAATTAATTAATTAGACATAATTAGTTTTTCAAATGAAAATGTTTTCCTCTATAACACTATTACACATATTTTTGAACAAATTTCTGCATGACTATTAACAGTTTCACTACTTTTTGTTAGTATACTATTATACTTCATGCAATTCTTGACAAATTCCAAACACGGTGCATACATTATTTAATTAATTTTAATTATCTCGTAAAATAGAGCCAATCTAGCAAAAGCACTTACATATTCTAAATCAGCATGGTTGACTTTGTATAAAATGATTCAAATATCACTGGCAACGAAATCACTGTTTACCAGTGTAATTTAATTACCTTTTTTAAAGTCTCTTTTAACTTCAACTTTAAGCTAAGTGATTTTTCGAAAAAAATCAATGACATCCAGTTCATGTTCTGATATTGGTTATTTTGCTAATATTCATGTTTATTTCTTATGGCAGAAAACGAACTTTCAACTGAAGAACTGTAGCAAGAATTATTAAAATTTAATAACAAAGTTTGGCGCTTTATATTTTAAAACAATTATACTGGATTAATAATTCAATTTTGTATTAGAAATGTTTGAAACGCCATAGAATGTAGAAAATCCTGAGACAGCCTGAAAGAATTTCTCGCATTCTATAATGCAGCTGACGGACTTGAATATTAAGTTTATATCCAAAATATAAACGAAATCCTCTCCGTAAAAGAAACACGGATCAATTAACAATATCCTCCTAGATAATAAATGCCTTTAGTTTTTCATAACTGTTTATCGATCAAACGTGATGCAGGTCATTAAAAATATTAAAAACTACGGTACATATCACGCGTAGTTTTAATGAAACAACATGTTTTATGTGTAGGCTAAATAAGAAGATATAACATTTTCAAAAGGTTATTACTTTGAGCTAATTAGACACTGAAAACTTTGTACAGTACTTTCATTGGTCTGATGTAATTGTGCTAGTAAAACAAGCCAAAATCTATCACCAATTGGTAAGTGAAACAGCAAAAAAGAAAAAGCCATATAAAAGCTACAAGATTTTATTTAACGAAATAACAAATGAAAATTATATTTGTAATCTTGCCAAATAAGGAATATTTAAATTAAAAAAAAAAAGGTTTTATCGCTATGCAGTAGCAGTAGTCAACAATTTTAAAAAAAGTTAACTCCCATCTGTTTTATCTGAAATAACAAGATGACTCGCTGAAAAGGAAAGATGGGGGGAGGGGGGGAAGAGATGGGTGAGAAACTATACAAACACTCTCGCTCGCTGAAGTCAAGCTCTAACGAAAGAGGGATGTGCTTGTCTACTGAAAAGCTGCCAACTGTGATATTGTATTATCAGTTCTATATCAACAGATTTTTTGTTCAGTAAGATATAAAATTCGATTATTTTCTCAATTTTTATATCATTTTGAATATTTAAAATCTATTTGTAAATTATTCTTTGGTGAAAAAGTTGGCGGGTAAAATAAGTTGCCAGTCTCTCTGTGGGTAACAATGTACAACGTATTTATATGTGGTTTTTTCCCTTAGTTCAGCCGAAGAATGTCAAACGTGTAAATAAAGTATAACCCGAATTCAGATCTGCAACATCTTCGTTTAGAAATCCAATTATCATTTGATTATATGAGGAAGGCAAAAATAATGTTCTTATTAGTTTATATATTTCATATAAAATTAAACAGCTATCAATGCCCAATTTTTTATTTGTTTTGTTCTGTTTTTCCTGTGTTTTTTTTTAAAGTTTCGTACCGCAGGGAACAACGGTAACATGGACTTTCCTACCCAACATTGGTCAATCTGGCCAACCCCTAAAACACACACCATTTCTATAGAGCCGGTAACTTTAATTTTGCTTGAACTTAATATAAAGTGCCTGTGTATCGAACTATGCTGCTCTTTTAAAGCAGGAATGGTGCCAAGGGCCCCCTTTCGGAATCCTTGGTCTTGTTGTCTATGAAAATGAGTCGCTTACTTATTTGGACTCGAGTTTATATTTTTCCTGTTCCACAGCGTTTTACTGATGACAAAACGTACAACACCTGAAAATGCAATAACAGGTCTAGTAGAATAATATGTATAACTTTATTACATAAAGGCACCAGCCCTAAACAGAGTCTTATGGCTTACAAAGGTAAAAACAAATAAATCAAACAAAAGTGAATAAGTAAGTTATATCTATCTCTCTCTCTTTCATATGTCCACCGTTCTAATCGAGAAATCCGAGTCGAATGTCAGTTCTCTCCCTTTCACCCACGCTTTCAGACTCGTACACGTGACCTCCGATCAATCATACATTTACGCTCTTCACCCCGCCAGTCAGTGGTCACTAGCTTCTCGCCCTGGTGGGGGGGGGAAGTACGTCCAAACTACAAAGAAAATAGTAACTTACCGTGGAATTAGGTTTCTATTCTTTGTCGGTGGTAACTGGCGTAAAGCCGACCGCAGAGAAACTCAAGGTGCAAAAATGGCATCTTCCTGCCTGATTCCTGGCCAGCATCCCCTCGTCGGATAGTACGGACTTTGATTCTTGGCTCGCTGACCACCTCCCCGTATGACGTAATTACGCGGTTGAGGGGGGAGGGTAAGTGGGTAGCAGTAGGAATCAAGGGTTGAAGGAGTAAATTCGCTCAATTACTCAAAACCAGAGGCGTAGCTGGAAGGGGGCGGGGGTACATATTGTTACAACTTGATATTTTACAGAATGACACACAGGACACGTGGGTTCAATAATGACTAGACTGATAATTTATTTATTATACAAATTATCTAAACATTAATTCCAAAACCACAAATAAATTCACATAGGAAACAAAAATCACTGCCGGCCACAAGCGAATCCAAAGTGTAATCTCAAGGTCACCAACAACTTGTCCTTCAAAACAAAAACCAATTAACTACACATGTCCGGTCCACACCTACAAAAATCAGGTCACGTCACTGGTCTTCACGCATCGTCCTCATCTCTTGTTTTTACACACCTGTCCAGGTGACGACTGGTCCAGCGCCGTGTGTAAAATTAAGAGGGTCACAACACTGCCCCCTCTTAAATCTGTCCGTCTCGGACAGGTCCATCTGCACCAAAGAATTTGCAAAGTCTATCGAGGTGCACCACCTTCATCTTGGTGCGTGCGCCTCTCTGTATTCTGTACACGACGTCGTTAAGTCTCTTTATGACCCGATACGGGCCTTCCCAGTCCCTCTGCAACTTTGGGGATCTTCCTTTACGTCTCTGTTGGTTGTAAAGCCAGACTAGGTCTCCCTCTTGAAAACCAGACGAGTTTGCCCGTCTGTCGTATCTGGTTTTCATGGTGTTACTAGCGAGTTTGAGGTTTCTTCGAACCATAGAATGTAGTTCCTCGAGTCGAGATCTCAGTCCATTGGCATAATCTGTTTCCATGGAGGGAGCGTCTCTGGGGAGCCCGAACAGAAGGTCACAAGGTAGGCGGAGTTCCCGACCAAACACTACCGTTGATGGCGAGTGACCCGTCGTTTCGTGAGCTGCTGCTCGGTAGGCCATCAGAAACAGTGGTATGTGAGTGTCCCAGTCTTCCTGACGATCATCTACCAATTTTGCCAGGTGCTGCACCAGTGTCCGGTTAAACCGTTCGACCATCCCATCCGATTGTGGATGTAACGGGGTTGTTCTTGTCTTTTGAATCCCCAAGAGTCTGCACATCTCCTGAAATAATTTTGATTCGAAGTTTCGAACCTGGTCCGAGTGGAGCTCCATCGGGACTCCGAAACGACTGATCCACTCGTTAACCAATATGTCCGCTATAGTTTTGGCCTCCTGATTCGCCATAGCAAAAGCTTCTGGCCACTTGCTGAAATAGTCTTTGATAACCAGGATATAGCGGTGCCCTTGCCTGGTCCTGCAACGTCTATAGCAATTCTCTCAAAAGGGACTCCAGTAAAGTACTGCTGCATGTGACCCCGAGGTTTGTTCCTCGGCCCTTTTGTTGCTGCACACTGATTGCATTTTCTACACCAGTCCTCTACATCTATCCGGTAATGGAACCAGTAGAAACTGCGGCGCACTTTCCCCAATGTCTTGTTAACTCCAAGATGACCACCTGTTACACCATCGTGCATCTCTTTTAACACTTCCACCACCCTTGACTTCGGGAGCAACACTTGCATGCGATGAGAGCGGCCGTCAGTTGACTCCCAAACCCGTTTGATGATTCCCCGGTTTATTATCAGTGAGTCCCACTGAGCCCACTGAGCCCAATAGGCCTTCGTAGCAGCACTCTTTTCTGCTACTCTCTGCCAGTCCGGCCTTTGTCCTTCTTCTTTCCACAAAAGAATGGGAGCCAGATCCTCATCCTTTAGCTGATCCTCTCGTAGACTCATATCCGACCATGGTTCTGAAGCATCCAACCCCAATCGTGCACAACACTCAATATCAGTTTCCTTTTCCTCTAACCTTTGACAGTGTTTGCACTCCAGCTTACAAGGTCGACGTGACAGGGAATCTGCATTCGTATGCAGCAATCCCCTGCGATTTTGGATCTCGAAGTCATACGTTTGTAGCCTCTCTATCCACCTAGCGGTTTGTCCTTCCGGGCTTTTAAAAGATAGCAGCCATTTCAGTGATGCATGATCTGTCCTCAACATGAATCGTTGTCCATATAAGTACTTGTGGAAATATTTGATAGCATCCACCACTGCCAGCAATTCTCGTCTAGTAACACAGTAATTCCTATCGGATTTCGAAAGGGTCCGGCTGTAATAGGAGACGACATTCTCTATGCTATCTATCCTCTGGGACAACACAGCACCCAACCCGGTACTACTAGCATCTGTATCGAGTATAAATGTTTTACTAGGGACTGGGTAAGCCAGCACTTTAATTTGTCAAAAGATTGTTGGCATTCTTTACTCCAAAGAAATGGCTTCTTTTGCTCCGTGAGCCGATGAAGCTCTCTGGCAATGCTGGAAAAGTTTGGCACTAATCTGCTATAATATGTGCAGAGTCCCAGGAAGCTTTGAAGTTCATGCGCATTCGTTGGTCTTGGCCAACTCTTTACCGCCTCAACCTTACCAGGATCAGTGCTTATGCCATCTGCAGACAAAACGTGGCCCAAATAGTTCACCTTCTTTCTAAATAGTGAACACTTCCGTGGACTGAGCTTCATACCGGCACTGCGAATACGCTGGAACACTTCTCTAAGGTTCGTAAGGTGTTCATCAAATGTCTTTCCCATCACTATAATGTCATCGAGGTAGACGAGGCATGTCTTCCAGTTGAGACCTCGCAAGATGTGTTCCATAAGCCGTTCAAATGTCGCTGGTGCATTACATAACCCAAACGGCATACCAGTAAACTGCCAGAGGCCATTACCCGCGTAGAATGCAGTCTTTTCTTTATCTTTAGGGTGTAAACCAACCTGCCAGTAACCACTTTTTAAGTCAAGGGTGGAGAAAATTCTAGATCTCGCGAGTGTATCCAAAGTGTCGTCGATACGGGGAAGAGGATAGCTGTCTTTGTCAGTTACCTCATTTAAAGATCTATAGTCTACACAGAATCTAAACGACCCATCTTTCTTCTTCACAAGTACGACAGGTGAACTCCACGGGCTGTTGGACGGTTCTATCACCCCTTGTTTATGCATTTGTTCCAACATTTCTGTTGCCTCTAGTTGTTTCGCTAGAGGTATGAGGCGTGGCATCTGCCGTATTGGTTTAGCACTCCCTGTGTTGATTCGATGCTGAACCAAGTCTGTTCTCCCGCAATCATTTTCTTCAGCTGCCATGATATCTGTATACTCCTGTAACATAGCTTCGGCCTTATCATAATCGCTTTGGGGCAAATCCTTCCGCAATTCACATAAAAGTTTATCTAAGAATCGATTCTTTGCAGGACTTTTGGCTATTAAACGTTTATCAATCTCACAGTTCGTTATTAAATCAACAGGGTCACATGTAGCGATGACACTGTCCTTACGAAGGTTTTGATCAGTATTTGTACTGGTACCAACTTGGTTTCATTGATTGCCACCAATGTTTTCCCAATGGCTAGTCCTCGACCAATTCCATGACCAGCCTCTACTATGGCTGTCTTCATTCCATCTCCATCATAGTCCAGTTTACCCCAGATGATAAATTCTGACTGAGCAGGTACACTTATGTCTTCAATAAGTCGTATCCGCTTTATAACATTCTCATCATCGTATTTCCCAAGAAGGGGAAATTCCTTTTTCCCACACTGTAACGTGCCTACGCCAATGTTCAGTGTAAGGCCATATAAGTGCATGAAGTCCAGCCCCAAAATGCAATTGTCGACAATGTCAGCCACAAAAAAACCCATGAATGAACGATTCATCCCCTAGTTGGAACTCAATTTTAGTCCGTCCCAGGATCGGCATTAATTCCCCACTTGCAGTCTTCAATAAATGTCCACTCACATTTTTCATTTGCATGTCTTTGATTGCATTAGGTCGCAAGATTGAACGTGATGCCCCAGTATCTAATAGAAATCTACACTCAAGCTGTCCAATTTTTCCTTTAACATACAGGCTCGATTTAGTCCCCAGAGTTGCAACTGGAATGACGACTTTATGGGCTTTGTTGGAGTGTTTTGCCAGCTTTTGCCCTACGAAGCTGGCAGACGTTAGTTTCCCTGGTTACCCCAGCGATTAAATTGTGGGGAGGCTCTTGAGTGTCTGGTCTGGTATCGCCGAACTCCTGGACAGTTTCTACGAAGATGACCAGAAGCACCACAGCTCCAGCAGCGAGGGTCATTCATACTCTTAGTCCTCTCGGCTATCTCTTGTTCCTTGGCTGCCATAGCCTCTTCAACCACCCTACGAATCTGGTCAAGCTGTGTATCTTCATTGACCTCTAACTGCCTTGAGTGATGTTCGGTCCTGGAGGAATTCTTAGCAGCTTCATACGACAGGGCATAAGCCAGTGCTTCGCTTGCCCTTTGTTTCCCACTCATTCTAATTGCTTTTTTCAGTTCTGGGTCGCGAATGGCATCTATGAAAGAGTCAATTATAATAACATTAAGGAATTCCTGTTCAGCCGTTGGGTAGGACAGGCGTGCTAGTCGCTCGATGTCTGCCTCTATTTCTTGCAGGGATTCCCCAGACTTCTGTTGTCTTGTCTTCAACTGCACTCTGTAGACCTCCTGCAAGTGTTCATCGCCAAACCTCAATTCTAAGGCCCTAACTACGGCATCATAACGTCCTGGATCAGAAATGGTTTGCAGTAGTTCGGCGGCTTTTCCTCTCAAGGCCAACACAAGCGCCGTTGCTTTATCTTCGTCCCGGGTCCAGCCGTTAACATTAACAGCCGCCTCAAATTGTCTTTTATAGACGGACCATGAAACAGTGCCGTCAAAAATTGGTGGTCTTATCTTGCTCAATGTAGTCTGGGTCACCACCTGTGACCCCCGCGCCTTGTTCAATTCCTCCCTAATGCCGCTAATCTCCTCGTTGTATTTTTCATTGTTCATTAAAATCTCAGCCCGGAGTTGATTCACCCTCATGTCGACATCTTCATTTATTTCGATCTTTGTTTTCTCGAGGTCACCTTTTAAACTTTTCTTAATGTCCTCTATTTCATTTCTTAATGTGGAATGAAATTCTTTCACTTCACTTCTCAGCTGCCCGATTTCTGTGGTAAGAGTGTAGCTCTCCGGGTCCATTCCCTCATCGATAAGAGCTTCATTAAGTCTATTAACCAGTTACTGCTTGTTGCCTTCAGTCGGAAGGCCCCCTTCTTCAAGTTCCTCCTTCAATTCTCTAACTAAAAGTTTGTTTAGTTTCTTACCGGACATTGTAGACTATCCCACTTCTGACACCAGTGTTACAACTTGATATTTTACAGAATGACACACAGGACACATGGGTTCAATAATGACTAGACTGATAATTTATTTATTATACAAATTATCTAAACATTAATTCCATAACCACAAATAAATTCACATAGGAAACAAAAATCACTGCCGGCCACAAGCGAATCCAAAGTGTAATCTCAAGGTCACCAACAACTTGTCCTTCAAAACAAAAACCAATTAACTACACATGTCCGGTCCACACCTACAAAAATCTGGTCACGTCACTGGTCTTCACGCATCGTCCTCATCTCTTGTTTTTACACACCTGTCCAGGTGACGACTGGTCCAGCGCCGTGTGTAAAATTAAGAGGGTCACAACAATATGTCCCCGGGCGCTACTCACAATGGGGCGCCAAATTTATATTTCACATATAATATATGATTTTTAAATGGGGGGGGGGGAAGCTAAAAATGTATTAAAAAGGTATTGTGCCCCGGGCGCGAGTTAAGCTCGTTACGGAACTGCTCAAAACCCGTGACAGATGGTTAGCCGGCACTTTTTTCCGTCTCAACCATTAACAAACCTAATTTTATATATGTTTATAAAATAAAATATAATTATGTTGCATTATGCTTACTATGCACTGTATGGGCCTAATCGTAAATAGTTTGCTTATTGTCACATTATTCCTAATCCGTTATCTTTACTATCATCCTACATTTCTCACTAAAATCATAAATGTATTTGTTAGAAGCAAAAAAAGATATACTTTAATGAATGGGTTTATGCCACGGCACATCTACAACCATCTCGCGTTGCACTATATCAGGGGTTGGCAAACTTCGGCCCGCGGGCCGCATGCGCCCCCAGGGTAGTTTATGCGGCCCGAACGCATTTACATGTTGCGATCCTATATCGATGTTTTTTTCTTCCTTTGTTTAGAGATTTTTGCTATATTTTTCTTTTAATTTTATTCCGACTATTTGATTCGAATCTAGAATTATTAAATCCGTTTTATAGCTCCAGATAATTATTTGTGATCACTAGCTGTAACGACCAAAGTCAGTAATGATTTTATAACACAATTTGGAAGGGCCGGGAATGTGAGATTACATTGTCGTTCACGTTTAGAGAGAGTTTTTATTTTTAGGTGATGTCAGGCTTGTCAATGGGACAGATTTTTCTGTCCCATCCTATCCAATGGTAATCTATGTCTGTCCCGTCCCATTGGAATCCCATGAAATCCCATGAAATCGCCAACGACACCAGTCATCAACTACAACAATGACTGACAGACCGATTACTGGCGTAACGGTTGTGCCTACGCTACACGCTAGCGGAAAACAGATTATGCTTATTGCTTCAGCTACGCATGGCAAATTTATATGTAATCTCCATCCATCTCTTATAATCAGGCCGTACTATTGGTGTTAATAGCTTGCTCTCCATCTGGTTGTTTATATCACATCTTTGGGCGTGACGCACCAAAATGCAAACGAACAATCTTATATGATAAAAGGTTATGCGTATTTGTTTATTTATTATCTGCTATCTGGTGTCCCACCACAAGATAAAGAACAGATTACGTAATACATATTTAAATGAAAAAGAAGGATTAAAAGCTTTAAAATTAACAAATTTGGGTTAGCTCAAGTCGCTATGACGTGGCTACTCTGTCCCATGCCGTGTCCCATGGGACTTGGGAAATACAATTGTGTGCTGTACCATCCCTACCCATTCCATGGACAAGCCTGGGTTATATACATACCTGTCAAAAATTAGACGACCAGGTTAGGCTGGAATTAAAAGCAATGCTAAGCGCCATTGTGTTTTCAAGAGACAAATGTTGTGATATGCTAATTCTCTCCTGTCTGGTTTTGTATACATGGCGCCAAACTTCTACATGGGCTTGATAAATGTTACAAATAATCAGTGTCCCAAAGTTTCTAGGTTGAGCATTGTTATTACAAGAATATAGATCAGACATTGTATTTTCAAGAATATAGGTTGGACATTGTATTTTCAAGAATATGGATCATTAGGTCAGTGATGAGTTAATTAATTAGTCTGTCATCAAACTTGAAAAATTCAGGGTTACTTCTGTTTTGACTGAAATCACCAATTAGGAACTGACCAATCAGAGACAATGACATATGTGAGAAGACACAGTAATTAGGGTCTTATAAAAGCAGCTAGCAGATCATTACAAGAACTCACAATGCATAGCGAATTAATACAAGTAGTTATGACAGTAGCCATTCATTAATCCATATTCGAAACTGTCCTTCTGCTCAACCAGAAGAGGATTTACAATTTACATTTTAAAGGTTTTGTAAAAATTGTAATTTTAAAGCGAATACACTTTGATTTAACCATGAGTGCTGCCAAAAAACGTAGGTCTGGTGAAGTTGATGAATGATAAAATTAAAGAGGAATATCCTGACAATACACTTTTACCTCTTCACTGTGTCATCCATCAGGAAAGTCTTTCTAAAGCTGCGTTGAATATCAAGCAAGTTATTGACCCAGTTGTCAGTGTAGGTGAAAACAGGTTTTGCCATTTCCCTTTGCTAAAACAGAAAATCATTTCTGCTGAAATGGCTGACAAGTACAAGGCTCAGCTGGATGCCTTGGTTGTGGAATTTGAAAGAGGTTCAAAGACTTCAAGAACCTGGAACCACTCTTCAATATCCTCAGTTCGCCATTTAGTGCAGAAGCTGATTCAGCCCCAGAGGATATACAATTAGAACTGCTAGGTCTACAAGCAAATTATGACCTGAAGGAGAAGTTCAAGTCAGTTCTTCTTCTGGAGTTTTATGGATGTTTGTCAGCAGCTGCATTTCTACACCTTAAAAACTTCGCTGCGTAGCTATTGTCACTATTTCGGTCCGCATCAGATCCGCAGACTTTTCCGAATCGACGGACTGACAGCGGACGCTTCGTATGGTTAAGTTGCGGACTCGCGGACTGACGCGGACTCTCGTGCCCTTGCCTATAATAATTTAGCTTTAATAGATACTTTAATTATTCGTAAACTTTTGCCACTGAATCTGAAAATAAATCAATAAATAAAAGTGGCTTTTTGAAGAATAAAAAACAGGGAGGGATGTTAAACTGGGATGATAACATTAATGTTAAAATATCTAAAAAAATGTTTTTTTTTAAAACTCGTACAATTTTTTAATTTGTATAACACCAACTAATAAATAAAATTAATAAATGTAAATTATGTACATACGTTATATAAAAAGTATATTTAATCTTGGCTTATATTTAGTGTCTTTAGCCGGGTTTTTCCTTTCTCTTATCTATTTATATTTATACCAGTTAAAAAAATTAAATTTCGTTTAACGTTTTTCTGTTATCGTTTTTAATAAAAATGGATGCTGAAACTGCTAAGCGCAAACTCGATTCAGGTGAACTAAAACTTTTAAACCCTGAAAAACTGAAGCTTCGATCTACTGCGTACGGTAGGTTTAGCATGCTTTGTAACGAACAACAGATTTATGTCGGCTTTGTCAGCTGCACCACTTGCCAAAGAATTATAAAGCATGACTAACATTTATCGGGAACCACACACCTTAGCCGCCACGCTGCCATTCACGCACAAATGGTAAATGAATCAGGAGGGAAAAGAACTACAGCTTTGCCTCAGTCTAAACGCACAGGTTTTGTCACACGCACGAAAGTCCTTCATGGCGTGAATACTACCCAATATCGACGTTCATTGGCGTTCTTTTGTGCGGCCGATTTGAGACCGTACTCTGCCATCGAAGGTTTGGGGTTCAAACAGCCAGTTCAAACTTTCATTGGTATTGGTAGTAAGTATGGCAACGTAGCAATCAAGGAAATTCTGCCGTCAAGAACAACAGTGGCTGACACGTGTAAGGGTGAAACGGAAGTAGCCAGGGCTAAACTTGTTGAAACAATTCATGCGTACGTGAATCGCTACGGGCTCATGGGTGTAACAACTGACATATGGCAGGAGGAATATAAGAAAAAAACTTTGTTGCAGTGACTGTTCATATGCTTGAATGTGGTAAAATGATTTCCAGAGTCCTTCATGTCTATCAGTTTTCACTTGAGACTAGACCTGCCAGCCGAATTTTTTTTTAAGTTTCGGCTGGCTGACATAATTTTTCGGCTGATAGCCGGCGTAGCCGAATTTGACCATAAATTGAGTCTATTGAAATTTGCGGCTGATTTTCGGCTGATTTTTGGCAGATTACGAAATGTTTGGCTAAAATTCGGCTGACGCCTAGACAATATTGAATTGATAAAACATCAGCAATAAAACAATTTTACAATACTTGGGGAAAAGTTTTATTATTTAAAACAACAGAAATAAACAGTTGTATATGCTGTCCTACTAATACAGTACATGAATACATTCCACACATTCAGTTTCTGTCTCTCAATACCTTAATAAGCACTTAAAATATCAGTTTATAATTGTCATGAATAAAACAAACGCGATTTAGTTTATCAGCTGTTAGACTTGATTGTTTGTTGTTCATTATCAAACTAGTAACCTTAAACATGCACTCTACTGGTACATATGATGCTGATGATAGGTGAAGACGAGCCAGTTGAATAAGTTGTGGATACGAGGATAATGCAACACTGCTACACCAGAAAGCGAGGACATCATGAAACTGAACAACAGGCGCCGTCAAATAGTTTTCAATTTCCACTGCCATCTGAAATAAATGTTCAAAAAATCAAAACACAACAGTACTAACTGCTAGTTTATAAAACATTTCATTATAGTGCTCAGTATACGTATTTTAAAATATTTTACTTCAAACTGACTGGTCTATTGAAAGCGAAATAAAACGAAAACTGTTTCAATGCCATAAATTAACACATAATACCATATTAGTACAATTGTCTGGTGACTGCTCAGTTCTCAGCTCATTCATAAGCTCCATTCGCAATCGCTTACATCGGGTTTCTTCAGAAACATGTTCACTGACTAGCTGCGAATGCGATACATCAGCTTTAGACATGATGAATCCACGGGCCATTGCTGACTGTATTGCGTTCTCCAGAATTGTGGTTGCTTCTGACCGTGGAATCAATGATTTGAAACTTGGATCAAGCAGCTTATTTGAAGGAAATCGATGGTCAAGCTGGTTGAGAGCTGACAGCTTGATCATTTGTATTTTGTCATCATCATCATCTTTTCAAGTCAAGTATAGACTGAATCATCATCAATGTTGAATTCCAACGCGTTGGACATTATGCCTTCACTGACTTATCATTGTGTCTATGACTGTCATTGATGGCGTTTGTGCTTCTCTCAGAGGCATCCATTATTGATGCACTGAGCTGATCATCTACAAGAAGCAATTCACACACTGAATACATGCCTTCTTTCAGGGTCTTTATCATTTCTTTATCCTCTGTGAATGCTGCATCTCTTCTATAATTGCGGTCTTGAAATTTTTCATTTTTTTATGCTGTCGGTAGTATTAAGGTGCAATACGTGTGCTGTAAAGTGCTGGTAAGAGTCAACCTTCAAAGGCTTTGAAGTCTTTATCATAATTGCAGCACCATTGTGGCAGCTGGTATTTTATGATCAACAGAAAAGCTTTTCAAGACAGAGCTGATATGGTCAGCAAGGTCATGTGCAATAAGATTATGTAGTGTTAATATAACGGCGAAAGAAATACGGTGGCTAATGAGGCGCGCCGCATATTTTTAGGCGGATTTACGGCGGACGAAAATTCGGCGGCGTAGCCGGCGCCAAGCGCCGGCTGAGGGGTCTACTTGAGACCCAGAAGTCTGCCGAAAACATTCGACAGTCCCTGCCCAAAATGGCTGGATGTCTGGGAATTAAGGACATGGCAAAGTATTTCTACTTTGTGACAGATCAAGGAAGCAACATTAAGACAGCACTCAGTACTAACAATCAGCGTCTTCCTTGTGCATGCCATTGTCTCTCCATCCCACTGAAACATGCTTTGCTAAATGGACCAGGAGACAAGGGCGACACAGAGGAATTGCATACCCTGCAAAAGGTGATTGATGAAGTGGAGGCTAAGGTCAGATATATAAAGAAAAGCGGATTGAATGCTGCACTTGCCAAGTCGGTTGTACAGGAGAATGATACACGCTGGAACAGCGTGTTTTTGATGTTGGAATCTGTTGTCGGCCAAGAAAAAGAAATTAAGGAAGCGTTGGAGAAACATTGTGAAAGTTCCGGAGTGGAGAATATTGACTTTAATTTGCTGAGAACATTCATTTCGTTTCTTCAACCACTCCAGGCGTCTACCAAGAAGTTGGAAAGAGATTCTCATCCCAGTATCCACTACGTATGGCTTCAACGCGAGATGCTGTTGAATCATGAAAACCTCACTTGATTGACTCGGAGCTTGTCAACCAGTTGAAATCCAGACTCCGCTCTTCATTGCAAACAAAATTCACTATAACTGATTTCCACAAAATCGCTTTATTTCTGAACCCGGAATACAAAGGTCTAAGGAAACTGACGTCAGAAGAAAAACTCGTTATTCATAATCTAGCCCGGGATTACATGACGATGATATTTAACAATTACTGTAATTGGACTACCAACTTGTTTACAAGTTATGAGGTGCATGATGTATCACTGCAATGTAGCAGCACACAGTGAGCGTCCAGGTTCTCTTGGTGCACCTTCTCGATTTACAACTGCCAAAATTGTGCTGAATCAAGTTACTGCTTTCTACGAAAAAGCAAACATTCCAATGGTGACAGAGAGGAGAGCTTGTGAGTACAATAAACTTCGTTCAATTGATAAAAGTCGCCGAAACACACCAGCCGCCAAACGTAAACTGGAACAAATGAAATCTATGTTGGCAACAACTTTTCAACTGTAGCCACCAAATGTCGAGACTATTATCAAGAATGCAGAAGATCTAGCATTCTTGAGGTCTATGAAAGGAGACAGGTCTTCCAGCTTTGGATAATTTGATAAAACACTTGCAAAAAACGTCGCTCGACGCCATTCACGAGATGTCGCAACATTGGAACGTCAGAAATGCGCAAGAGAAGAAAATGCAGCATGTTCAACGATATCAGTGCCTTCCAGCGAGGGTAGCGAACCCGATGATTCTACTTCTAAATCTGAAGATAATATGGAGTTTGTTGATAACTGTTTGGATGATATAATGCCATTGCAAAAGCGAAGAAAGCCAACAGGAGCTTTGGTATTTATACCTCCAGATGTTTTAACCCGACCAAGTCTTGTGTCACTAGCGACAAGATTAAAGATTACACCAACACAGCAGGCAGCTTTCACACAGGGCCTTATTAGCGAGTCTGGGGGTGATGTATCAATGGTGGCTTCTTCCTATGCCACTGCAGATCGTTCACGTCGCAAAGTTGTAAGTGAGATATCTTCAAAGATCCACGACTCCTGGGAACCACCCAAACACTGCACTCTCCACTGGGATGGCAAACTGACACCTTCTCTAAAAAATCATCCTGTCACTGAAGAACGCATAACAGTTGTTGTCGGTGATGCAAAGCAATTGAAACTTCTAGGAGTGCCATATTATGCCAAGGCAACAAAGAAACCCGTTGGTGAAATAATTGCAGAATTAACTATGAAGCTAATGACAGAGTGGCATTGTAATGATTGTATCGTTAATATGACATTCGACACAACAAGATCAAACACTGGTCATCAGACTGCTGCCTGCATTGCCATACAAAATATGCTGCAACGCGCTCCTCTGTGGTCAGGTTGTCGCCATCACATTGATGAAGTTATCCTCTCGCATGTGTTTGCAGACATGAAAATAGAAGTTTCCAAATCCCCGGATATAACTTTGTTCACCAAGCTGCGAAGTAATTTGAAGTTGGTGGCACATGATTGGTCTCACGTTTGTAGTTCGTTTACGTTAGCTGATCATTATCTGAAGGCTCTAGAGCGACTGACGATAATGAGAGATGCGGTAATTGCACATGCCAACTCTAGTAAACAAACCGAATTCTTGCGAGATGACTACCACGAATTCCTTAAGCTGTCCCTTGTTTACCTGAATGCTACAAATAAGGAGGTTAACTTTAAAAGACCAGGTGCCCTGCACAAAGCACGATTGATGGCAAAGCTGATATATTGCCTCAAGATTGCACTGTGTGAGAAACAAATTCAATTATTGCCTCCAGGTACTATTACCACACGTGATCAAGTGCTAAAGATTCCTGCATTTGCTACATTTG
The DNA here is from genome assembly GCA_021962125.1 of Bulinus truncatus. Taxonomy (NCBI): domain Eukaryota; kingdom Metazoa; phylum Mollusca; class Gastropoda; family Planorbidae; genus Bulinus; species Bulinus truncatus. The sequence continues at coordinate 280,183 of JAGDYQ010000228.1, read as the reverse complement.
TAACACATGTTTATGTCGTGTGGTGGCTCACTTGCAAAAAGAGTGTGGGTGCACCATGGAATGATCTACAGCTCTACAAGCGACTTTTGGATTACAACGATGTCAACAGAGACATATCCAAGTGAGCAATCCGTGCCCTGAATAGGCATCTGTGGTACCTGAAATGATCGCACTTGCTCTGTTCAGCAATGTGTTGGAAAAGCGAGCTCTAGCAGATGCTCTGCTAAGGCTTCTACCAGTGGTTGCCCTCCAAACTCCACAGAATCGATTTGGAAATGGTTGGGGAAAACCACGATTCCAATCAATTGATTCTAAAACTTGGTTGTGTGATCTGGCTGGAGTTGACTCGTTGTTTACTATATATAGACTTCAACTGGACACAGGATTCCTCCAACTGCCTGTTGATGATTGGTGCCAAACAGCTTCTTACATTGCCAGTGCAGAAAATGTTGCTGCTATTAACGTTCTTAACGTTTGTGCCGAGAGAGGAGTGAAACTGGCATCTGACTTTGTTGAAGCAGCGCTAACGGATGAACATTTTCAAAACATTCTTCAAGTGGTAGAAATGGACCGCAAAAACATCTCAAATGTGCGTAAACCTTACAAACATGCAACAAAGTGAAGCTGAATTAAATGCAACAGTAATAAATAATTTATTACTTTAATGTAATTTTGATATAGGCTAGAATAAACTTTTGTTTTCTTCACATGTCATGTTTTGTGATTTCTTGGGCCGGGGGGGGGGGAGGGGGGACCTCTAAATCAACTCTGGTTTGAAAAATATTTTACACAAGTTATTATTAATGATATTAGAACAAATTAGAAACATAGACATCTCAAAAACAATCAATTTTTTCCTCTATTGTGGTGATGCACCCTAATGTCCGTCTAACAGTGCATGTTGAAAATATCATACAGTTTATTTGTATTTGAGTCATAACTAAATAACTTATATTTTATTGCAATGCTCTCGTGGCTAATATCGTTTAGACCGATGATCATGCGTATGGCTTAAAGAGGCGTCGGATTGACCACAAATTCGATGACTGGAAAGATGTTAAAGATAATGATGACCAACCAGCGCAACTGGATGACGTGGAAAGATATATGCACTTTAGTTGACTGTCGAACAGACCAATTCCTTCAGCAGTATAATCGATGGCGCACCAGTGTTCGACATCACGAAATTCTGCTTTGATACCAATATCCAAGCCCAGTTCTCGTTACTTTGTCGTGTGGCAATTGGTATCCTAAGCGTTCCTGCTAGCAGCGCGAGCAGTGAGCGAGTATCCAGTACAGCTGGCAGAGTTCTGGAGAAACGGCGCAGTCAACTATCTAGTAGTTCAGTGGATGCTCTACTGTTCATGCATTCGATGCATCACGCTGTGGACACATGAGTCTTCATAACACTGTATTGCATATTATGGGGTTATTTAGATAAGTCTAGTTTCAATGTTGTTACTGCCAGGGGTTGGAAGTGGGGATAAGCTCCCACTAACAAATAAAATGCTCCCAATGACGTGCGTCTCAAATAGCCTCTGACAACCAAGTCCAACTCCTGGCCTTCTCGTGTGGCTTAGGTACTAAGCCCGGCGAAACTGTTTCCACTGACATGAGAAGGGGCGAAGGCGGTTCACTGGCGCATCAAAACCAGCCGCTTCGGGCAGATGGGGCTCGTCAACCTCGGTTGGTAGCTCATCTAGGAGAAGGAAAACTCTGTTTTCAAACCTCCGCTACCTAGCGAATATGAGGATAGGCTAAGGGAGTAAACCCTGAAAAGAAATCCGGAGCTGGAGTCCCCAAGGCGGCCAGACCTTTTATTGTTAACGCCGGCAACTCCTGCGGAGCAGCTGAAGCCAAACCGTATCGGCTCTGTCTTTCCCTTGGATCCCTCAGCTGCGCGGAGAGGGGGGACTGCTGCACGGGCAACAGTTATCTCTCCATATCACCCTGCCCAGGCTCTGTAGCTAAAGTGGAGAGGACACTCTAGCGTCGTCGCACGATGTCGATACAACACGGAAGGGGACAGTTACCGGTTCTAAGCTCATCCGATTGGCGAAATAAATGAGCGCCAGGGGTCTCCTTCGACGGTGGGAGAGGTCATCGCGCCTCATTGAACAACTACCGCCAGCCTCCAGCCAGTTCGGTGCTGTCTCGCCAAGGCTCACCTGCCCCACTGGGTGCGAGGGGATTAGAGATGCACTTCTAAACAAGCAATTAAGCCTGTTCCATTCTGGACACAGGACGTGTTAGAGCATTTTCGTATTATGTATCAGTACGTATGCTATCTTTCAGTAAATATTTGTAAATTTTGTAAATGTTTATAAATTCAATTGTGTAATGCATATATCTGAAAAAAGATATTAAAAAGACGTTTTCTTATATTTGAAAATAAAATTATTTTCTCTTAAATCTAACTACAAGTGGTTTGTGGTTACTGAAATAGGACTCATAATTGAAAACATTCGAAATTATAGTCATTTAATCGTCCGAAAACTCCGTCAATTGTTGCATAGCTCTGATACTTTCAATTAAACTCAGAACACAAGCTTACTATTTCATTTGATGAGTTTCTTAATAAATCTTGGTGAAACTACGTGCTGCAGTATTTCGCACCAAATGAATGGGTTATTGAACGTACAAGGTGTATATATAATATATAAGCCCCTTAGGAGCCCTGAAGTCCGGCCCTCAGAGGTCCTGTCGCGAAATGAACTTTGATGTACACATGGCAGGCCAAGACCTACAAAATGATATATACATCATGGGTCTAGGACTTATAGTTGCTGAGAATGGGCGCTCCTTTATTAATATAGCTTATATAGTAAAAAAAAACGGTACTAAGCCCCCTTTTACGGCCCTCAGAGGTCAGATCGCGAAATGGAAAAAAGTCATTTCTTGGCAGGCCAAGACCTACAAAATGATATATACATCATGGGTCTAGGACTTATGGTTGTTGAGATCTAGGGTGATGACAGACAGACAGACAAAACGGGGACAATAGAGCATTTTTTTCGAAAAATGCTCTAAAAAGCGGGCCAATAAACACACGCACCAGGCAAATACAAGATAAGAACTAGCAAGAAGCCTCCAGCTCTTCGATTCGCAAGCTGGAACATCAGGAGTATCAGGACTATGTGTACCGGACTCACTTCTGACCTTCAGCAGATTGATGACGCAAGGAAGACCGCTGTCATCGACAGGGAACTCTCACGACTAAACATCGACATCGCCGTTCTATAGGAGACCCGGCTGGCTGAAAACGGCACCATCAGAGAAGATAACTACTTATTCTATTGGCAAGTGAAGTCCTCAGACCAACCTAGGCAACACGGTGTTGACTTCGCAGTGAAAAACACGCTTGTCAGATTCATAGAGCCCCCAACAGACGGCTAGTGTTGTTTTAGTCCCAGGTCATATTTTAGTTTCAGTTTTTATTTCGTTTTTTCTGTAATAATTTTAGTTTTCGTCTAGTTTTAGTCTTGCCTCTTAGTTTTAGTTCTCCTTGACGAAAAGTCAACATTTTTGTTAGCGAAGGTTTTAGTTTTAGTTTTCGTGAACGAAAGCAACACTATATTTTAGTTTCAGTTTTTATTTCGTTTTTTCTGTAATAATTTCTGTTTTCGTCTTGGTTTTAGTCTTGCTGCTAATTTTAGTTTAAGTTTTAGTTCTCGTTGACGAAAATTAAACATTTTCGTTAACGAAAGTTTTAGTTTTAGTTTTCGTCGACGAAAACAACACTAGAGACGGCTCTGGGAGATTACTAATCCTCCGACTGTCAACGTCCTCTGGCTCACATATTCAGCGTGTATGCTCCAACCCTCTGCTCCACTGCCGAGGAGAAAGATCAATTTTACCCGTCCGTAGATGAAGCGCTATTGAAGATTCCTAGCACTGATAGCCTTTATCTCCTTGGTGATTTCAACGCAAGGGTAGGAGCTGACCATGTGGCTTGGCCCACCTGTCTCGGAAGCTTTGGGAGGGGAATGATCAATGAAAATGGCCAGTGACTGCTTGAGCTCTCGTGCCACCATGGCCTGTGCGTGACCAACACCTTCAAGTGCAAAGATATCCATCAGATATCTTGGAGGCACCCACGCTCCCGCCACAGGCACCAGCTCGACCTCACCAGAAGAGGGGATATCGACAGTATCCTCCTCAACCGGAGCTACCACAGTGCATACTGCGACACGGACCACGCCCTCGTGGCAAGCAGGGTGCGCATGACGCCGAAGAAGCTGCATCACTCCACGAAAAAAGATCGCCCTCGCATCAATACCAACTGTGCCGTAAATCCCGAAATAAAGCAACATTTTATCAACAGTCTGGAAGTCGCACCAAGCGAAAGAAAGTTAGCAGATGACACCATCGACTCTAGGTGGTCGCATCCTCGCGATGTCGTATAAAACTCCGCCATCACCACCTATGGAAAGATAGAGCGGAGAAACGCCGATTGGTACGAGGCCCACTGGGAGGAAATAGAACCCGTTACCGAGGCAAAGAGGAAAGCCCTACTGGCCTACAAGGCCAGGCTCAGTCCAACATACTAAAAGCCCTACGGACAGCCAGGAGCAAAGCCCAGCAGACCACCTGCAAATGCGCCAACTCCTACTGGTTGAACCTCTGTAGCAGCATCCAGGCAGCTGCCGATACACGAAACGCAAGAGGGATGTACGAAAGCATCAAAAAGGCAATAGGCCCAACTCCCTCCAAACCGCTCCTCTTATATCCAAAACAGGCGAGGTCATCAAGGACCAGGAAAAACAGAAGCAGAGATGGACCGACCACTACCTGGAGCTACCCGCAACCCACAACACCGAGACTGATGCCGCTCTTAGCGCTATCCCAGATCTGCCTGTCATGGAGGAGCTAGACACCCCACCCACCGTGGATGAACTAAGCAAAGCCATCGACTGCCTTGCCAACGGGAAGGCACCCGGTAGCGATGGAATTCCACCAGAAGTACTGCAGTGCGGGAAACCAACACTGCTAAAGCCATTGCACGACCTCCTAGGTAGCTGCTGGAACAGGGCTATATCCCCCAAGACATGAGGGATGCCAAAATTATCACGCTATACAAGAACAAAGGGGACCGGAGCGACTATATTAACTACCGGGGCATCTCCCTCCTCAGCATCGTCGGCAAAGCTTTCGCCCGCGTCGCTCTAAACCGCCTGCGGGCCTTCGCCTCCCGAGTCTATCAAGAGTCACAGTGTGGCTTCAGGGCTGGCCGATCAACAGTGGACATGATCTTCTCACTACGTCAACTTCAAGAGAAGTGTCAGGAACAGAAGGTGCCACTCTACATCGCCTTCGTCGACCTCACAAAGGCATTTGATCTAGCAAGTCGAAGCGGACACTTCAGCTTGCTGCAAAAGATTGGCTGCCCCCCACACCTGCTTGCAGTGGTCATGTCCTTCCACGACAACATGCATAGCACGGTTTGCTACAACGGCGCAATCTCCGAGGCCTTCCCAATCAGCAGCGGAGTAAAACAGGGCTGCGTCCTTGCACCTACACTCTTCGGCATTTTCTTTTCCATGCTCCTCCAATATGCCTTCAAGGATTGCAGCGAGGGTGTTTACATCCATACAAGGTCCGATGTCAAGCTCTATAACATAGCCCGCCTCCGTGCAAAGACCAAAGTCAATAAGGTCCTTATTCGCGAGCTGCTCTTTGCAGCCTTGACATCACACACTGAAGACGGACTGCAGCAGCTTGTCACCCGCCTCTCTCACGCGTGTAAGGAGTTTGGACTGACTATCAGTCTGAAAAAGGCGAATGTCATGGCAAAGGGTACAGATACCCCCCAGGCATTGACATCGATGGGCACACCCTAGAGGTCGTCGAGAACTTTAACTACCTCGGGTCCACCATCTCCAGCTCGCTATCCATAGACCCGGAGATCAACTGCAGAATCGCTGGGGCATTCACAGTCATGGCGAGACTAAATCAACGTGTGTGGAAAAACGCCAGCCTCACTGAGAATACCAGACTGCGCGTCTACCAGGCCTGTATACTCAGTACCCTCCTCGTTGGATGCGAAACTTGGACGACTTACGTGAGGCACAAAAGGAAACTAAACAACTTCAACATGAGGTGCCTGCGACGTATACTGCAGATAAAATGGCAAGATCCCCAACACTTGGGTGCTGGAGAGGGCTAACATGAGCAGCTTGTTTGCAGTTCTCAACGAGAGACGCCTCAGATGGCTCGGTCATGTCAAAAGAATGGACGCAGGCCGCATCCCGAAGGGCCTACTCTATGGCGAGCTAGTTATCGGCCAGAGGAAAACAGGGCGACCTAAAATGCGCTACAAAGACACCTGCAAAAAAGATATGAAACAGTGCTCCATTACCCCAACTCCTGGGAGAACCAAGCAGCCGATCGCCAGTTTTGGAGGCTCGCTGTCCGGCAGGGTTTATCGCGCGCAGAGGCTGAGCGACAGGAAAATGCTGCCCTGAAAAGATCAAGGCGGAAGCAGAAAAAACAACAGCTACAACAACAGCTTCAAAAACCATCTATATTCAAGTGCGACAAGTGCGGCACGGATTGCCACTCCCGAGTCGGACTGCACAGCCATTTCCGGCGGTGCTTGAAGACTCAATTTAGCTGCACCATCGTCTCTCGAGACGGACGGATGCCGACGAGATAAAGCCAAGTGAAATTTTGTAAATTGCACTACATTTTCATGTTTCTCTTCGCTGTTTGACATGATGCTCTAGCCTATGCTGCATTTTCTTCTCCTCAGTTTTTAATATTACCGTTTAATGTTTGAATCTTTGAAAACTTTATGTTTTGCTTACAGTTGAATAAAAAAATCTGGTGTTGCTTTTTACTTCATGTTTTAATAATTTTCTTTAGCGTTACGATACAAAATTTCAAGTCATTTAAACAACTAAATTTCAGCAATGCGGACGCGCGGACAGACTGAAAACCAATGTTGTAAGATTCTGCGGATGCGGATCATTGATAGAAATCCATGGACGGACACGGACGCTAAATTTCAAGATCCGCACAACTCTGGTCAACATACATTTGTGAGCAAGCGTTTTCTTGTATGAAAAAAAAACACGTTAAGAACAGATTGATGTTGACTGACTGCAATTTCAATGCAGTCATGCGAATCCGGACCAGTAAACAGGTTCCACAGTTTAAGAACATTATCCGAAATTGTGAACAGCTACATACTTCTCATTAATTAAAATTGTACTCTGTGGTCAGCTTGTTTGTAAATTAAGTTACATCGTCTTCATAAATGTTATGACAGGTAGCAAAAAACGTTTGTTGAAATAAATATGAATAGTGAGGTCTTATTACCAAATTAGTCCTGATTTGATTTATTTTGTATTTTAAAATGTATTGTGCTTGTTTAATATAGTGTGAATGTGAAATAAAACGACAAACATTTCATTATTATCCATAATTCATATTTTCATACGTTGTAAATAGTTATTAAAGTAGACAAAATATACATGCGGCCCGCATTAACAATCAGGTTTTAAATGTGGCCCTCTGTAGAAAAAGTTTGCCCACCCCTGCACTATATCATACAATTAAATTATAAAACGTTCATGTGTAGTATATAATGGAAAATAAACCATTAAGAACATACTCTTTGTAGCCACAGCACGCGTGTATCGTGTGCAGGAAATTCAGGCAAGTGTATCCAGCAAAAGTAGGTCAATGTAAGTTATAGTTCATTGACTTTCTGTGCTGGATGTTACACTGCTTTGTAAACACAACAGGTCTTGTAACCCATCAAGTGATGTTGCAGTGTACTTGGAAGAGAATAAGACTTGGTTTTGTGAGTGATTCTTCTTTATGATAAACTAGATACTATTTATATTATTTTAAAATAATGACACAATTATCAGTTTCAAGACGAGTGTTTAAAATATCATTGGTTGATAGTGGAGTGAATTCTATTAACAGCACGTAAGTGGCAGTATTTTTCCTCTTTTAGTATTTAACTTTTCGGTAGATTATGAAGAAAAAAGAGAGAGTAAGTAGGCCTACCTACTGTTTACCAATCCTTTGGCCTTGAACCTAAACTAGGTCCAAAAAATAAAAACGTTAGAGAGTTGACATTGTTCGATTTGGGGGACAGGGTGTTAAGGTAAATTGATGCAACAATAGTAGCAACTTAGAATATATAGTCTTGTTTTGTGTGTTAGCTCAGATTTTATTCTTAGCCTTTATTAAATTTTTAATTTATTTTAAAAGTAATATATTTGTTTTGTTTGTTTTAGTCTAGTAATACTCAGTGATAATATTGTTGTTGTTTTTTATTTAAAAGCCAGCGGAATATTTTTTTTTCTTTCTTGACTTAAACAAAGGGTGACTAAGGGTCGTATAAAATAATATTAATCGTTACAGTCTCAGGTATACACATGTATTCATTGTAAGTGTAGCTTTACTTCAATTTGCATTTGAAATTCTAACGCTATCATATAATTGTATTTAATACATTTTCAGATGTAGAAGAATATAGGGCGAGACCGGGACAACATGACTATGTTAACAATAAAAGGTGTTTATTGGATTTATTTTTAAGAATAGTAAAATTAGTTTTACGTGAACTTTTAGATTAACCATTTGTGGTATTAAATATATTACAATTTAATTTGTAAAATAAAATGAATACAGAATAATTGTATTTTTCCCCAACCATAGCGAATTTTCATCTTGCCCCAGTACCTGTGGTAAGATGACTATGGCCTTGGGGCAAAATGACAACACTAAAAAAAATTGAACACATTTATTTTTAAATACGTTACGTGGTTTACCAAATGATAACTGTGTTTTTACTTCTTACAAAGTACCGAACTTAGCATAATGCATTGTAAGGTTATAATGTTAAGTTGTGCAGCTAACAATAGTCACAAATAAAAATGCTATTTTCATAAATGGAACATTCCTCATGCCAGCACTCTTGGCATTTACAGCACTGGATCAGTTCTTCTCTTGGATGTATATTATTGTATAATAACTAAAGAAACAATAAATGTACCCCAGGCCCCAACCCTAACCTCTAAAAGCAGAAAGTAACTAAATTGCAACTGGCTGGCTTTTCCAGAGTGTTCTTAATATTCCAGTTGTTTAACAATTTCTGTCACATTTTCAGTGATGATTAAAGTCTTTACTATCTGTTAAGTACGTCATTCGTATTTCATTGCCAATAACCGCTACGTCATTGGAATTTTCTTTCAGATGAAAAAAAACTTTGGTAAAGATGTTTATTTCTTAATAGTGAGTCTATCATAGAAGAGACATTAACATATATGCCTTTATTAAGATGCACTAAAATATTGAAAATAATTCCTTAGATCAGACATGTATTTATATAAATTATCGTTTAGCCTATCATGCTGGCGAACGACTGAAGTTGCTCGGCTAGCAAAAAATTTTAAGAGAATAATAAAATAGAACAAAAAAATGTAAACTACTGGAGTAGCAAGTTACTTGTAAGTTACTTTCAGTAATATAACTCGACCTTTAAGAAAATTAAAGTATATATATATAACACAACTTCGAGAAGACGCAGGACTATATATAGATTGTGGCATTCCCAAATACGTCACAGCAAGCATTCGACAACTCGCGTTGTTTCACCAGCCTGTATAGATTTGTGGAATTCCCCAATACATCACAGCAAGCGCGTTGTTTTCTTTCTTTTACAAAACCAGATTATTTTAATTTCTTATATGACGTTTTGTCCTTTTATTTGGTAAAATATATTAAGCAATATGATCACAGTGGTGGTTGTACAATACTATTTCATGTCTAGACAGCTCCAGCTCCAGTAGTTTTTAAAACGGTATTGTTTGGTCGTAATCATGTTTTTATGTGTTCTAAATACGAAACTATTTCATTTATCCCCCGTCGCGGTAAATTCTGCGTAAAACCGCGGAAATGGGGGAATGTTGTACATAAAATAACATTATAATTAGGGATGTGACGAAGTTCGAATTCGAATCCGACGACATTCGAACTTCGACGTTTTTTGAGCAAATTCGAATCCGAAGGATTAAAAAAAATCCGTCGGATTCGAATTTGAAAAATTACCGTTTTCAGACCGCAGAAATCGTAACTAAAATTTAAAAACCTAGAGACTTTCGAAAACCCGAAATAAAGAAAACAGATAAAACTAAACTCTTGGACCCTTACTCAGGTGTCCATAGATTAGACGTCGTATTTGGTCATGAACGTATTTTAGATACACCCCTCACGCCAAACACTGTTTTCATCCGAGCTTTCTTGGTATACTCCCTTTTAGCCAAGAGTTGACCCAAATCCGAATCCGCTTTCGAATCCGACGGATGCGGATTTTCATCAGCTCCGTCACATCTCTAATTATAATGATTATTGTAAATTTAAAAAAAAAACACTTTTAATTATGTGTGAAGAAAAAAGTAATATTGAACTATTTCCAATTTGAAAAAAAAAATGGTGTATTAATATAGATTACAAACAAATGGTAACTGTTTCCGAATATGTACGCATTACACGACATCAATCTTTATTGAATAGTGTAGGTTCTGTAGAATGAAGGTTATACTAAAAGAAACTTAAGCTGAGTTGAGCAAGTCTAAAAAAAAATAACACTATAGTGTGCTGGGGTAAGGGGTAGATTGAAGCAGACACAAAACGAGTTGTTGCAGACAAAAAAAAAGCAATGCAAATTAACCCCCTCCTCCCGAAATATGTTTGTTAGAAACTGAATGAAAAAATAAACAATAAAATAAAAAAAAAAAACCTGCTGGAAGGTACCAGATAGTGACCATGAAGTCTGCAATGATTGGTCAAGGTTCAACTTTGCATACCATGTATTTTTCCGAAGATGTCAGCCTGTTATTTTGTTTGATTGCTTATTTAAAAAAAAAATAATTACAGTAATTATATTGATTGATAAGGCGGCGTATGTTACACCGCGGGATGGCTAGTAATAGTTATAAAAAGATAGTACCAACCGCGCTAAATACATTGGTTACGCCTAATTATATGTGTATTCTAAAGCTTTCATTTATAAAATCAAAGAGATTTTCTCCTCTAGTGCTAATTACATCAATAAATTGAATAATTTTAAGCCACTCCCCTCCTTTGGTAATTGTCATATTTTCGGTGACCCCACCAGAAAAGTTACTTTTCTATCTCCCTCCCCAACACCCTAAAAATACAATCTTTAAAAAATAAGAAAATAAAAGGAAAAACATCAATCCCTCTTTCAAAATATAACATTTAATAACAAATTTCAAACTCCGCCCCTTAATTGTAGTCATTGAAATATAATTTGAAAAATATAACAAAAATCAACGAGTCTTCTATAACGATTTTTAACAAAAGCTGGAACCTTTCTCCAGCTTTCAATTATAATATTACTCTTCAATGAGTTTTTTTTATACAGTATAGATGTTTGGTTTACAATTATCCTGTGACTACACTATCCGGCTTAGAAAACAATATTTATCCGCAATAAAATGAATGATTATATAGTTTGAGTAATAATGGGACAACAATTTATTGAATAATTTTTCAGTAATAAAAAGAGTTTATTATACTAGGATGTGTAAGGCAGTTAATTAGTATGTGTATATTATTATATTTTATGTCATTTAACATTTCAACCTGCCTAATTCGTTGTAATTAATATTTAATGTTGATTTTTAGATAATGTTAATTTAATGGTTTTTTTTTTTTTTTTTTTTTTTTTACAAAAATTCATGTCATTAAAGAAGATACTATAAACTTCAGTCTCGATTAGTGATCTCTAAACGTATTTCACTTTAAACAAAATTTGGCATGAAAGACTGGGAATATAAAAGAAAAAAATGTAAGAACAATGCAATATTAAATTGCAAAAAAAAAATGAATCCCCCAATGACCTATACATAGTTATTTTCTTCCCTTGATTACGTGATGGCAATCGTTTAATTTTACGCCACTGGAATGTTCGGAATCTGGTTTATTGATTTTTTTTTAATTCGGCGAAAGTGTGACATAACTAAAGACTCCTTATAAATGAGTTGTTTCCCGTTGACCATCTTTACAACTCTACATAATTTGCGCACTACTTGGAATTCCCGAGACTATTTTTAGCCGAGCAAGGAGTCAACTCCCCTTGAGTGAAACGAAAATTTTGGAATTCCCCAGTCTATTTTAAGCCGCGGAAGTTATACACACGCTCGCTGACTCGGTCGGTCTACTGTCCGTACGTACGACAGGCTAGGCGATTATGTATTAGGTAGGCACAGTGGAGACAGGGGGGTATTATGCCCTGGGCGCTACTCACAAAGGGGCACCAAATGGCATTTTTTAAATATAATATTATATTGTTTTCGAATGGGAGGGCTAAAGGTATTGTGCCCCGGCGCGGGTTAGCTCGCTACGCCGCTGGCGGGCAGGTTCAATATTAAACTGGTTCTAATTTTTACAATTATCATTTTGTCCCATCTTGAGTTTCTCTTTTATTTTCATGTTTTTGCACATGCAATTAAGCTTCTGTGTCACATTTCAGTTTCTCCAATATCTCTAATTGCAGCCGTTTCTTTTGCTTTTTGACTTCTACCAAATACCTGGTATTTTCCCAGACTCCACGCAACACTTTACAATGGTGTTCAATATTTTTTCTATAATGTGGATCACACTTTACGTTTTTTTACAGGTACAATTTAGTGTTACTTTCCTTTTCTTTTTTTCAATAATTACACATTAAAATAGCGGTGTGGTATATCAAAGTTTTCTCTAAAGATCTTAGTTTGAGTTTCAGCGTTGCAACCATGAAATTTCGATCTGAGAAACATCTGATTCCGTCTTGCTCTGACATCTATTAAAAAATTTCTCCCCTTTCTGTCGATTGTTATATGATCGATTTGTTTCTTATTGTTGAAATTTTGGTTCTGTATTCCATTCAAATGAAGTCTAAGCCGTCTTTTAAATAGTTTCTGATGTTAAACTGTTCCAGCTATGAAAAGTTCGTTAAATGAAAAGACTTCTTCTTAAATCTCTATGTTTTCGTTTTGAGTACCAGCATCGTGTAGTCCCATTGTCTGACGGTCCCTGTAGTGCTGCTCCAATATAATATGACTGTCTGAAAAATATTATTTGGCAATTTATACCACATGAAATAATTATTGGTCAATTGGGGATGGGACACACGAATAAAAAAAACGTAAACTGGTCAAGTGATTATATGACTTGTTTCTATTTATAGTTTTAATATTTCCTGTTGTGTTTAAAGTTTCCGGCGTTGTCCAAGTATCTTCACACTGATGATAAACGGATAAACATAAATTGTATTGATAATAGCAATGTATATCTATTGACTCTAGTTGGTATATGTATTAAAATGTAATATATCTGTATAGGTATATGTTTAGTTTGTTATTTGATGTTTTGATGTAAACATTTATGGGAAAAAGCAAGTGAAAAATTTTCTATTAGAGTAACATCTAATTTTACTTCCAGGTATTAGTACTTATAAAAAATGCACAATCCAGTAAAATTATAACTATTCGGCCAATCTTGTAAGTCGGCTAACTAACCTTGCATATATGCTTGATAAATTACACTGTTATGCATATCATTTCGCTTAGGTTTATGTAAATCTACCATAATATTTCCATTTGTTTTTTTTTAAAACTTGAAATGCATTTAGCATTAAATTTAAATCTAATAGTTAAAACAAATTTCGTTTCGATATATATATATATATATATATATATATATATATATATATATATACATATATATCTAACTTATAAAGCAGCTAAGCTTGTCCGGGTCGCTTCCGTCCGTGTGGGGAATTCGTTCTATAAATAAACGACCACCAAAAATAATAAATAAAACTATAGTATTTGATAAAGTAATCACGTGACTAGCGAGGTCACGAAAACATAATTCAAAATGGCGCTTGCGTCAAATCGATTCGATATCTATAATACAAAAAAATCCTTTTCTGCTCTGTCGGCGATCTGTCATGAAATCCCGTCTGTCATTAAAAATGGCGACAAAAACAATTCAAAGATGTCAGAAACATTTACTGTATTCTACTTAACATGCATGATCCGGCTACCAACTGGCCTGCCGAGTAAGATGTCTCCTACTTGGCTATTAATAATTGGAGCAGCCATATGTATAGTGCCGAGGTGAACAAACAATCTACTCTAACATATGGCAGGTTAGATTGTGATAGCTCAATGGCAATCACAATGTAATACTGATTTCGACCGCCTCTATCATTACCAAGGGGCAATTTAGCGATCTTAGGAGAGTTGACACACAATCATGTCAAAACATTTTTAATAACTCACCAACATAAGCTCTTAAAGAAAAGAAGTTGCATATGTATATATCACAATAATGTAATATATCTATGGTATTTAATTTGTTATTAAATGAGAATCGATCATAGAAGAAATATCTACATAAAGCGTTAAATTAATATTCTGTATTTTTTTTACAATATTAAATTTTAAAAACAAATTTTGTATTATGAATACCTCAATATAATTTATTATTTATATTGTTTATGTCTATTTCTAATGTACAATTATTTCTTTTTATTACTAATCTTAAAATACGTCACAATTTTTTTGCATTCTTTTTACTATTACGTCACATGAATAAATTGTATAAAGTTTGAGTTTGAGTAGCGCCATACACAATGTTGACAATGCAAAGTAACCCATTTATGATAAGGGGCTTCAAACAGAGGGTGTGTGGAGGGGCCCCAGTTTGAGGAGGGCCCCCAAAATATTTTTTAAACTAAATATTTAGTACATTATATCATGTCAAATGTAGTGTCTCCCGAAGAGGCCTAAATCCATTGGTTCGGTATTGGCTTCACAGAACTATAATGTTGAAAGCTTTGATGTGTATTTCTTTTTTAAGAGGCCTAATATTTTCTGCGGCCTTAACTGGATGGATGGAATATTTTTTAATTGAAGATCAAATAAAAGCTACACAACGATTCTATCTATCCGGGCCCCAGCTTAAGGGTTGCCTAAAAATATGTTAAATATTAATTTCATTATTTCATGTCATGGTGTCGAATGTCAAAATTCAGAGGCCCACAGGGCCCAAAATCCATAGGCTTGGCACTGCCGGATTGGCAGTATTGTCTTAGTATAATCTCTTAGTATAACCACCTGCTAAACATGTAGCGTTTTGCTTAACTTACAGGCACTCACTCGTCTCTCTTTTTTAATTACGTCATGTTGAACATCATAAAACATTAAATGAATAACTGTTTGGAAAGGAGTCCATTAAAATATTATGAAGGAATTGAATTCAAGGAATTTAATCATCGGGGATTGTTTATATTTACCCATAGTGAGGATTATTTCCTTTGGGAGGAGATATTTAACATATGCACTTTATTTGATGTATTATTAGGTTCCCTCTTCTAAAATGTATTTTGGCTACAATAATCTGTTCATGTCTCCTTGGGGGGGCCACTGCGAGTATATAGACTGATTGTTAACGCTAAAATATGTATCACCATTTTCAACTTTAAATGTGTGCCCACTCGCCGGTCCGTGTTCTGGGCCTTTGTTTACTATATATATATATATATATATATATTAGGGTGGCCTAAAAAATTTTCGATTTTTCAAAATTTAACGCCTGCATTGTGTTCTGCCAGAAAAAAAGTGTTTTCTGAAAAAAAATGAATATAATCGTGAAGTATTTAGGGGTTGCACAAAGGCAATGAAAACATTGATTTTGAAATTTTATCGCAAATTAACGCACATTTTCGACACAATATAATACAATTGTTTGGCATATTCAAACTAATAATCACCATATCAAACAAAAACATTGGCATAATAAACAAGTCATTTTAATTTACGAAAGAGGTATAATGAATTATAACATATTTATTAAGCATGACTAGCATATATTTATAATGAATTAGCTCGTGAGAGCCAGTTTTATGGACATGCCTATCAATCCGCGTCAATTGATGCGAATTTGTATTTTCCTTTTATTTAAGTACAATGCCTAACCTTTTTTTTCGTACCGCAGTTTCCGGACTAATGACGTATGTCAACCTACCTCTTCCCTCCCCCTGTCATATTTTGCTTAACATCGCCCACACGTACCCCGTCTATTTACCCTACCCTCCACTTCCTATCCAAAAGAAAAAAATACACACATCATTTATATCTCAGATGTAACTTTTCTTTCATAAAAAATAATGCCATAGCCAGAAAGTTGTAGCTCACATTATTAACAACCCTAACGCGTTTTTTTCTTTCTTCCACCACTACCCACTCTTTCCCCACCACTTTTTAATCGGGAGCGTACAATAATCGGATCGGTATCGGACCGATATTGGCAATATCGGTTAATATCAGATCAGCCGATATTTTGTAGGGAGCGACCGATAGTCGGATGGATATTCGCCCTATAGGTTTTAGATCTTCTATGCCATACTTCCCATTCTAAAACTAATAATATAGCAAGAAAGTAATCGCTCCCTCATCATTGGTGTTCTCTAACTTCAGTGGATGAAGAAGTTTTCTCCACCTTACACTGATAGAGAGAGCAGCAGGAGGTTTACTTGTCGAAGGGCTAAATAACTACAACATCTTCATTATATATACCACAAGTGGGGCTTCAGTGTCGACATAGGTGGGGGTGAGTGTATGTGCGAATTGCGTCAAGGTAAGGGTGGTAGATCTACTTAATAAATGGACGGAACTTAAACTTCAAATGGTTTGAGTCAAATTCTAACTATTTATCGATTTGGTGAACTTTCCGCATTTGGTTAAATTAACGCATTTAAGTGTTGCGTTAAGAGAAAATTTTAATCGCAAATTATTTGGCGCGTTAATTGCAAATTAACGCAGGTTTATTCAGTAGCCCTAGTTAATACATTTTTACTTTTTTAGTTTGACATGAATTATTTACAACTTTATCTTACTTTTCTATTTGTGAACAAGTAAAAAGTAAAAACAACAAATTGTATGTTATAAGTTTAATTTTAAACAATAAACATGCAGATTTCTGGAGATTATGCAGGCATGGTTCGTGTTTTTGACTTCGGTCTTTGGATATATCTTTTCAAATCTTTCGTTTTTCCTAATCTTCGTAATCATCTACATAAGGTATCCTTTTTCTATTTAAACATTGCAAAATATCGGTATCGGCAAAAATGCTGGGGAAATATCGGTATCAGATTATCGTTAAAAATGTGAGGGGCTACTGATTCAGCTGCGTTAATTTGCGATTAACGCGTCAACACCATTTGCGATTAAAATTTTTAACGCAACACTTTAATGCGTTAATTTGACTAAAACGTTCACCAAAACGATAAATAACGGAATTTCCCATTGGAAGTTTCAGTTTCGTCCACTTATTAAGTAGATCGACCAGACCGCCACCCTGCCGCCCATTCACCCTTACCTTCACCTTTAGGTATATCGGCTGGACTTTTCCAGCTGTAATCTCTCGATGATCTTTTGGTTGGTTGGCTCTTCAATCAGTTAGCTCCTGCTCCGCCTTACCGGTCGATATTCAAACGAAAGCTTTCATTCACTAGTTCCCATTCTCTGGTATGGCTGATGTTAGGTGGAATTATAACCGTTCCAGACATTAAATAATTAAGGTCGAACATACACAAGATACTTTCACCGAAATTGTGCTGTCATCAATTTTTTTTGCGCATAATTTTGTATCGTATTTTGATAGTATACATCTTATCTTATATCATCAATATATGAGACAGTAGATTGCACATTTTCCAAATTATTCTGTAATCACTAAATTCTAAATTTTATATATAGCTATTCATTACAACATTCCTTAAAGTAATCAATGCGTTAAAAATATGCGATTACATTTTTTAAACTTCAAAACACACATAATCAAAGCATTCATTTAAGCAAATGGTGTTATTTTCAGAGTTTTTGAGTTTAATTGAAAGTATCAGAGCTATGCAACAATTGACGGAGTTTTCGGACGATTAAATGACTATAATTTCGAATGTTTTCAATTATGAGTCCTATTTCAGTAACCACAAACCACTTGTAGTTAGATTTAAGAGAAAATAATTTTTTTTCAAATATAAGAAAACGTCTTTTTAATATCTTTTTTCAGATATATGCATTACACAATTGAATTTATAAACATTTCCAAAATTTACAAATATATACTGAAATATAGCATACGTACTGATACATAATACGAAAATGCGCTAACACGTCCTGTGTCCAGAATGGAACAGGCTTAATTGCTTGTTTTTTTTTTGCGCATAATTTTGTACCGTATTTTGACAGTATAACATCTTGCTAATACATCTGTACCCGAGACAGTGGTTGTATTTTTCATAATTATTGTGATACTGAGTCAAATTTTATATATGGCTGTTGATTTACTGCAATTAAAGCGTAATTAATGCGTTAATAATATGCGATTACATTTTTTAACACAAACACCTAAATGCGTTAAATTTTACCCAAATGATGTTATTTCAGAGTTGCATATGAAATAAAAAATCAGTTAATAACCCATTTCTATAACCAGATCAGACGAGATTTAAAAAAAAAAAAGGAAGAAAAAAAACCCGAGTGTCACGTTTACAAAAATCATAGCAGCTATATGACCTTGAAACAATAGGACTGTCATTTCTTAATTCAAACTTGTGACCCTGAATGATGCAATTAATGAACATCTGCACGTGTTATAGTTTGATTGACAAGTGTCATGGCTTTGAAACGATGTAACTTGTGGTTGGTACCAATATTAACATAACCCAACAATACAACCACAGTCGGCGAGTTGATGGACAAATTTACTTCTAATCTTCTTTTGAAGTTTTTGCTTTGCGTCGCAGTCTATAAATGTTATTCTTATATTCTTTCATTCATTTACTTTCTTACTATCAACTATTTGTTCAATGTTTTAGTGAACAACAAAAAAGAATTTTTTTATCGGTCAGTCAGTTATATTACTAAAAAAAATATTGTGTAAAATGACACTCTTTGATGGTATCGATCGGCTTTCATTTTTCATCTTCTGTTCTTTCTTTCCAATTGACGACACACTTTATAACAAGTCGCGACCCACATGTGAGACTGAGAACAAATGAACAAGCATGCTTACTTGCTCGCGTCAAAAATGAGTCGAACATTTCAAGGTCTGGCTTGTCAAAGACGTCACACACACACACAAAGGTTTAATACTCTATTGCTTAGGCCAAGTAAGTGCGAAAAAAACCACGTTGTTATTTTTTTTAAAATGACATGTTGATAGAATAAAAAAATGTTACAATTAATAAATTAAGTATTTTTTCGATTAAATATGCGTTAATTTGCGATATTTTTTTTTAATTATGCGTTAATTTCGATTAAAATTTTTAATCGAACAGCAGCTCTAGTAATTACATGTCCACAGACGTAACACATGTAGAGAATAGATACAAAGCACTGAGCAGATATATATATATATATATATATATATATATATATATATATATATATATATTATTTATTCTTCTATATTACATACATGATCCAATGATAATTGATGTGAAAACTAAGTCACGTCATTCCAGTCAAGAATATAAAGTCGTCTGTATCATGTCTGAAGAAATCTATCGTCTGCTCTAAACTCATATTTTCACTTTTGCTCCTAATTGGCCAGATAATTAATAAATCTCTAGGTTAAATCCAATATCGTAGGCTTATCTGATTATTACATGTAGCATATGTGTCATTAAGTGTTTTAATAATTTTAAGTTTATGAATAAAAACATAGAAGAATTTCGAACCAAATTACTTTTTAGTCATTTATAAAATGGGAAAAATTAGCAGTAGTCTTAAGTTAAGACTAAAAAATAAACAATACATAACAGAATAATTCTGAGAATAATTATTATTACGTTATGAATGCCATTTACATTTGATTTTTTATATATTTAAAATGTAGGCTAAACAAAAAATGTATCGCGGCAGATTAAAAATAATCTGGATTTTCATAAAAACACATTGAAAACACTAATAATTTACTGCACAGACAACCGCGGTAACATTTCGTAGTTACATTATTATTGTTGCTATTTTTAACTGAAGATCTAGTAACTACGGAAAACTCTTTTGCTTAGGATATTTATTGTGCATAGCAACAAAACAACGCTACTAAGCATAAATATATAAGTCTACCAGTAGTTGCCCGTTGCATTCACAATTAAATGTTTTATCTCAATAAAATGTTTAATATGAGAATTAATAGGAACTATTAACACGGAGATTCCAAGTGCATAGCAAAAAAACTTAGTAAATAGATGGTTTGAGCAACATCTCTTATTATAGTGATCTATAAATTGCATCTAAAGCATGGCTCGATGCCATCGTGCACTCATCCAGCAAAAACCTTTCCGCTGCAAATGTATTGTGCGCAAATTTTGTCTTACTGTCTTCTTTAATAGGAACTATTAACACGGAATTCCAAGTGAAGAATTATTTTTTTATTTATAGATAAATTGTACCATCTGGAAATCAATTTAACTACTGAATTTTTAAATACGATTGATTAGGCTAATTAGGTGCTGATGTATGCCACCTTCCTAATGTGCAGAAATGACCTACATTTTATACGTCACAAATTACTTTTACCCGTCAACGATAACCAACCAAACCAAACCAAATAACCAGCCAAACCAACCAACCAAACCAAACCAACCAAATCAACCAAAGCAAACCAACTAACCAAACCAAACCAAACTGAACACCATTAGGTAAAGATATGGTGGATAATTTATATCACCCGTTACGTTTTGCCCTTAATTCTATCAATGTTAAAATCAAAACAAAGCATTACAAAAAGTTTTTATAAAAATGCACTGAAAATACAGTAAGGAATACAGTCCTCCTATAAGGAATTCAATCCTCTCCTTTTTTAGCTTCTGCCCTCCCTCAAAATGTGTCCTCATTTTGTAGCATTCTTTTCTATCTTTGAAGGATAATACAATTAAGGGGCTGTCCATTATTTACATCAACACAATTTTGGCGATTTTTACCTTCCCCCTCCCCCTTGTCAACAACTTGTCAAGCTTCCAGAGACCCCCCCCCCCTATAAAATCACGTCAACATTTGATCCCCCCCAACCCCTAAATAACAATAAATGGGAAAAAAAAACAATATTTTAAATAGACTAGGCCTAGTTTACAACTACAACAAAAAAGTGAATAAAAGTAAAATGTTTAGAAAAAAATTAATAAGCTTTTAACTTATGAACATATTCCCAATTTATAACTACAAAAGTTTACTCTGAACAGAAAAGAGATTACATGGGTTACAAAAATGTATACACATTACACCTTTAAATTATGAACATACTTTAAATTAATTTAACACTTTAAAGACTTTTTAATTATTTACAAAGACTTGTTCTAACTTCAAGCAGAAACGAGATTAAAAAGTTAAACTATAAATACAGTTTTAATTTATTAACATATTTTTTTACAAACAAATTCAAATCTTATAATCTACCATGGAGATGTCAAATATTCCTCAACTAGCCACCCCGAGGTGTAACATACGCCGCCTTATCAATCAATATAATTACTGTAATTATTTTTTAAAATAAGCAATCAAACAAAATAGCAGGCTGACATCTTCGGAAAAAATACATGGTATGCAAAGTTGAACTTTGACCTATAATTGCAGACTTTATGGTCACTATCTGGTACCTTCCAGCAGCTTGTTTTCTTTTTTATTTTATTGTTTATTTTTTTCATTCAGTTTCTAACAAACATATTTCGGGAGGGGGGGGGGTTAATTTGCATTGCTTTTTTTTTTTGGTTTGCAACAATTCGCTTTGTGTCTGCTTCAATCTACCCCTTCCCCCAGCACACTATAGTGTTATTTTTTTAGAATTGTGTCACGGGTTGTGAGTAATTTGGCGAAAACATTCCCACTTTATTCCAACCCTTGACTAGCACGGCCACCCTCTAATAGTATTAATATATATAGAACATATAATATACATGTATAATAGTATATGTTCCATTACTCCCACCTCTCTCTTCTTACCCCACCCCCGTAATTGCGTCATACCACAGGTGGCCAGCGACGCTAGGATAAAAAGCCTAGATGCTGACGAATCGAGCAAGAGCTGAGGAATTAGACAGAGAGATGTCACATTCCCCTCGGCATTCTCTCTGACCACTCGGCTAATGTTCGGATGCTGACAAAGGATAGATGTCCAGCTAATTTTGTCTTTTGTCTGTATGACGTATCTTCACCCTCCCCCTCCATTTAGGGCGGGGAATTAGAGGCCCCTGATTGACAGGGAAATGAGCGTGGATGAATGATTGGTCGGGGGTCACTGTGTAAGCGTGGGAGTTTACTGAAAGCAGAGAATAAGACATTCGACTGAGGTTACCCTAAGACGCCCTAAGTGAACAGTCGACTTATGTGGCTCTGAGACTTTGGTCGATAAGAGAGAGAGAGAGAGAGAGAGAGAGAGAGAGAGAGAGAGAGAGAGAGAGAGAGAGAGAGAGAGAGAGAAAGAGAGAGAGAGAAGAGAGAGAGAGAAAACGCCCTTCACTTTATTCATTTATATTGGATTATTTTTGCTGCATTTTGGATTATCTTTGCTGTGTTTTTACAAGCCACCAGATTCTGTTACGGACTGGTGCCTTCATGTAAATAAAGAGCCTGTTTATATTGTATACACAAGACCTGTTGCTTTATTCTATCCTCGTGTGGCACGTCTGAATGCTGGTGAAACTGTGTGGCAGAAACACAAATAAAAATACAAGTCATAATAAAGTAAGCACTTAAACACCTAGATAACAAGCCAAGGATACCTTCAATAGCGGTCCTCAACAACTTGCTAAACACAGCTTAAGTTTCTTTTAGAATAACTTTCATCCTACAGTACCTACACTATTCAGTAAAGATAGATATTGTGTAATGCGTACATACTTTGAAACAGTTATCATTTGTTTTTAATCTATATTAATACATCATTTTTTTTTAAATTCTCAAATTGTAAATAGTTCAATATTACTTTTTTCTTCACACAAAAATGTATTATCAAATGTGTTTTTAGAGCATTTTCGAAAAAAAATGCTCTATTGTCCCCGTTTTGTCCGTCTGTCCGTCATCACCCTAGATCTCAACAACCATAAGTCCTAGACCCATGATGTATATATCATTTTGTAGGTCTTGGCCTGCCAAGAAATGACTTTTGTCCGTTTCGCGATCTGACCTCTGAGGGCTGGACAGCAGTGTTTTTACCGTTTTTTACTATATAAGCTATATTAATAATTATGTTATTATGCCCCATTCTACACCTTATACGTTCAATAGCCCATTCATTTGGTGCGAAATACTGCAGCACGTAGTTTCACCAAGATTGACGTCACACGTGTTCTGCGCAGTAGAGTATTTTTTCGTCAGTCACAATAATTTTATTTTCGAAAAATACTTAAGAAACTCGTCAAATCACAATGAAATGGTATGAATATTGCATTGTCATTGGGTTGTGAGCAATACTGAAAGTATCAGAGCTATATCTTTTCGGAAAGTGGTCTAAAATTGGTGCCGAATTCCGTTACTGTGTACTATATTTAGCACCAGTAATTTCCCTTGATTTGGACAAGATTGTGACCTATTCGCAATTCATATTTAATTTTATTTATTAAGAAACTCATCAAATGAAATAGTAAGCTTGTGTTCTGAGTTTAATTGAAAGTATCAGAGCTATGCAACAATTGTCGGAGTTTTCGGACGATCAAATGACTACAATTTCGAATGTTTTCAATTATGAGTCCTATTTCAGTGACCACAAACCACTTGTAGTTAGATTTAAGAGAAAATAAATTCTTTTCAAATATAAAGAAACGTCTTTGTAATATTTTTTTACAGATATATGCATTACACAATTGAATTTATAAACATTTCCAAAATTTACAAATATTTACTCAAAGCTAACATGCGTACTGGTACATAACACGAAAATGCGCTAACACGTCCTGTGTCCAGAATGGAACAGGCTTAATTGCTTGTTTTTTTATTTACAATAATCAGTTGACATTATAATGCTATTTATGTACAGCATTCCCTCTTTTCCGCGGTAAAACGGATACAGAATTTACCTCGACGGGGTATAAATGAAATAAGTTTCGTATTTAGAGCACATAAAAACATGATTACGAGCAAACAATACTGTTTTAAAAATTACTGGAGCTGTCTAGACATGAAATAGTATTGTACAACAACCACTGTGCTCGTATTGCTTAATATATTTTACCAAATAAAAGGACAAAACTTCATATAAGAAATTAAAATAATCTGGTTTTATAAAAGAAATAAAAAAAAAAAAAGCAACGCGTTTGCTGTGACGGTTTTGGGAATTCTACAAATCTATAAATAGTCTTTCAGGCTGGTAAACAACGCGAGTTGTCGAACGTGGTTGAGTGTTTCGTGCTTGCTGTGACGTATTTCCGGCGTCTTGAAGATGTGAAATATATATATATATATATATATATATATATATATATATATATATATATATATATATATATATATATATGGATTATTATTATTGGCATATGTTCTGGGTGAATAACACAATGTAACAACATTTTTGTTTATGCTAATTTTTTTAATGTTTCTTACATAGTTTTGGTATGCTGATTTCAGGATCGGAGGCACAGTGGTTCCATCGTCTGGTTCACAGGAAAAGCGAACAAATGGGAGTCGCGTCCCATCACCAGGAAAGGCCAAGCTAGGTCAGGCGAGGCCCCCGGGAACTGTTTATTGCTCTGTCAACTCGCCCCGGGCACGAGTGACCGCTGAACGGTGCTACGAGGGAATTTGCACACCCTCAAAAGAGGCTGAGGCAGGTCGAGCCCGGTCCCCGACTAGTACTGATTGCTCTGTCAGTACGAAACCGGAACGTACGACCACGCGGAGACGGTGGAAGGCAGACCCCCAAAAGTGGCTGTGGCAGGTCGAGCCCAGTCCTCGGGTAATGCTGATTGCTCTGTCAGCAGACAACCGACCGAAACGACCAGCAGGGTACCGCTAACGGGGAGGGCTGAAAGCCATACCCCGCCTTGGGTGCCCGGCAAGAGAATGAGATGCAGGGCGGAAGGATGTCGAATTCTACCCCTGGGGAACCCTGACTGCTCTGTCAGCAGCAACCCAGTCACTGTGCGCATCCCTTGGGTGCAACTCGACAGCACAGAAATCGACTCTGGAAAGGCACCGTACACGGGTGACGCTGACAGCCAAACCCCGCCGAATGTGCCCTGCATGACAAAAGAGACTGGGAACTGTCAGCCCAGCCCTCGGCGAAAAACACTGATCGCTCTGTCAGAGGGAAGTCGAAAGTCGCGGACAGCAGGTCACTGTTTCCGGGTGTAGCCGAAAGCTCCTCGCCTAATGTAGCCGGCACCATGACTGACATAGGCAGGACACCGCTCACGGGTGAAGCCGAAAGCTCCCCGCCTAAGGTTTCCGGCATGACAAAACGCTGATTGCTCTGTCAATGGGAAGTCGAAAGTCGCGGACAGCAGATCACTGTTTCCGGGTGCAGGCGAAAGCTCCCCGCCTAGGGTGGCCGGCACCACGACTGATAAGCGAAGACTCGGGAAACGATCTGGTAAGACTCAATTCAGGATTGTCCACTTGAATGTCCGGGGTCTCATCCCCAAGAGTTTAGAAGTCGCAAAGCTTTTGAGCGAGAATGACGTGGATGTTGCAATGTTACAAGAGTGCATCCTTGGACTTAGGACAGTCCACATCACTGGCTATTCGTGCTTCCATTGTGGGTGCAAGAACTGCAGGGGATTGGTGACCCTGGTCAGAAATACGCTAAATGCTCAGCCGAGCAGCGCCCACGGCTCACGCGGAAAAACGGATACGCTTGCGGTGGATGTTTATAAGGATGGGAGGAAGTACCACTGTGTTAATGTGTACAATCCCCCAAAGTCAGAGCTCAGCATAATAACATCTGAGGATACTCTGCTTGGCACCTTTGTATGTGGTGATTTCAACGCCATGTCACCGGTATGGGGGTATGAACGTACCAATGCGGCAGGCCGGAGGATTGAGGAGATTTGTAGCAATACAAATTTAGTTCGGTTGAAGGACCAAGATTCCGAGCCCACCATGCTGCACGGTAGCAGTGATAGCGAAACGAGACCCGACTTAACACTCGACTCGGCAGATCTGGCCTGTAACACCTCTTTCCGTGTGCTGGACTGTATTGGCAGCGATCATAAACCCGTTCTCGTCTCAGTGGATATTCCTCCACCAGAGAAAAACCCAGGAGCTAAGCACAGGTGCTGGGTCTATTCAAAAGCAAATTGGGACGCCTTCAGGGTAGCAGCCGACGCTCCCTGGAGAGGATAGATACCGAGCGTGGAACAATCGACGTTGTTTACAAGGAGATCACTGAAGCGATCTTAGGTGCCGCACGTAGGATGGTCCCAAGGAGCCTTCCGAAACGCAATTTCAGACCATTGTGGACTACAGCCCTTGCAAGGTTAGTTCGACACAGGCGCGCCGTGAGTACAATAAACTAACTCAGCAAGTAAAAAGGGCGTCTGCCGAGGCCAAAAGGCAGAAATGGACTGATACATGCGAGAAAGGAATGCCAGAAGACGTGGAAACTTCTGAAAAACTTGACCCAGGCTGGGGCGATTAGAACTGGCGCCCCGTTGCAAACGGACTCAGGTCTGACGGCTAGCGATAGCAAGAAGGCCGAACTGCTTAACAGGCACTTTGCAGAGGTCAGTAAGTCGAGTAAGAAAAGTACACTGTACAAGGCACTGGATAAAGTCCGACGAGTCCAAGAAAAGGCTGAGTTTGGTTCGGAAAATCGAGACACGTTCAAAGCCCCATTCTCTGCCAATGAATTGGCATACGCAGTCAGGAAGTGTCGCATGAGTAAGGCCCCGGGCAGTGATCAAATCAGCAATGAGATGATCACACACCTCGGGGCAGCGGGACAAGCAAATCTTATCGAGTTTGTCAGTCGCACGTAGTTGACTGGGGACCTCCTCAGAGGTGGAGGGAGGCTGTCATAGTGCCGGTACTTAAAAAATGTAAAAAGACTGACCAAGCAGAAAGCTACCGTCCTATTTCCCTCACTTCGTGTGTTGGGAAAGTAGCCGAACGCATGGTCAACCGAAGGTTGATGTGGTTCCTAGAGGAAAAAGGGCTCATTACCCCGAAGCAAGGGGTAAGAGTGCGATGGACATGGTCACGCTCCTCGTCCGAGAAATAGCCGACGGCTTTCAGAGAGCTGAGTCAACGGCGGTAGTTTTCCTAGATCTCAAGCAGGCTTACGATCGAGTCTGGCGTCCAGGACTATTGTTGAAGCTACAGCGGCTGGGTGTCACCGCTGAGATGTACATTTGGTTACGCAGTTTCCTCAGTAATCGTACTATCATGACACGTGTTGGGGATAGCGTGTCGAGGAAACAGACCCTCGAACAGGGTCTACCACAGGGCTCCGCCCTCAGTTGTACATTATTCCTAGCTTTCATCAATGACCTGCCTGAGTTTCTAGGTTTAAAAGCCTACTGTATGCCGACGATTTAGCAATCTGGAAGACCGGAAAGAGTGCCTCAGTCCTTGAGAGCGCACTCCAGAAGGACCTGACTACGGTCGGCTGTTATACTAGGATGTGGGGGCTAGAGATTAACGTCTCGCTGTTTACCATGGGCACGAGTAGCCTTAAGGAGCCATTTAGACTAGAGGTAGAGGGTACGGTTCTTGCTCTGGAACCGAAGCCCAAGTACCTGGGAGTTACACTGGACAGAAAGCTCTCTGCACACATCTTTCGGAAGTTGCCCGCTGCGCCTCCGATCGACTGAGTATTGTCAAGAAGCTGCTGAGCAGTCCTGGGGGGCTCGAGCAGATGTCCTGAGGTCACTGTACATGGGTGCAGTAAGGTCTCAGATAGATTACAGCCAGTTAGTGCAGGTCTATGGGTCTCGATCGTTACTAGAGGCCTTCGACGTTGTGCAAAACCAGGCTATCCGACTGATCACAGGCACTTTCCGAACGGCACCCACAGCAGCGTTGGAAATCATGGCAAATGTGCCGCCTTTGGGCATCCGTAGAGAGCAGGCCGTTATTACTGCGTATGAGCGGTATAAGTGGCAGGAGGAGACCTCTGTCCTAAGGGAGATGGTCGATGGCTGGGTTGAAAGAAAGCGGCTCTCGATGCAGTCTTTTATGCATTACGCAGTGATACTTCTGTAACCAGTATTGACGGTAGGACAAGCTCCTCGTTTGGGATCCACATCAGTTTCCCACAAACTGGCTTTGTGAAAGACCATGCTGGCCTATGTGGGTCGCTCTGTGCTTACGAGGCAGAGATGACAACAATTACTGAGGCAGTGGAACACATAGGAGGGCTAATCCTGACCGATGCGCTCTCTGTTCTCCAAGCTGTAAAAGGGACGGGAGAATGGTCGCTTCTGCTGGAAACCATGCTGATGGCAATATAGGGTCTTGCGTCCCAACATCATGTGCATGTGACCATTCATTGGGTTCCCGGGCATGTGGACGTGCCTGGAAATGAACGGGCAGACTGCATTGCCAAGGCAATCCAACAGTCGACAGATCCCAAATTGCAGCCCGCGAGTACAAGAAAGAGCTCATTCGCGTACCAAGATCTGTCTCTTTGGACAATCGAAGTGGTTCTCGAGCTGGGACAATAGGGTGATAGGAAGGAATGTCCGTAAGTTTCTGGAGCGGCCGTCCAAAACTGACCCGTTGTGGAAGCTTAGGAGAGTCGAGCAGGCACTAATTGACCAGTTCCGTACTGGGCATTGTCCTATTGGCGCGTACTTTGGGAGGTTGAGGCCCAATGTCGACATCATTTGCAGACACTGCAGGGAGGTGGAGGAAACCGTAGATCATTTGCTTTTTGAGTTCCCCGGACTGGCGGACCACAGGGTGGACCAGTTCGGGAGCTTGCTGGCCATCGGGCTCTATGGCAGTCTCCAGATGTTGAGAGACACAGCAAGTCTGATTTCACGGGCTCTAAGAGACTAAGTCTCATCCCGCAGTTTACTGAGAGAGTTCAAAGAGAGAGAGAGAGAGAGAGCTCTTTTAATGATGCGTCTAGAGCTTGATCAGACTGTGCCTCAAGAAGATGATATTCTATGTCCATAAGTGCTGGAATTACTGATGACATAACAACTTTATCGCCTTCAAGTACACTAGTGTATTTTTAGTCCCAGGTCCTATTTTAGTTTCAGTTTTTATTTCGTTTTTTCTGTAATAATTTTAGTTTTAGTCTTGCTGCTAATTTTAGTTTAAGTTTTAGTTCTCGTTGACGAAAAGTCAACATTTTCGTTAACGAAGGTTTTAGTTTTAGTTTTCGTCGACTAAAACAACACTAGTTGGCATAATAACATTTTATATAATATTCAATGTATAATGTATTTTTTTCGAAAAAAATGCTCTATTGTCCCCGTTTTGTCTGTCTGTCTGTCCGTCTGTCCGTCATCACCCTAGATCTCAACAACCATAAGTCCTAGACCCATGATGTATATATCATTTTGTAGGTCTTGGCCTGCCAAGAAATGACTTTTTTCCATTTCGCGATCAGACCTCTCAGGGCCGTAAAAGGGGCCTTAGTACCGTTTTTTACTATATAAGCTATATTAATAAAGGAGCGCTATATCTCAGCAACTATAAGTCCTAGACCCATGATGTATATATCATTTTGTAGGTCTTGGCCTGCCATGTGTACATCAAAAGTTCATTTCGCGATAGGACCTCTGAGGGCCGGGCTTCAGGGCTCATAAGGGGCTTATATATTATATATACACCTTGTACGTTCAATAGCCCGTTCATTTGGTGCGAAATACTGCAGCACGTAGTTTCACCAAGATTTATTAAGAAACTCATCAAATGAAATAGTAAGCTTGTGTTCTGAGTTTAATTGAAAGTATCAGAGCTATGCAACAATTGACGGAGTTTTCGGACGATTAAATGACTATAATTTCGAATGTTTTCAATTATGAGTCCTATTTCAGTAACCACAAACCACTTGTAGTTAGATTTAAGAGAAAATAATTTTTTTTCAAATATAAAGAAACGTCTTTATAAATTTTTTTTACAGATATATGCATTACACAATTGAATTTATAAACATTTCCAAAATGTACAAATATTTACTGAAAGATAGCATACGTACTGATACATAACATGAAAATGCGCTAACACGTCCTGTGTCCAGAATGGAACAGGCTTAATTGCTTGTTTTTTATTAATCTTATCATTTTTTTTTTGCAAAGAATAAAATGTTTAGGTAGTAAATAAAATGTATTCCCCCTACAGGTTTCGTCAAATCGTTCATCGTAAAAAAAAGTAATGTTTGTATTCCCCTTTTTCTTTTTTAAAAAAAATGTTGGTTGACTTATTATTAAGGACTGCTATTAATTAAGTATGAATTTTTTTTGTACACTGTCTCTAAGGTCTTTCTCTACTTCCTTCAACCATCTGCTTCTTGGTCTGCCTTTAGGCCTTTTCTCATTGGGTGTTGCCTTATATATTGCTTTTGGACCTCTGTTGTTTTCCATTCTTTCTATGCGCCCTACCCACCTCAATCTATTCATTTTGATTTCAGCTGTTATATTTGGCTCTTCGTACAGATTCTACAGCTCTAAATTGGTTCTACTTCTCCATTCGTTATTTTCCTTTACTGGCCCTTATAATTTCCTAAATATTTTCCTTTCCCAAGTGTTAAGCATATTTTCCGCTTGTTGCTAAAATATATATTTATACTTTATCGATATTTTTGTATTTAATGTATACTTTCAATAAACAATATAAACTTTTTCTGATTAAATAGTTTGCGCTTTGATGAAGTATATTTGTTTAATATATATATTTTTTTGTTACTGATTCCTTATAAAATCAATATATACTTATAAATCAAAATAGGAAAAAAAATGTTTCAATAAGCATTTATTGAATGCAGTAGGCCTACTTGGTGAAAAATAAAGAAAATATACACACATTTGGGCAGGGTCAACATAATAATTTTTTGGGCGCACAGGCAAAACTAATGTATCACCAACCACATCCCATTTTTAATTGCAGAAATTTTAAAATAATTTTGCTAGCTAATTCTAAGTCTATAGCGTGAATTGTTTTAAGCTGTATTTTAAAATGACTGAATACATTTACTTCGATCATTTGACTTTTCAATGCTACTAAAGTAAAACTGATACAGTTTCGCGATTGATCATATTTTTATTCAGTACCGTACTGGTACTATTGCCTTTTCTCAATCAGTTGTTTACAACGTAAAAGAAATATTGACAGTATACCAACATCCTACAGACAGGTAATATTAGTGCACATATTATGCAACTATATTGTTTAATACAAGTTTGATATACTGGTAAATTTGCAACGTTTTCCTATCTTTCCTATTCATTATCTGGAAGTTGCCGCTCTAAAGTTAACCAAACTGTTCGACTGCCTGGGCACCCACAGACACAGTGGTCCCCGATCCCCGGTACTGGTCAGTGGATCAAATGGCACTGGGCCGCCCAAGAAATATTAAATTATTTCTTTTTTTATTTATTGTAGTGTATTTCTATCAGGATAGTGCGACACCTACCCTCTCGGGCCGAGGTAAAATTATCAAATTCGACCGGTCTGCGGCGAGGAAAAGCTTAGGGACCACTTCAATAACACACACACACCACTTCTATGTTACCGGTAGCTTTTATTTTGTTTGATTAGTATAACAATTTTACCCCTTTCTTTTGTGATATCCACAAACTAGTTAAAAGGTTATAATTGTATAATTCTTCACAAAATTATGCAACTCTCATGAATAATTTTCCCCTTCTTCAATACACACTCTCCTCAATTTGGGCTGTCCATCAACTACACATTTTATGACTTTTTAGAAGCCATTTTTCCCTTGTCATCAATATCAAACTTTCAGTGATACCCCCTCTCTTTAGTAAAATTAAGAAATCTCTTTACACCCCCCCCCCCCTTCAAAAAAAAAAGGTATGAGCAAAAACCCCATACTTCCCAATTTTAAAATGAAATTCCCTCCCCTAATCATTGAAATCTAATTAGACTAATATAACAGAATCTAAAAGTCTCCTTCCCTATTTATCGCAAAAACGTGAACCCATCTCCAACCCTCAAATATTATCTAACAGTATGCAGCTCTTTAATGAGTTTCGGTTATACAGTAATGACTTTTTGTTCGCAATTATCCAGCCACCACACTTCCCAGCAAAGTAAACAATATTTATTTGCAATAAAATTGATGATTATAATTAGTTTAATAATAATATAAAGTATTTTTTTTTAACAAATGAAATTTCAGCTATAAAAGGTTTTATTTTATTAGTAAGTGTAAGGCAGTTAATTAATATGATTAGATCTATGTCCTATGTCCTATCCAACATTGGCATCTCGGACAGAATATCAGTCTGATACACATATTTATTTAATTTGTTATTATTTCAAAATTTTAATTGATAAGAATAGCTTTTAGGGAGTTACTTTACATATACTAGTCAAATACGCCCTATTAATATTTTAGATGCCACGAATTTATTTCATGAATCGGAAAAATTAAATTTGTCTTTAGTTTGATTTCAATCATAGAGTTTATTTCAAAAGAGTGACTTTCTTGATGTCAAAAAATCATCACAAACCCCCCTCCTCTATGTCAAACACTTGTCAACTACCACACTTAAAGCAACTACATCTAGCACACTTAAAACAACTATAACCACCACACTTACAAAATGTACACTTAACTCTATTTACTTAACTTAGCAGTAATGTATGTGTGGTGGGTGGAGAGGTTGATAGTGTGGCTGGTCGATGTTGTTGAAAGTATGGTGGGTTTAAAGGTTGATAGTGCTGGTGGGCGATGTGGTTGATAGTGTGTGGATTGAGAGGTTAATAGTGAGGTGGGTTAAAGAGGTTGATAGATTGGTGGGCGATATAGTTGATAGTGTAACTGAGCGATGTGGTTGAAAGTGTGATGACGTTGTGGTTGATAGTGTGATGAGCGATGTGGTTGATAGTGTGGTGGGTTGAGAGGTTGAAAGTATGGTGGGCGATGTGGTTGATATTGTGGTGGTTGAGAGGTTGGAAAGTGTGGTGGGCTATGTGGTTGATAGTTATTGAGCGATTATTTAATAGTGTGTTGGGTTGAGAGGTTAAATAGTGTGGTGGGCGATGTGGTTGATAGTGTGATGAGCGATGTGGTTAATATTGTGCCTGGGTTGAGAGGTTGATAATGATGGCGATGTGGCTGATAGTGGTGGGCGATGTGGTTGATAGTATAGTGGGTTAAGAGGTTGATAGTGTAGTGGGCGATGTGGTTGATAGTTTGGTGGTTTGAGAGGTTAATAGTGTGGTGGGTGATGTGTTTGATAGTGTGGGGGTTGAGAGGTTAATAGTGTGTTGGCGATGTGGTTAACAGTGATGGTGAGTTGGAGAGGTTGGTAATGTGAAGTGGGCGATGTTGTTGAGTGTGGTGGGTTGGGAGGTTAATTGTATGATGGGCGATGTGGTTGATAGTGTAGTCTTTTGAGAGAATGGATAAACAGGTTCCTCGAGAGATCTATAGTGTGATGGAGACTGTGGTTGATACTGTGGTGGAGATGTGTTTGATAGTGTGGTGTTTTGAGAGGTTGATAGTGTGGTGGGCGATGTGGTTGATAGTATGGTGGGTTGATTTTTGATAGTGTGGTATGATTTTGCTGATAGTATGGTAGATGTAGTATTAATAGTGTGGTGGGATTTGTGGTTGATAGTATGTTAATTTGTAGTTGGGATAGTTTGGTATTTGGAGTTGTTGATTGCGTGTGGTATGCTTTATGTCAATAGAGTAGCTGCAAGGTTGACAGTTTGGTAGGAAGATCGATTGATAAGTTTGGTTGGAGGAATGTTGTAAATTAGGTTTGTGTAATTGTTGTAAGTGAAAGTTTTTAATGTATATTAGGTTTATGCGGTTTTTTATGTGGTACGCTTTAGAATACCACACTTAAAGCAACTACATTTCTTACATGTAAAACAGTTACAATCACTACACTTTGAACATCTACACTTAACCTATTTGTTTCGTTCTAGCTTTCTGTATGTGGTAGGTGGAAAGGTTGATAGTGTGTTGGGCGATGTTTGATAGTATAGTGGTTGATAACATAGTGTGGTGGGCGATGAAATTAATAGTGTGGTGGGTGGAGAGGTTGATAGTGGTGGGCGAAGTGGTTGATAGTGTGGTTGGTTAAGTAGGATGACATTGTGGTGGGCGATGTAATTGATAGTGTAGTGGGCGATGTGGTTGATAGTGTGGTCTATTTAGTTTTTGATAGTGAGTTGGGTTGAGAGGTTGATAGATTTGTGGGCGATGTGGTTAATAGTGTGGTGGTTTAAGAGTTTGATAGTTTGATGAGCGATAAGTGGTTGATAGTGTGGTGGGTTGGAGAGGTTGATAGTGTGGTAGACGATGTAGGTTGATAGTGTGGTGGGTTGAGAGGTTGATAGTGTGCTAACAATGTGGTTGATAGTTTGGTGGGCGATGAGATATGATAGTGTGGTGGGTTGAGAAGGTTGATTGTGTGGTGGGCGATGTGTTTGATAGTACTGCGGGTTGACATGTTGATAGTGTGGTGGCCTGGCGTGGTTGATAGTGTGGTGAACGGTGTGGTTGATAGTGTGGTGGGTTGAGAGGTTGATAGTATGTTGGGTTGATAGGCTGGATAGTATGGTGGGCGATGTTGTTGATAGTGTGGTGGGTTGAGAGGTTTATAGTGTGCTGGGCGATGTGGTTGATAGTGTGGTGGGCGATGTGGTTGATAGTGTGGGTTGAGAGGTTGATAGTGCGTTGGGTTGAGAGGTTGATAGATTTGTGGGCGATGTGGTTAATAGTGTGGTGGGTTGAGAGTTTGATAGTTTGATGTAGCGATGTGGCGATAGTGTGGTGGGTTGGAGAGGTTAATAGTGTGGTAGGCGATGTTTTTGATAGTGTGGTGGGTTGAGAGGTTGATAGTGTGCTGGGCGATGTGGTTGATAGTGTGGTGGGCAATGAGGTTGATAGTGTGGTGGGTTGAGGAGGTTGATTGTGTGGTGGGCGATGTGTTTGATAGTGGTGGGTTGAGATGTTGATAGTGTGGTTTCCGTGGTTGATAGTGTGGTGGGCGGTGTGGTTGATAGTGTGTTGGGCTAAGAGTATTGATAGTATGTTGGGTTGAGAGGCTGATGGGATATTGTATGATGCTGTTGATAGTGTGGTGGGTTGAGAGGTTTATAGTGTGCTGGGCGATGTGGTTGATAGTGTGGTGGGCGATGTGGTTGATAGTGTGGTGGGTTGGAGAGGTTTGATAGTGTTCTGGGCGATGTGGTTGATAGTGTGGTGGGCGATGTGGTTGATAGTATGGTGGGTTGAGGAGGTTGATTGTGTTGTGGGCGATGTGTTTGATAGTGTGGTTGAGATGTTGATAGTGTGGTGGGCTATGTTTTTGATAGTGTGGTGGGCGGTGTGCTTGATAGTGTGGTGGGTTGAGAGTTTGATAGTATGTTGGGTTGAGAGGTTGATAGTATAGGCGATGTTATTGATAGTGTGGTGGGTTGAGAAGTTAATAGTGTGGTGGGCGATGTGGTTGATAGTGTGGTGGTCGATGTGGTTGATTGTATGTTGGGTTGAGAGGCTGACAGTGTGGTAAGCGATGTAATTGATAGTGTGGTGGGCTGAGAGGTTGATAGTGTGGTGGGTTGAGAGGTTTATAGCATGGTGGTCGATGTGGTTGATAGTGTGGTGGGTTGAGAGATTGATAGAGGTAGTGGGCGATGTGGTTGATAGTGGTAGGTCGATGTGGTTGATAGTGTGGTATGATATAGTATTGATAGTGTGGTGGGCAATGTGGTTGATAGTGTATTGGGTTGAGAGAATGATAGTGTGGTGGGTAGAGAGGTTGATAGTGTGGTGGCGATGTGGTTGATACTTGGTACGCGATGTGGTTGATAGTGTGTGTGGAAAGGTTGATACTGTGATGGGGTGGAGAGTTGATTGTGTGTGGTGGTTTGAGAGGATGATGATCGCGGTAGAGCATGGTTGATATATGCAGGGTTGAGAAGCGTTGATGTACGTGTGGTGGCAACGTTTGATTGGGCTGAGAAGTTAATAGTGTGGGCTATGTGGTTGATAGTGTGGTGGGTTTTAGGTTGAATTCTGGTACATGTGGCTTTAACTGACTCTAGTCTGTATCTGTGTTTAATCTAAAGATATTATGAAACTATTTCCTTGTATATAAAATAATATTCCATTTCCCTTCTCCGTGACTCTATGTTTCTCAATACATTCATATATTTGCTAATATGTTTTAAACAAAATCATTGTATGTTGCAGATAACCGACATAGCCATCGAAATAAGATTACAAAACTTTTCAATCAAGTTGATTCAAGATCATATACTTCCATCAATGTCTGTTGCCGAATTACACCATGCTATACTGAACGGTAATACAAATCAAGTTCGTCAACTTATAACTCTTGGAGCTGATGTCAACCAGAAGTATGGTCAGGAAACAGCATTCAGTCTAGCTATCCAACAAAATCAGTTTCAGTGTGCAGATCAAGTCATCGACTGTAAATCTTTTAATCCTAACGCCTTAAATCAGTTCCAGCTATCTCCTTTACATGTTGTTGCTAAAAATGGACACATTAGCTACTTAAGAAAACTTTTAAGCAAGGGAGCTGATATTAATGCTATTAATAACCAGGGTATGACTCCCCTTTCTGTCTCAACTTGGCATGGAACATATCATTGTACAAAGTTGTTGCTTGACCACGGCGCCCTATTAACTATTCATGATAAATCAGGTAGGACACCACTTATGATAGCTTGCTCTAACGTCCATCTAGAAGTGGTTAAAGTCATACTTCATTATGGATGTGACGTGAGTATTTTAGACCCAGATATGCGTAGTGCACTTTTCTATGCACTACCAACCTATTATGCTAGACATGTAGGTCAGAAGAAACTGAGCGATATGATATCAATTTGTGAACTTATCATCAACACTGGTTGTGACCTCAACAAACAGGATCGAAAAGGCTGGACAGCACTGCATCATGCAGTAGACAGAGACTGTGTGACCTCACTATGTCTCTTGGTTCAAAATAATTGTCATCTAGATGTACAGGATAAATCTGGATACACGCCTTTACATCTTTGTCTAAAGAAGACGGAACCAAACTTTGAAATGGCTCAACTTTTAGTTTATTATGGGACAAAAGTGCAAATAGAAATGCCATTAAGACAATGTGGTACTATGAATGTCTTATTCTACATACATTATAATGTCCCCGTCACAACACATAAGCTCACATCTAAGACTTTAATCATTCAACTATTATTCGAAGCTCAGATACCTCCATCGATAAACAATGTCAATCAAGATCTACCTGCCAACATGATAACCTGGCTACACAATCCTTGCTCACTTCAACACCTAGCTAAATGCTCCATAAGAAATTGTCTCTCTGGTTCTAATATTATTCCTAAAATCCTGACTCTGCCAATAGGAAATAACTTAAAACGATTTCTTAATCTAGGACTTAATGAGAACGTTAATTTTTTCCAACTTTGTCTATTACACATGTATATTTCTGAAAGTGATAAAGACAATACATTAAGACTTCTCGAAGGTAATATCTCTTTAGACTTTC
The DNA here is from genome assembly GCA_021962125.1 of Bulinus truncatus. Classification (NCBI taxonomy): domain Eukaryota; kingdom Metazoa; phylum Mollusca; class Gastropoda; family Planorbidae; genus Bulinus; species Bulinus truncatus. Next base: position 242,475 of record JAGDYQ010000228.1, on the reverse strand, counting down.
CAATTAATGGAACATTACCTTTAGAGAAAGCCATTGAAGCCAATAGTTTAGACATTACCAAAACAATATTCGATTTAAAGCCCCAAGTACGACTGACAAATTTGAATCACCTCGATGACAATGTGTTTCATCTTATTTCAAAATACAATTTTTCGCAGGCTATTCATCTTGTACCAAATACCAACTTCATCAATGACACCAATAGCCAAGGTTTAACTCCTCTACAGACGGCAGTTAATATGGGCCAGTTTCACACTGCAGAAGTGCTTATTAAACATGGTGCCATGGCCAATGATAGTCTGTCACCTTACCCAATGATACATTTAGCAGCAGCCAGCGGGGCGACGTCCTTTGTTCTCCTGTTGTTGTCTAGTGGTGTAGATCCGAATATGACAGACCAGTTAGGAAATACCCCTTTACATGTAGCTGCCTCAAAGGTAGTACAATATTTTATACTATATGGTGAATGCCTAGTAGGACCCCGCGTGTGTACGTGCACTTATCGATCTAGACCTTCAAAAAAAAAAGACACATAGATTATTTTATAGTTTAGTATACAGGTTGACAAAGAAAAACGTGTACAATTGGGCAGCTATGTGGAACTTTAGGTGTAAACAATATAGCCATTTAATAATCTTGAATCAATGGAAATCTTAGATTTCATTCTATTAAAAGGCATTGTGTAGTAATCCAATTACTGTCAATTTTTAATGTGTTTTTTTCAAGTTTCCATTTTCTTTGTCAGTCTGTAGAAATTATCCTTATTTTAAAAAAGGCGGGCAATTCAAAAACGAATCAAGGATGCCAATATATATATATATATATATATATATATATATATATATATATATATATATATACCACTTTGCTTACGTCAATAGTGTCTCTAATATAATATAAAATTAGGCCACTTCTTTGAAAAGAGTTTAATAGATGTGCTTCAAAATACTTACATTAAATGACGTAATCTTCTTTTTGTCAATCTATTTATTACAAAGTGTGATGTCATTTTCTTAGCATTGACATGTTATGAACTGGGGAATTAATTAGAGAGCTCGTGAAATTTAACAGCGACATATAAGTATAATTATTAGGGAGCGACCGATAATCGGATCGGTATCGGTATTTGGACCGATATTGGCACTATCGGTTAATATCGGATCGGCCGATTTTTGTAGGGAGCGACCGATAGTCGAACCGATATTAGCACTATGGGTTAACTATCGGACGGCCGTTTTTGGCTGCCGATACATTGGTTTTTTTTTTCACAAATCTAGTAACTCTAAACTGGTTTTGGTTTACAGAGTTAAAGTTTACTTCCAGACTTCCAGTTAACTGTTCACCTGAGTGAAGTGATTTACTGATATAATTAAGTGTTTTTAATTTTTCAAACTTTTTAAAAAATCTGCTACAAGTAAATTCAGTAAAAAATTATAAAGATTAACGAAGAACATTATTTTAATTTTATCACAACTTCCACAAGTTAGTGAAGTTACAATTAACAATTAATACTTTGATTTGACTTGACTATCCCTGGGGCACCGTTGTTGACCGTAAACTAGTTCACGCCATTTTCTCCGGTCCTGTGCTGTCATTTTAATTAATACATTTTTACTTTTTTAGTTTGACATTAATTATTTACAACTTTATCTTACTTTTCTGTTTGTGTGCAAGTAAAAAGTAAAAACAACAAATTGTTTGTTATAAGTTTAATTTTAAACAATAAACATGCAGAATTCTGAGATTATGCAGGCATGGTTTGTGTTTCTGACTTCGGTCTTCCGGTCTGTCTTTTCAAATCTTTTGTTCTTCTAATCTTCTTCATCTGCAAGACACCCTTTCATTAATAGCAAAGTATTGGTATCGGCAAAAATGCTGGGGAAATATATCGGTATCGTACTATCGGTAAAAAGGCATATCGGTCGCTCCCTAATAATTATTGAAAAACGATTACTTTCTATAAATATAGTGAAATAATCGATCAACCTTTACATCAGATAAAATACTGTAAAAAAAATAGATCAAAATAAAGAATAAAGAACTTAAATATTTTTTTAAAGCAAAAAAAAAATACAAAATAATAAAATCAAAATCGTAATCATTCGCACTTTGTAATGAAAGTTGTGAAAAAAAAATTTCATAACGTCATTTTTTTCCATTATATTTTTCGAAGCATTTTGATGCTCATTTTATATACTCTTGTTCACGTAAGTGGTCTAATTTCTGTGCTCAGTTTACATTGTTGAACGCAAACATAACAGCTGTTCTATTGCTGTTCTATTCAACGTTAGATCATTTAAAAAAAAAAGAATGGACATTTTACTTTCTGCTACACTGTAAATCTTTTCTAAATAATTGTATCGTGCATTACAAATTTAACTTAAGTCAGCTATAAATGGATATTTTATTTAATTTTCTGAATGACTGTGGGGTTTATTTTTTATAATGAATGATTTTGACGCGGCCGTTTACATTTTCACGAAGCGTAGGTTCTCCGGTTTTGGCCTCGTTATAGCAGGCTGTACGACTTTTGAGGACCCCCTATTGAGGGTATCCTTGGCTTGTCGTCTAAGTGTATGAGTGCTGACTTAATTATGACTTGTATTTGTGTTTGTGTTTCTGCCACGGAGTTTCACCAGCAATCACATGTACCATAAGTGAAGATAATCAACCAACAGGTCTTGCGTAACAATAAAAAAATATCCTTTTATTTACATAAAGGCACCAGTCCTAAACAGGATCTGTTGGCTTGCAAAAATACAGCAAAAATAATCCAATAAAAATGAATAAAGTGAAAAGGACGTTCTCACGATCTCTCTCTTCCGTCGACTGTTCACTAAGAGGAACCTCAGTCCAATGTCAAAAACTATCTTTCGATCCTCTCATGCTCGCACTCTTGGACACTTGACCCCCCGACCAATCATTCATCCACGCTACTTTCCCTGTCAATCAGTGGTCGCTAATTACCCCGCCCTAAAAGGGGGTAGAGGTGAAGGTACGTCATACCGACAAAAGACTAAAGCCGCTGGACATCTGAACGGACTTTTATTCCTTTGTCTGTAGCCGAACAGGGGCCGAGTGGTCAGTGAGAAATGACATATCTCGGTCCAATTCCTGAGCTATCGGTTCCCTAGTCGGAATATCAGCCTTTCATCTCAGCTTCGCTGGCAGCCGGCGGTATGACGTAATTACGGGGGTGGGGTAGGAAGGGGGAGAAATGGAACATATACTATTATATACTATTAGAGGGTTGCCGCGCGAGTCAAGGGTTGGAATAAAGTGGGAAAGTTTTCGCCAAATTACTCACAACCCGTGACAACGACAAGCGGTTTTTGAACTCAATACAGGTGTAACTAATTGTAAAAAATAATATTAAATTTACACAAATACAAATTTCACTAATTTTGAAGAATATTTTGAAATGTATTATGATGTCATTTTTATAAACTTATATGCATTATTTTTTTTCATCCAGGTTAAAAATTACCTTTTTTTTAATTTATTACGTGAAATTTATAAAATCTAGTAAATTGTGTACTTATACTTTGTACTTGTCACTGAGCTTCATAATATAACTGGAGTACTTACTGGGCTGAACTGATTTTTATCTTCCAACATAATTGGGAGGTGCCTTTTTGAACCAATCGGTCTGAATTCCGGTATCTATACCTTGCGATTTCGTACATACTAATCGTAAAAGTCAGACAAAGGTATACTCTTTACCTAATTCATTATCCGTAGGTAAATGTAGAAAAAATAATTATAATCTTTAATTATCGTTTCAGGGTAACGAATATCTTATGCTAGACATTCCAGTCCCAGCATTATACACACACGAAGCTCTTGCTGCCATGGACATTTGTAAGAGGCGAGTTACAGGTCAACCATCTTCACTGACACGGCAAGACGTTAATCATGCTGAAATCGTACAATTGTTAATACTAAATGGTGCTAACCCAACATTACTCAACAACAATCACAAAACACCTACAGATAATGCACAATTGTTTCAAGCTACAGATATACTTCAACTTCTCAAACAGTTACTGTCAAATTCTGAGTGATAAATACAATATGAAATTCACTGCACATTTTTTTTATTCTTGCGTAAGCATAGTATTCAAAATGTATGGGTACCTGAAATATGGAATAAATGAATGCAACAAACGACAATAATTCTCAAATATTTAAATCATGTTGCCACAGCTGATTATAAGTTTCGGTGGCCTTAGAGAACGTTGTAAGTTGCGTGTCCCTACAAAAATTAAGTACCTTCCAGGACGTGAATGTCTCTTTATTAGCACATAAAAGTGATAAAACATATAACTAACCTACACGTATGCTTATTGTTTTAGTAATTTGAAATGAATACAATGCACTTATTATGTTACATCACATCAGTATTGTTAGGACCATGTATATCACATAAGTATTGTTAGGACCATGTATATCACATCAGTACTGTTAGGACCATGTATATCACATCAGTACTGTTAGTACCATGTATATCACATCAGTATTGTAAGAACCATGTATATCACATCAGTATTGTTAGGACCATATATATCACATCAGTATTGTTAGGACCATATATGTCACATCAGTATTGTTACGACCATATATATCACATCAGTATTGTTAGGACCATGTATATCACATCAGTACTGTTAGGACCATGTATATCACATCAGTATTTTAGGACCATGTATATCACATCAGTATTTTAGGACCATGTATATCACATTAGTATTTTAGGACCATATATATCACATCAGTATTGTTAAGACCATATATATCACATCAGTATTGTTAGGACCATATATATCACATCAGTATTGTTAGGACCATATATATCACATCAGTATTGTTAGGACCATATATATCACATCAGTATTGTTAGAACCATAAATATCACATCAGTATTGTAAGAACCATGTATATCACATCAGTATTGTAAGAACCATGTATATCACATCAGTATTGTAAGAACCATGTATATCACATCAGTATTGTTAGGACCATATATATCACATCAGTATTGTAAGAACCATGTATATCACATCAGTATTGTTAGGACCATGTATATCACATCAGTATTGTAAGAACCATATATATCACATCAGTATTGTTAGGACCATATATATCACATCAGTATTGTAAGAAACATGTATATCACATCAGTATTGTTAGGACCATGTATATCACATCATTATTGTTAGGACCATGTATATCACATCATTATTGTTAGGACCATGTATATCACATCAGTATTGTTAGGACCATGTATATCACATCAGTATTGTTAGGACCATATATATCACATCATTATTTTTAGGACCATGTATATCACATCAGTATTGTAAGGACCATGTATATCACATCAGAATCGCGACCACAGAGTCTCTATTATACAGAATGCCCATCGTCGTTTGGATCACTTTTTCTAATAACCAACGTATTGTTATTTTTATACTCAATATAAGACTAATTATAATGTATTAACTGTACCATGCAAAGCCTTTGCATAGAGATAGTAATATTGTTCAGCTTTGATACATATTTTCAAAATATATATTTTTTTACAGTTATGAACGAAACCTAATTAGTTGTTTTTTTTTCCTTCAAGCATCCTCAATGGTAGGCCGACAAACCGGTTGTCGAATGATTCAAGAATTTTAAAAAAAAAAACGTTTTTTTTTTTAACCGACAACCCCTAGACGCAAGTCTTTATATAGATAGATTAGTCGCGTTTGCGGAATTCCCGAATACGTCAAAGCAAGCAAGACGCATTCAGCATTCAACGTCGTTCGACAACTCGCGTTGTTTTCTGGTTTATTTCATAAAACCAGATTATTTTAATTTCTAATATGACGTTTTGTCCTTTTATTTAGTGAAATATATTTAGTAATACGAGCAAAATGGTCGTTGCACACTAATATTTCATGTTTTGACAGCTCCAGTAATTTTATAAACAATATTGTTTGGTCGAAATCATGTTTTATGTGCTCTAGCTATGAAACTATTTCATTAATTCCCCGTCGCGGTAAATTCTGTATTCGTTTAACAGCGGAAAAAGAGGGAATGCTGTACATAAACTAACATTAGAATGTCAAATGATTACTGTAAAAAAACAAACAAAATTAAACACATTTAATAACACAATTATGTGCGCAGAATAAAGTAATATTGAACCAATTTCAAATTTCATAATAAAAACAAGCAATTTAAGTCTTTTCCGTTTCGGACAAAGGACATTTTAGAGCATTTTTAATGAGAGGGAAGTAATCATGTTGAATAACTATTACAAAAAAAATAATGATTACGCCCCTTTGATTAGCTTTTATTATCTATATTTGAAATATAAGCAAAAACGGTATCTAAGAAACTCTTATATTCAGCCCTGAGAGGTCCTATCGCGAAATGAACTTTTGATGTACACTTGGCAGGCCAAGACCTACAAAATGATATATACATCGTGGGTCTAGGACTTATGGTTCTTGAGATATAGGGCGCTCCTTTGTTAATATAGCTTATATAGTAAAAAAAAACGGTACTTAATACGCCCCCTTTTCGACCCTCAGAGGTCAGATCGCGAAATGGACTTTTGCTGCACACATGGCAGGCCAAGACCTACAAAATGATAATATGCATCATGGGTCTAGGACTTATGGTTGTTGAGATCTAGGGTGATGACGGACAGACAGACAGACAAAAAGGGGACAATATAGCATTTTTTTTTTCGAAAATGCTCTAAAAATGGTGTATCAATATAGATAAGTTGTGAAAATGCTATGTCTGGCGATACCATTAGGCTACAAAGTGGGCAAAGAGAACACATTCAACTCTGAAGTGTAGACAATAAAACTAGATATGGTGAAATCTTTTGTTTTGATATCTGATATATTTTGATATATTTGCTGCTGTTTTGGGGAAAATTCCGGTTAAGTAAATTGTGAATATGTATGGCGCATTACAAACAAATGTTAAGTGTTTCAGAATATGCACGTATTACAAAAAAAAAACAACATTAACTAACATCTATCTGTACTGAATAGTGTAAGACGAAGGTTATACCAAAAGTCTAAAAAAAAATACACAACAACTTCCAACAGGTAATATGGAGACTGGCATGACCTGAATGAAGAAAAAATGTAACATTAATATAACACTTTAGTGTGCTGGAGGAAGGGGTGGATTGAGGCAGACACAAAGCGAATTGCTGCAAACCAAAAATAAAAAGCAATGAAAATTAAAACACCCACCCCCCGAAATATGTTAGAAACTGAAGAAAAAAATTACAATTCAAAAAAAAAAAAATCCTGATCTTTAAAAAAAGGCATTAAAATAAATCTAACCAATAAAGAGAAAATTAAGTCTGGCAGCTTATCGCGAATCAAGGCATATAAAGAATTAACTAAAATATGTAAACAATAAAATAAAAACAAGTTGCTGGAAGGTACCAGATAGTGACCATAAAGTCAGCACAAGACAGGTCAAAGTTCAACTTTGCTACCACTTATTTTCTCCGAAAATGTTTGCCTGTTTTTTTTTTATTGCTTATTTAAAAAAAATAATTACAGTAATTTTACTGATTGATAAGGCGGCGTATGCTACGACCGGTATGACTATAGTACATATAATTTTCCTCGTCGCCCAACCATTCAGGACACCACGTAGCAAGACGCAAGTCTATATATAGATATATTAGTCGCGTTTGCGGAATTCCCGAATACGTCAAATCAAGCATGACGCATTCAGCATTCAACAACGTTCTACAACTCGCGTTGTTTTATGATTTCTTTGTGCTGCTGTTTTGGGGAAAATTCCGATTAAGTAAATTTTATAATAAGATTCTAAAAAAAATATCACAATTAATGGTGATAGTTCAAAGAGGTCGTTTTTTTTTAATTAGAAGTCATCATGCTCACAAATGAATATAATGTAAGGTTCCCTTAAGCCCCTAAGGGCTCATTGGGGTAGATGAAGTGTAGAATTCATCAGCTTCAGTAACTTCGGCATATTATGGGATTGTGTGGTTAGCACAATGCCAGCTGTCTCTAGTTCTCCAACTTAAAGTCCGGTATTCATTTAAAAATGGTAGGACTTTCACCGGGGCCTGAAGAAAATGTCAAGGTTCTCACTGAGGTTCAAACCCTAGACCCCTCTGGTCGAAAGTCGAACGCTATACACTGCACGACTACAGTCTCCATAATAGATTATGGTTTATCAAATTTGATTGTAAAAATAAAATAACAACATTTGTCTTAGTATATATACATATATATATATGGCTAATGGAAACTTTAAGCGAAATATGAAAATTGTTTTTAAAAACACAGTGGCTACGGGACCAGAGAACGGGACTCCGTATTATTTTTTTTCCGGGGTCCAACTATTGATGCGCATGCGCTCTAGCGCTCTAGACGGACTTTATTTTTTTACGGCTGTGATGTGTGCATGCCCGATAGCGGGGTCCAGCTATATATATATTGCTCCCAATTTCTGTACGATATGTTACTAAACTATTGTGACGCAGAAAGACATTTGTACTGACTTGTGTACTATATAAAGTATTTTTTTTTTTAATTTAAACATTTTTTAGATGGAGAAGGAGGGTGTAGCAATAGCTTTAGGTATATTCCTATAACTTTAGAGCCACTGTTCAGTTGGTTAGTCAATATTGAAAGTTCAGGGGGCCAGGACACATTTAAATATTTTGATAATTAAACATCCAGCATTAGAGTTAGGTTGTCAATGCAGGTCGGTGACCCCAGCCGTAGGTGACGATGAATGTGGTTGCGGTGAACAAAGAGATACTAAGTCCAGGCTGCCGGAGCCGGGAGCCGCTACTTTTTGCTGGAGCCGGAGCCGACAAAATCTGGCGGCTCCTCGGCTCCCAAAATGTTTTTTTTTTTACAGCAGAATTTTTTTTTTAGCTTTGAAATTCCAAATTTGTTTGATTGTTTGCCTCTACAATTTGAAATGTTGTTATTTTTACGAAAGCCACAACAGTAACAGCGTTAAAACGATAGCGTGCACGCACATCACCACAAGAATTCTTTAACGGGGAATTGTTTAGTGTTCGTTTTAAATCTTGTTTACCGTCCGAATTTTTTTTTAATGGCATGTTATTTTGTTATATATAAAGTTAAAACAGTTTTATTTCATAGAATAATTATATCAATCATTTAAAATAAATTTTTACGAAGACGACAAATAGAACGCGTCATTTCGTATTATTATTTGACCGCGAATCAGGCCCGTAGCGTGTGTGGGGGCCAGGGGGGCTTAGCCCCCTACCCCCTTGCGTTTTGTCTGCCCCCCCTCTGCTTATTCTATATATGTTTTTTATCGTATAATTAACGTCATTGAATCGTGGAACTTTGCCTCATTAATGGTGTGTTGTCTGTGAGATTGAACGCTACCACAAATAAACCAAAGAGATAATACCGGCACTACACATAACCATAATAATAACAACCCTAACGTTACAATTCGATAACGTTACAAAACCGTATTAGCAATCATTTTGGCCTTGTAGTGTGTCAAGTATAGAAGCCAAAGGTTGAAAAACACATTTAAATTCATTAAAAAAATCCATGTCGGTTGATTTAAATTTAGGCAACTCCATAGACAAACAAATGTCATTTAATTTTTTCTTTCAATTCCAGCAAACGACTAATTGCATCATAAGTACAATTCCACATGGAAATAATATTCCTTTTCCGTCATCAGCACAAATAGCTTTAACTGCATCAGAGGCCTTGGAACTTCTGTGCACACAGTTCCAGATCGCCTGACATTTCCCCATCACTGAATTGTATTGCCTGCTACATATGGCGGATGACTTTGCACGATCTGCATCAGCTGTTGCAATTAAATTAAAAGCATGTGAGCTACATCTCTGTTGTTTAGGTAGAACTACTAAATTTTTATCCGAATAAGGAACATCGTTCAGATCGCTTTTTGTGAGGGAGTCAATATCTATAAATTGAATTTCATCACCTTCATTTTCATTATGAAATATTTGAAAAGCTTTCCGAAAGTTGCTAGCTCCATCCGTAGCAGTGTGTTTTAGTTTGGAAATTTCAATTCCAAAGTGTGAATGAACATCACTAATGACTTCAGCAATTTTGCCGAATGTGTGGCTGCCTATCGTGCGCCTGCATGTCTGTGCTACTGAATTTCTGGTGAGATTACCATCAATCAAATGGGCTGTCATACCCAGATGGCTTTGGTTATTTACTGACCATATATCTGCTTTTGTACGGGGAACTTGTGTCATTATACTTATTCTAATAGCAACAACAACGATAATGTCGTCTAATTCAACTAATTTGGATCGCGATTGGCTAATTTACTATTTGGCGCGAGAAAATAATTATGCAAGCTCTTGCATAAACAAACAGAATAAACAAAAGACTAAAATATCGCAAGATAAATTATCTTGCATCAAATATTTCTCTTGAAATAATTTTAAAGAGGTTAATAAAGAGTTGAGTTATCGACCCTATTTAAACTCAAACTCGCAGTAATAAAAGTTTAATTAAAACTATAAATCATTAAAGTTGAGATGTGTTAACTTAAATTCACAACTCACTCCCCGTGAGTTAACTCGTGAGTTTAACTCATTTGAGCTAACTCTTGCACAACACACACACACACACACACACACATATATATATATATATATATATATATATATAATATCAAAGTTAACTTAATAAGGCACATTAATCACCTTTCTTTAAAGTATCTAAATGAAAAATGGCAAATGTTTTGATATCACTTTTATCTAACAAAAAATGAAAAAAATCTCCATCGAATTTCAATTTTGATTTACATGGAACATTGGTTTCGGCTGTCATCTATTCATCTGCTCCTTACAATGACCTGACTTCGATTAAGAAATTGAATAATTTCAAAATATTTGACAAAGAAGTCGCTGAATCTGCCTATAAAGCCATTGCAGGACATTTATGGTATTTAACTGAAGACCTGGTGAGTCTCTCTTTTTTCAGCAACGATGTCGATAACCGAACTAAAGAAAAAATGTTGTTTGCGCTTGAAAAGCAAGCCAAAGAAAAAAAAAACAAGTAAAAAGTCTTGAAGGCTAAGGATTAATGGATAAAATTGTAAGCATGAACTTAGATGACTTTGTAACAGAGAGATTAAAATATGTATTTGAAGTGCTTGGAATAAATTGGATGGACATTCATGAACGAATATCACCCAAACAGCAACTGAATACCAGGAAGCATATTTAGTTGTTAATTCTATGAAAGTTGTAAATTATACAGCCCAAAGAGGGGTCAAACTCATTTCAGATTATGCAAAAGTTTTAACGAAAGATGAAACTCAATTGCAAATATATTTTGCAAACCGTGGAAGAACATCGACGTAATATTCCAGTTATGCGGAAGTCTACACTTGTGAAGGCATTAGTGAAAACAAACGAACAATCAATCAATAAGTAAACATTCTGAAATCAAACATTGAATAAATTCATATAAATAACACTTAATTTGAATAACATAATTAAAACTTTGTATTAGAAAAATTTAAAATGCGTTCTTTTTATTTTTGTTGACCCTTAAATCTAATAATTTCAAGTTTATTGAGCAGCCCCTAAATACAAAAATATCTTAATAATATTTTGCAGAGTTTATTTTTTCATTAAAAGGAACGCAATAAAGGGTTGAGTGTTCAATTTTGAGCACTTTGATTTTTTTTGTCACCCTAATGTACAAGTTGCGATACTATGTCGATGATAATTTTCTTTGTTTAGCTATTTCGCTATATTGTTCAAATTTTATTCCGACTATTTGATTCGAATCTAGCGATGTTAAATTAATTTTATGGCTCCAGAAAATTAGTTTGAGCTGCTTGACCTACAAGCAGATTATGACATGAAGAAGAATTTCAAGTCAGTTCTTTTGCTGAAGTTTTAATGATGTTTACTGGCACACCGAAAAAAACCTCACTGCCAAGCTTTTGTCGCTATTTTGGTCCACAAGAGTTTTTGTTTGAAATAAATAAGTCTAAGAAAGAATCGATTTTGACTGACTGCAATTTAAATGGAGTCATGCGAATAACAAAATGTAAGCTGATTCCACAGTTCAAGAACAGTTTCCGAAATTGTGAACAGTTACATACTTCTCATTATTTATAATTGTACTCTGTGGTCAGATTGTATGTAAATTAAGCTACTTCGTCTTTATAATTATTATCACAGGTAACAATAAACAAGCGATTTAAGTCTTTTCCGTTTCGGACAAAGGGCATTTTAGAGCATTTTCGTGTACGCAGTGGCTACGGTTACGCCGGACAAAATCCGTATTTTCTTTTTCGGGTTACACCCATAAATATTGCTCCACGCTTATGGATTTTGATAAATTTAGAGAGGGAAGTAATCATGTTGAATAACTATTACAAAAATAAATAATGATTACGCCCCTTTCATTAGCTTTTATTATTTATATTTAAAATATAAGCAAAAATGGTACATAAGAAACTCTTATATTTTGGCCCTGAGAGGTCAGATCGCGAAATGGACTTTTGATGTACACTTGGCAGGTCAAGACCTACAAAATGATATATACTTCATGGGTCTAGGACTTATGGTTGTTGAGATTTAGGGTGGTGACGTACGGACAGACAGACAGACAGACTGACTGACAAAACGGGGACAAAAAATCGAAATAATACTGAAGGGCCGTCCATAAAGTATGTCACGCTCCAAAGGGGGGGGGGGTGTAAGAAAGTGTGACTTTTTGTAACAGGGGGGAAGGGAGTTAGGCCAAGTGTGACGTCACATTTTGTATATATTTTTATTTTATTTCTAATTAAATTTTTTTTTTTTAAATAATTTTCAAAAATTTTGTGAAACACTTAAATTCGTTTTATGTCACAATAACTTGAAATGCATATCTTTTCAATGTGAAGTTCATTATTCCTCATGTTAGTTAGGAGTTCATATTTCAACGTTATACCTTCGAGATTATCTCCTCCTCCAATCCCAATCAACTAAACAACTGATGCAAAGCCGCTTTATCATTTACCAACTAGGCACAGTAGGTACTGTGCTTATGGCCTACGGACTTTTCAAGGGCATACGAAAGCCAGAACATAAAGTGAAAACAAGTTCAGAATGCCAATAAAATTTTAAAATGTTTGTATTAAAGTAACTATATATAACCGTGTGAGATGACCACCTGAGCTAGTCAAGCTGTAGATCTGTAAATTGCAGTATGTTAACTTTTCGGCTCTTTGTCTTAGCAAAGTCACATATGACGTCCTCAAAACTTTATTTAGATTTCAAATCGCAAATAAGTGCGGGTGCATTCTTGAAAAATATTAAAAATGAAGATGGGGAGGGCCTACGACTAAAAAAGTGCCTGGGGCCAACGATGACCTTAAAACTGACTGAACTGATGGACTCAGAGCTTCAGAAAAAGCAGATGCCGATGCTGATAAATGTAAATTTCCTTCATTGTTTGCGGCACAAACTCTCAAATTTGATCACATTATGCCAAGATCATCTTTGCAGACCAGTTTACATGATCGAATTTGCCAAGTCTGTCACTTATACTTTGCCTCACAAACAATGTTGAAGAAACATACAGGACAACACAGAGCTCGGGCGCAGGAGAATGTGCCAACCCAAAATTTTCCAGAAACAACTCAAATAAAACGCCTTCGTCCTTTGAGAATCGCTGCTAGAAGGCAAAGAGAACTCATGGCAATTATTGGCAGAATGGAAAATGCACATTCAGATGCTGTTGAGTGGCTAGATGAGGATATAGTTGATCTGTCTGCAATTATTCTTCCAGGAAACAATGATGGAGAAAGATTTATGTCAGTCCTAACTATGGATGAACGATGGATGGTTGATGTCTAGTGAATATTTTTTTTAATTGAACACATTGCTTTTTTATGCCGGTACGGTGAAAAATTATTACTTTTCTTGTATTTTAACGTTTATCATTAATTTATTATATTATTAATTTGTTAAAATTAAGTATTTTGAAATAGTATCTTTGCAGCTGTGATTTAGCTTGCATCGAGGTGCGAACTGGCAGTTAAAAGTTAGGCAATCCATCACTGAGTACCGGCACCTATTTTTTTTTTTTTACTAAAAAAGCACTGATTAAATATAATTCACAGGCCCACTATAAACATATTCAATATAGCACATGAGCTGATCACATAATTTGTCAATCTAGTCCTTTTTTTTTAGTTGCATTGTTTTGTTTCCATTTTAATTATTTAAACACTGGTTGAGGTCATGTTTCGCTAATATACTTCTTATCCTGTGTCAATATAATGCACAGAGGCGTCCCTAGGAGTTTGGGGGCCCGGGGGGCTTGGCCTTTTTGGGGGCCCCTGCAGATTTGACATACGATATCACGACATGAGATAACGTACTTAATAAATATATGTCTAAATTCAAATTAGTAAAGTATATCAATAAAATTAACAAAAAATTATCATTAAAACTCTTTTAATGAATAATTCCAGATTAGTGACGAGATAATGCACAAGTGACAAATCTCAATTCATTTTGCCTCACGGCGTGCTTTCTGTGCAGTAAAGTCATTTATAACATCATCTAAGTCAATGTTGTCTAGTATTTTTGACTTCACTTACATTAAAGCCATGCTGCTAAGTCTTTCTTGCATCATTGTACTCCTGATATAGTTTTTTGATTGACTTTGAGTTTTGAGAATAATCTCTCACATGATGCAATGGAAGTGGCCTGAGTTAGCAGTATTCGGATGGAGGTTGCAAGATTTGAGCAAATAAGTCAATAAGTCAGTTGGTGATTGTGGTACTGGTTTGTTGGTGAAAGTGCTCGTGCATCAATGACACCATTGAAAAAATGATTTGCCTGTATGTCATCATAAAAACAGGAAAAAGTAACAGTTTTTCATCAGTGTGTAATCATCCATAGAATTCAACAGGTGTCTTGGTTAAAGAAGAACCCCAAAGGTGCCCACATGGTTTTGCAACCTTTGGAATCAGTGCCGGCTTTAGGTATAGGCGATATAGGCAGCTGCCTAGAGCGGCAATTTTCAAGGTGCGGCAAATTCCAGCAAAATAAAATAAAATCAAAAATATAAAAATTAAAATAATATAAATGAATTTGAGAAAGTGTAGAATTAAATAAGAGCACAAAATTGCTTAGAGTGGCGACAACAAATAAGTCACGTGGATTAACGCTCTATCTTAATTTATTACATCAATATTATGACATCAGTATTTTCAAAATTATTTTCTTCTTTTGCATTTAACAAAATTAGATTCAGATATAATGGAGGATCCTGCTAAATTACCAGATATAAGTGATAATAGTCGTTGTTTTCTTATTCAGCTTGATCCAAAGCAGATCAAATTTGAGTCTGGTTATCCAAAAGATGAAAGTGGGAGACAATTTTCTAATTACCACTATACACGAAAACTTGCCAACGGAAAAAATTTAAAAAGGAAATGGTTGATGTATTCTACGTCAGTAGATAAGGTGTATTGTTTTTGCTGCAGAATATATTAGAGGAGAAAATCTGCCTTAGCAACACATGGCAGTTGTAACTGGAAAAATGTGTCAAGTATATTGCAGCATCATGAACAATCTCCAGATCATTTAACCAGTTATCTTGATTGGAAAGAACTAACAATAAGGATAACAAATAATAAAACTATTGATGACTTGAATCAGCGCCTTATAAATCGTGAAGCGAAACACTGGAAAGATGTATTAGAAAGAATATCTTTGGTCAGAGTACATGGAGTTCAAAATTTACCCCTGAGAGGGCAGTCTGATCCGTTACATAATCTCAATGAAAACCTTTTGAAATTTGTTGAAGTTATTGCTGACTTTGATCCGGTAATGAAAGAACATATAAAACGTTTTAAATCAGATGGAATTCATGACCTTTATTTAGGAAAAAAATATTCAGAATGAGATCATTCAACTGTTGAGTAAGTAGTACGCTATAGTTCTCGATTGCACACCAGACGTCAGTTACAACGAACAGATGACAATGATTATTAGATTTGCTACAGCAAATGAATCGACAAATGACAAACCTTCAGAAGTTTCTATCAATGAACACTTCATTGGATTCGTAGAACTTGAAAAAATCTACAGGTGCAAGTATGGTGGAAATTTTACTTAAAGAACTGTCAGATTCGGGCATTTGTTTAGATGATATGAGGAGACAAGGCTACGATAACGGAGCGAACATGCGGGGAATACATAATGGTGTCCAAGCAAGAGTTAAAGAGCTAAATCGAAGAGCCTTTTATATCCGATGCAATGTGCATTTGGTGGTGAATGATGCCGTAAACTATTGTTTGGAAGCAGTGCAGTTTTTTTGAGGTAATTCAAAATATACACCTTTTTTTCTGCATCAACACATTGCTGGAAAGTATTGTTAGAATATGTCAAAAATAAAGAGGCAGCAGGTTTAAGTGTTAAAAAGTTATACGCAACACGCTGGGAAAGTCGAGTTATTGCTGTTAAGGTAATACGATACCAAACAGTTGAAATTTACGATGCACTCGTTTCAATTGCTGATGATATTTCACTTTATGGACCACGTGGAACCCAGTCGCTTGCGGAAGCTAAGGGAATTGCACAAAAAAATACTCAATTTCAAATTTATTTGTTCATTAGTGATTTGGTATGATGTTTTATTAAAGATCAATATATCTAACAAAACATTTAAAGAAAAAGATCTTGCTTTAAATAAATCAATTCAACAAGTGAATGCAACTATAACTATGCTTTAGAATTATAGAACAGATGAAGGTTTTGCCAAAGCAATTACAACAGCTAAATCATTGGCTGAAGAATTTGGTATTGAGTGCAATTTCCCTACGGAAATACAAATAAGATCTTTACTAAGAAAGAGACAATTTGACTTTGAAGTTTCACATGATCCAATTCTCGAGCAAGAAATGAATTTCAGAGTAAATTTCTTTAACCAGATATTGGATACCGCAATTCAATCAGTGAATGATCGATGTATGCAGTTAACATCTCATAGCGATTTATTTGGATTTTTGTATGACATTAA
Organism: Bulinus truncatus; assembly: GCA_021962125.1. Taxonomy (NCBI): domain Eukaryota; kingdom Metazoa; phylum Mollusca; class Gastropoda; family Planorbidae; genus Bulinus; species Bulinus truncatus. Next base: position 225,397 of record JAGDYQ010000228.1, on the reverse strand, counting down.
AAACTTGAGAAATGTGATAAAAGAGAGGTTTTTCAAAGATTGCATGGACCTTCAATTAGCTTTAACATCTGAAAACGAATATTCAGCAGACATTAATACAACAGTACTGTGCGACGAATTATTGGCTTATACAAAGAGAATTACAGAAAAATCAAGCCTTATAGTTATATTAGACTATCTATGTGGAATGGGCGTGATTGCTCTTTTTCCGAATGTGTACGTGGCATTGCGAATTTTGCTTACACTCCCGATAATAGTGGCGAGTGCAGAGAGAAACTTATCAAAGCTCTAACTCATAAAAATATATCTTTGTTCTACTATGTCTCAGGATCGTTCGGTTGGTTTAGCTACAATATCTATAGAGAAACGATTGCAGAAGATTTGGATCTGACCGAAGTAATTGAAGAGTTTGCTTCTGCAAAAGCTAGAAAAGCATATTTTTCTTGAATTCTCTTCAATCTTTTTAATGCTTAATAAACATGACATTTAATTTTTTTTTAATTTTTCATCACTTTTTTAACTTAGCAAAAAAAAAAAAAACTTCCTAAACCTAAAATACACCACGTAGGCCTATACTTAAAACTCTTTAAATTTTTATAAAGTTGCCAAATTTTAAAAAAAATTGTTATGAAGAATGAAGACCAGTAATAAAACTATAAATATATCATATTTTTTTCATAATTTGGATTTACTTTAAAATAAATAGCATTTATAGAGTTTTCTTAGAAAAATGAAACTAAAGAGGGCGGCATTTTTGTCCTTGCCTATATCACAAAAATGTCTAAGGCCGGCACGGTTTGGAATCTATCCTTTAACTCTATATGAAGTCTGTCAAGCACTTCTGTCGCAACACGTTTAAATTGCAGTTCTATTTACAATCTTACATCAGAACTTAACTCCCCATCAGGTCTTTTCTTTCTTCTGGTTGTTTTGCCTACAGGAAATCCATAGCATTCACTGCCTTCTTTTGCTCTTTCGATGGATTGGGTGATCAGTTTTGCCTGTTTCTCATCATTTTGCAGAAAGCATGAAAGGGTCAAGATGCAAGGAAAGTGACGACTTACCTTCTTCTTTTGAGAACCACCATGTAGGCCTACCAGGGCCGGCTTTAGCACTAGGCATACTGGGCATTTGCCCAGGGCCGCCAAATTCAAAGGGGCCGCCAATTTTGTAAAAATTATTGAAAAAATTAAAAGATCACAAATTATTTACAATGTTTTAAAAATTTAAAAACACGATTTTTATTTTATTTTCGTTCAATAGCTGGCGTAAACTAACGATCACAATAATTTCATTGTTATTAACCCTTTAGCCCTCATAGCAGTTGTCAGCCTTCATGAAAAATCATGTAACCACATCACTGCGCAGATAAACTGGATCGAAATGGAGAATAGATTTAATTTAAATATAACGATTGATAAAGAAACTATTAGATTAATGAATGCAGAAAAAATGCATTGGCGTGGTGTACTTGAAAGGCTGTTAGCTATTATCCAATATTTGGCTAAAAATAATCTTGCATTTCGAGGAACAAATGAAAATTTGAATTGTGCTAACAATGGAATTTTTTTGGGATTGGTAGAGCTGTTAGCTAAATTTGATCCCGTTTTGCAAGAACATCTTCGCAGAATAAACAATAATGAAATTCATGATCACTATTTAGGTAAAACCATGCAAAATGAATTTCTGCATTTGATCAGCCAGAGAATTTTAAAGACAATTGTAGCCAGCATTATTGAATCAAAGGATTATTCTGTCATGTTAGATTGTACTCCGGATATTAGCCACCAAGAGCAAATGACATTAATTATTCGGTATGTTGAAATAAACGAAAAAACTATGAATATTGTGGAGCGATTTGTAGGTTTTATACCAACCGAAAATAGCACTGGAATCGGACTTGTTAATGCATTTTTACAAAAACTTGATGAACTGGGTTTGTCAATCGCAAACTGTCGTGGCCAAGGATACGATAATGGCGTAAACATGCGGGGTTGTAATAAAGGAGTTCAATCTAGAATTTTGCAAATAAACAAACGAGCATTGTTTGTGTCATGCGGTTGTCACAGTTTGAACTTGCTTCTTGGAGATATGGCTCAATCCTCTGTAGTTGCTAAATCTTTTTTTTAGAGCATTTTCGAAAAAAAAATGCTCTATTGTCCCCGTTTTGTCTGTCTGTCTGTCTGTCCGTCATCACCCTAAATCTCAACAACCATAAGTCCTAGACCCATGATGTATTTATGATTTTGTAGGTCTTGGCCTGCCATGTGTGCAGCAAAAGTTCATTTCGCGATCTGACCTCTGAGGGCCGTAAAAGGGGGCTTATAAAGTACCGTTTTACTATATAAGCTATATTAACAATGGAGCGCCCTAGATCTCAGCAACCACAAGTCCTAGACCCATGATGTATATATCATTTTGTAGGTCTTGGCCTGCCCTGTGTACATCAAAAGTCTATTTCGCGATCTGACCTCTCAGAGCCAAAATATAAGAGTTTCTTATATACCGTTTTTGCTTATATTTTAAATATAAATAATAAAAGCTAATCAAAGGGGCGTAATCATTATTTATTTTTGTAATAGTTATTCAACATGATTACTTCCCTCTCTAAATTTATCAAAATTCATGCGCGTGGAGCAATATTTATGGCTGTAACCCGGAAAAAAAAATACGGATTTCGTCCGGCGTAACCGAAAATGCTCTAAAATGTCCTTTGTCCGAAACGGAAAAGACTTAAATTGCTTGTTTGGTATTCTTCAGCAAATTTATGTTTTATTTTCTGCATCAGTACAAAGATGGCAAATCCTAAAAAAACATGTGAAAAATCTTACAGTGAAACCATTGTCCGACAATAGATGGGAGTGTAAAGTGAGCAGTGTAAAAGCCATTCGCTATCAAATTGGTGATATATACGACGCATTGGTTGAGGTCTCAGAAACAGCCAACGATCCAAAATGCAGAACAGAAGCTAATTCTCTAGCAAAAGAATTAAAAAAACTTCACGTTTCTTGTAACATTGTCAGTTTGGTATGAATTGCTAAATAAATTAAATTTGCTAAGTAAGACGATGCAGCGTGATAACATAGAATTGGATCTAAATTTGGAGCTACTACAAAAGTTACGTGAGTTTCTTATTTCGTTCAAAGAAAATGGCTTCCAGGCATCGGAAATTGCAGCAAAGTCATTAGCAGAAGAGCTGGAAATGAGTGATGACGAAATGGGTTTTCCAGCAATTGTTACTTCTTTGAGACGAAAAAGAGTTAAAAAACAGTTTTTATATGAATCTGCTGAAGATGAATAGTGCAAGATCCCAGAGAAAACTATCAAATAGGTTTCTTCAACGTGTTGATGGATCAAGCTAAAATGTCTTTTAATAAACGATTTGATCATTTAACCCAATTTAACAATAATTTTGGATTCCTCTTTAAAATTTCAGACTTGAAAAATCGTGACGACGCAATGCTAAAAATAAAATGCAAAAACTTACATGAAGTATTCTCTGATGTTAGCAATTCTGCCTCTGCGCATTTACCAATCACGGAATTCGATAGTGACATCGAGGAACTCAATTTATTTACTGAACTAAAAACTTTAACCTTTGCCCTTCCTGAAGGTACATCTCCACTTAACGTGATAAAGTATATTAATGCACACCGATTAAATGAGGTCATTCCAAATGTTACAAATGCTTTACGCATTTTATTAACAATACCTGTTACTGTTGCATCAGCAGAACGCAGTTTTTCAAAATTAAAGTTATTTAAAACTTATTTGCGCTCCACAATGACGCAAGATAGGCTGGTAGACCTTGCCCTGATTTCCATTGAGAATGATATAGCATCATCGTTGGATTATGCAAGTTTAATTGACGAATTTGCAAGCATAAAGTGTAGAAAAATTGTCCTGTAAATAAACCTAAGTATTGAATTTCATAATTCTGAACACAATATTATTTCGTCTATTAATTAATTATTATTAATAAAAAATCGTTTGCTAGTGTCACTATCTAGTCCAACTTTGCTGTTCATGATTACTATATAAAATTAATATGTAGAGGGGCCGCCATTTTTACTTTTGCCTAGGGCCGCCAAATATCTAACGCCGGCTCTGAGGCCTACTATTGTCCTTTTTTAGTTTCCCGGCTCTAGTTTCTTTCAGTTTGATCTCAGGGGTGAATTGGAAAAAAGGTTGAGCAATTCATGAAAAACGTTGACAATTGCTAGATCTATCTCAGCAGAATAAAGATTATCACAGTTCAGAAATGTTACGTTTGGATTTATGTCTAAGAGACGTTTCTGCCGGCCAGACCGACGGCCACTCATTGTGGCTGCGTTATCATATGTTTGATCTGTGCACAGATTTAAAGTCTAGTCCAATGTCTTAAAGAGTTTTCAGAACAAGTTCTTCATAATGTTTTGCATCTGGCTTCACTATTTCAAAATAACCAAGGAATGACTCTTTTATTTCAAAATTCTAGACATCCAAGTAACGAACTTTAAGGGATACTTGTTCTTTGTGAAAAAAATCTGGAGTGGAATCAAACATCAGAGGAAAGTAATAAACTTGACTTTCCCAAAAATTGATTCCGTAACTTTATTGCCCACCAAGTGTATGAACTCATTTTGAATTATTCATGTGATGTTACGTAACTTCATCGAATTCTGCAAGAAACTTCAAAGATTCTAGTAAGTTCCCAGGACTTGGAGAATCTAGTTCTTCTTTGTGGTCAAGTAAGCTTGAGTTGGTTTTTGCTAAGTACTTGACAGCTGCAGCTATACTGCTGTATCTTTATATGAATTATCTGAATGGTGATACTTTTCTTCGCCATGTTCATGATCTTCTTTGTTTTTAATGCTATTATAAGGATTCTTCTTAAAAAACCCTTAAAATTTTCCTTGATTTTGCAGCCTCTCGTCTTTCTGTAGCACGCTTTTTCCGTTTTGTAGCCCCACTATGGTAAACTCATTCTTTCGGCATGGGTGAAGTTTCTCTATAAAGAATAACACTCTTTACATTTCACAAATAAAAACTATACAAAAAATTCTGTATACGTGTTTCATTCGCCATGATTGTGAGATTTCGTCAGACGAATAGACATAAGTATATGAACTATGACCCTTCTATTTATGTCTATGGATAGATGTATAATAGCATGGACAAAAAATGGAAGATACAATGCAGTCAAAATAACGTGTTTTACAACAACCAAAACTATGTTTTGGCACTTTTAGTAAACTTTTGACCAGTTTTTATGTGCATGATGATTTAAGTAATTTTGAAATCTTTAACCTGTGTGGAATACATGCAACAGTATCACTTATTCAGTGGCATCACTATGGTTGGTGTCACCCGATACGGACAATTAGGGTGTCACCCCCTCCCCCAAGACTTCCAGCATGAACATATTTCGAATTTTCCTGCTCTATACGGTCTTCGCCTTAGAGAATTTACTTTAAAATATTTAAGCGATGAAAACGATAGTATTACTAACTGTATTTCAGAAATATGTAGGCCCTATATTACTTTAATTCAACTAAGTTTATAAACTACGTCTCCTATTTCATAAAACCACGTTTACAAAAAACTCCAGATTGATCCGAGCAGCTTTGATTTAGATTCATTTACCTAAACTCCAGACGCTCTGCATGATGGCACCCTGTGCTACTGATCGTATGGTGGCACCCTGTGCTACAGCTCGTATGGTGGCACCCTGTGCTACTGATAATGTTTTTGACTATGATCGATTATAAAACTGACTATGCCGAGTTCTTTCTGATATGAAATCTAGAATTGTTCATTGTGGTGTCACCTCAAAATTGTATTAAATTAATAAACTGAATTAGAAACGAAATTTTTCTCAATACTTACTTTTACATTAAAGTAGGTGTCGTAACTACTTGTATTATTAGTTATGCATTGTGAGTTCTTGTGACGATCTGTCTATGTAGGGATTGACACTTTATCTAAGAGTATAATCAATCACATACATCACAAATAAATTAAATAAACTGCCAAGTCCGATTCATATACTTTATTTGACGATTACGCAAAATTTAATTTCAAAATAAAAGTAGAACGAAACTATACACTTCAAGATACATATTCACCGAAACATCACTACTCTATCCTGTGTGCTGCCTATTTTGTCGAACTGCATGTCCGTTCTGTACCTCTCTGTTCTCCTCCTTTCTCCCGTTAATTAATTAACTCATCCCTGACCCAGTGATCCATATTCTTGAAAATACAATGTTTAATCTATATTCTTGTAAATACAATGCTCACAAATGCTCTTTGTATCACTAATTAAGCACATGTAGAAGTTTGGCGCCATATATAAGAAATCAAACAGTAGATAATTAGCTTATCACAACATTTTTCTCTCGAAAATACAAGGACGCTTAGCCTTGCGTTTAATTCCAGCCTAACTAGGTCATCTAACTTAACAGGTATGTGTCCCCTAAAAATACAAACTCTCTCTAAACGTGACCGACATTGTACCTATGGCGCATTTCCAGCCATTCCAAAGTATGTTATAAAAACATAACCGACTTTTGTCATTACAGAAGGCTTAGTCACGGCAGCGCGTGGCGGTTACAGCTAGTATTTAATATTTAGTGTTAAAATAAAAAAAATTGGAAACGTCTTGGTAGGACGTTCAAATTTGGACCCCCCTCACCTCACCCTAGCTACGCCACTGATAATGCATGATCGGAAGATTATCTCAAAGTTGACCTCACCCATTGTAGCAGATAAATGATGTTTATCATATAATTGTCAAGTCTATTTTTGCATTTTTTTTTCAAATTCAATGGATTGAGTTACTGTTTCAAAGAATAACTGTGACAACTGTTTACAATTATTTATTCTACTAGTAAAGTCATATAATAATCTGAAAGTTTTTTTTTAATATGTATATTTTAAGGCAGTTTAAATGTGATGTGCGTGTTAAGTTTTCGATTAAATTTTAATTATTTGTTAATTATTTGTGAGATATATATATATATATATATATATACTAGTTGCCAGTACCCGGCTTTGCCCGGGTTTAAAATAAGGTTTTCTGTTTACCTCCTGTTTTCTTCCTACCCCCCCTCTCTCTCCCTTCCTCTCTCTCCCTTCCTCTCTCCCTCCCTCCCTCCCTCCCCATCTTTCCCTTTCCCTCCCTCCCTTTCTCCCTCCCTCCCTCTCCCTCCCTCTCTCCGTCCCTCTCCCATCTCCCTCTCTCCCCTCTCCCCCTCCTTCTCTCCCCCCGTCCATCCTCTCCCTCTCTCCTTCCCTCCCTAACCCCTCTCTCCCTCCTTTCTCCCTCCCTCCCCTTTCCACCTATCTCTCCCTCCCCCTTTCTCCCCCTTCCTCCCTCCCTCATTCCCTCTCTCTCCCTCCCTGCCCCCCTCACTTTTTATCTTTTTATCCCTCCCTCTCTCCCACCCTCTCTCTCCCTCTCCCCCTACTCCCTCTCCCATCTCCCTCTCTCCCCCTCCTTTTCTCCCCCCTGTCCATCCCCCTCCCTCTCTCCCCTCTCCCTCCCTCCCTCCTACCCTCCTTTCCTCTCTCTCCCCCCTGCCCCCCTCTCTCTCTCTCTTTATCTCTCTCTCCCTCCCCCCCTGCCCCCCTCTCTCTCTCTCTCTATATATATATATATATATACTCTCTCTATATATATACATATATATATATATATATATATATATATATTAGGGTGCATCACCAAAAAATATTTTTAATAATTGATCTGTCTGCTATTTAAATTTGTTCCATTGATCAAAAAAAAGCATTGTGTAAAAAAAATAAAAATTATTTGAAATTATTTAGAGGTGCCCCGGACTTCAACAAAGTTTGCGTAATAAAGGGAAAACTAGATAAAACCATCCTTCTTGTAAAGTCTTACAGACTTACATTCAAAAAGTGAAGCGCTATATAAATTGTTTTATAGTCTTTGGTTTTATAATGTTTGGTAGCTATGATTGATTTTGATAAGCAGTTGTGCTAGAAATAAAATTTAAAATTCACATTTTATTAGCAAAAATAACACTTTTCCTTACCGCATATTGATGACCAAGGCAAGCCTTTTAATTTCTTTATTTATATTATTTTAATTTCTGATACACGAGACCTATAAAATCAGAACATGGAAATAATATGAAAAACAACAATAAAATGTTTACACCTTCTAAGGAAATGCTGGCTGACCCTGGCATCACTTCAACAGTTGCATATCCAGTTATTACTGCGTCTCCTGCCTCGCGAACAAAGAAACCACAAACATTTCTGAAAACTGAATTGTTTGGCATTGGCCCTGCAATCTGTGTTGATGATGCTATAATTACTGGAATTCTTCGACTACCAACTTGTTTACAAGTTTTGAGGTGCATGATGTATCACTGCAATGTAGCAGCACGCAGTGAGCGTCCAGGTTCTCTTGGTGCACCTTCTCGATTTACAACTGCCAAAATTGTGCTGAATCAAGTTACTGCTTTCTACGAAAAAGCAAACATTCCAATGGTGACAGAGAGGAGAGCTTGTGAGAAGATTGTTCAGCTTCTTGATGAATACAATAAACTTCAATTGATAAAAGTCGCCGAAACACACCGGCCACCAAACGTAAACTGGAACAAATGAAATCTATGTTGGCAACAACTTTTCAACTGGGGCCACCAAATGTCGAGACTATTATCAAGAATGCAGAAGATCTAGCATTCTTGAGGTCTATGAAAGGAGACAGGTCTTCCAGCTTTGGATGATTTGACAAAACACTTGCAAAAAAAGTCGCTCGACGCCATTCACGAGATGTCGCAACATTGGAACGTCAGAAACGCGCAAGAGAAGAAAATGCAGCATGTTCAACGATATCAGTGCCTTCCAGCGAGGGTAGCGAACCCGATGATTCTACTTCTAAATCTGAAGATAATATGGAGTTTGTTGATAACTGTTTGGATGATATAATGCCATTGCAAAAGCGAAGAAAGCCAACAGGAGCTTTGGTATTTATACCTCCAGATGTTTTAACCCGACCAAGTCTTGTGTCACTAGCGACAAGATTAAAGATTACACCAACACAGCAGGCAACTTTCACACAGGGCCTTATTAGCGAGTCTGGGGGTGATATATCAATGGTGGCTTCTTCCTATGCCACTGCAGATCGTTCACGTCGCAAAGTTGTAAGTGAGATATCTTCAAAGATCCACGACACCTGGGAACCACCCAAACTCTGCACTCTCCACTGGGATGGCAAACTGACACCTTCTCTAAAAAATCATCGTGTCACTGAAGAACGCATAACAGTTGTTGTCGGTGATGCAAAGCAATTGAAACTTCTAGGAGTGCCAAATTATGCCAAGGCAACAAAGAAACCCGTTGGTGAAATAATTGCAGAATTAACCATGAAGCTAATGACAGAGTGGCATTGTAATGATTGTATCGTTAATATGACATTCGACACAACAAGATCAAACACTGGTCATCAGACTGCTGCCTTGCATTGCCATACAAAATATGCTGCAACGTGCTCTTCTGTGGTCAGGTCGCCATTACATTGGTAAAGTTATCCTCTCGCATGTGATTGCAGACATGAAAATAGAAGTTTCCAAATCCCCGGATATAACTTTGTTCACCAAGCTGCGAAGTAATTGGGAGTTGGTGGCACATGATTGGTCTCACGTTTGTAGTTCGTTTACGTTAGCTGATCATGATCTGAAGGCTCAAGAGCGACTGACGATAATGAGAGATGCGGTAATTGCACATGCCAACTGTAGTAAACAAACCGAATTCTTGCGAGACGACTACCATGAATTCCTTAAGCTGTCCCTTGTTTACCTGAATGCTACAAATAAGGAGGTTAACTTTAAAAGACCAGGTGCCCTGCACAAAGCACGATGGATGGCAAAGCTGATATATTGCCTCAAGATTGCACTGTGTGAGAAACAAATTCAATTATTGCCTCCAGGTACTATTACCACACGTGATCAAGTGCTAAAGATTCCTGCATTTGCTACATTTGTAACACATGTTTATGTCGTGTGGTGGCTCACTTGCAAAAAGAGTGTGGATGCTCCATGGAATGATCTACAGCTCTACAAGCGACTTTTGGATTACAACGATGTCAACAGAGACATATCCAAGTCAACAATCCGTGCCCTGAATAGGCATCTGTGGTACCTCACTGCAGAAATGATCCCACTTGCTCTGTTCAGCAATGAAGTACCAGTGTTGGAAAAGCGAGCTCTAGCAGATGCTCTGCTATGGCTTCGACCAGTGGTTGCCCTCCAAACTCCACAGAATCGATTTGGAAATGGTTGGGGAAAACCACGATTCCAATCAATTGATTCTAAAACTCGGTTGTGTGATCTGGCTGGAGTTGACTCGTGGTTTACTATATACAGACTTCAACTGGACACAGGATTCCTCCAACTGCCTGTTGATGATTGGTGCCAAACAGCTTCTTACATTGCCAGTGCAGAAAATGTTGCTGCTATTAACGTTGTTAACGATTGTGCCGAGAGAGGAGTGAAACTGGCATCTGATTTTGTTGAAGCAGCGCGAATGGATGAACATTTTCAAAACATTCTTCAAGTGGTAGAAATGGACCGCAAAAACATCTCAGATGTGCGTAAACCTTACCAACGTGCAACAAAGTGAAACTGAATTAAATGCAACAGTAATAAATAATTTAATACTTTAATGTAATGTTTATATAGGCTAGAATAAACTTTTGTTTTCTTCACATGTCATGTTTTGTGATTTCTTGGGGGGGGGGGGGGGCCACCTCTAAATCAACTCTGATTTGAAAAATATTTGACACAAGTTATTATTAATGATATTAGAACAAATTAGAAACATAGACAGCTCAAAAACAATCAATTTTTTCCTCTATTGTGGTGATGCACCCTAATATATATATATATATATATATATATATATATATATATATATATATATATATATATATATATATTTATATATATATATATATATATATATATATATTAGGTGGGTAAAAAAATTTTTTTTTGGAGTTGGGAATTTGAAACATATTCAAAAAGTTGCCTATGGTCCTACTGATTGTAAAAATGTAAAATTTGTAAAAATCAGATAATGTCTTCCACTCCCAACTTTTAATTTAAAAATGCACTATGTCTAAAAAAAAACTTTTTTTTTTTACATTTTTAGATACTAAAACATGTCAATAATAACTATGAATTAATTATATTGCAGAAAAAAATTTTTAGATCAATTAAAATGTATTTTCAGAATGTTACTCATTCAGAAACTTCAATAATTTAAAAACTTAAAATTCATTTTTCTCTGAAAAAATATTTTTGACATTTAGCTTCACTATGGCAAGAAAATCTCAAAAAGTACCTGTCAGAATTTGATAAAACTTCTAATTTTTACGTAGAAGAGGTGCATTTATAGAATGTCAGAGGCTTTTCAAAAAATTTTAAGTCCTTTTTTTTTTCAATTTTCAAAATTAGCATTTTTTGCTTATTTTCACCATACAAAATTTTAAAAATTAATAAAAAAATTATTTATTACATTATTAAAAAAGTAAGCTTTTCTGATTATAAAATTGTACATTTTATATGAATCAATCTATAAATATTTCAGAAATATTTGCCACAAAAAGGTCATAAATTTCAAGATGGTGTCATGCCGCACCCACAAATATCAATACAGTCGATTCCGCTTAATTGGGACACATCGGGACCGAGGCTTTTCGTCCCAATTAAGCGGCTGTCCCAATTAAAAATACAAATTTACTATTGGCTTCTTGGTTTGGTTTCTTTGAGATTTGCCCCAAATAAGCGGCTGTCCCAACTAAGCGGTGTCCCAATTAAGCGGAATCCACTGTATATTAATTTTTTTTTGAACAAAATTATTTTTAAATCTACTATATCATTACTAACATATTAAAATGTCTTAAACTTTAATAATACAAAAGATTTTGCTTTGACACGGGTACCCCCCCCCCCATATATGACATTTTACAACATTTAGAATGTTTGGTATAAGTAATATGAAATTGTACAAATCTATAAATCGTTCATGCAAAATATACAATGTACATATGAATAATACTGTTTATGGATTGTCACAGGAAACTTGCTTTGCTTTCAATTTTCGGAAGAACATCCCTTGATTTCTTTGTTTGCAAAACCATCCCATGTCGAGAGCTATGTCCGTACAGTTTGAAATGCCCGTACACTTTCAAACTAACAGCAGTAACTTCTTTAATTGCTCTTTCAACAGCTTGAGAGTGACAGGGAATTTGATCCAGTATGATTGGGTTGTTGCGTTTAAGTTCATCATTACAAATATGTTCCAGCAGAAGAGGGGATGCCACTGCACAAAGATCCCAGTTAATCAACTGATCATATGATTTAGCTGCAATATTCAGGATTATGTCATTTTGTTGAAAAATTCTAACTCTGCATGGAGCTGGTTTATGTCGTGCTGTTATGATTTTATTTACTGCATACCTTCCAATTTCTTCATCATTGTCCTAACTGTAGCCAATAGAATGTTTTCTGGATGTGCAAAGCAGCAGTTATTTTCCAATACAGGCAATATAATAGATTGATCAGCAGTATCAAGGTTCTGAAGCAGTTGTATCCACTTTGACAAGCTGGATCGCAAAAATCCTGTTCGCTTTTGTTAACCATCTTCGCTCTCATCAGTATGTTCCTTGGCAGCCCTATCTATGTCGACGCATCTTTGCTGGATCCAGAGCTGTAGATGGTGTTAACATGTTTAAGTCCTTCAACACAGCTTTAACGATAAGACTTGTATCCCTATTGCTTAGTTTACATCGATCCACTGCTTCATATTGATATCTGTTTTGTTATTTGGAACATTCCTCATCGCTGGAGAAGTCTTCAGCATCCTGATCTGGAATATCATTATCTTTCTCATCATTGACGTTATCATTTGTGGTTCCTATCTGATCGCCACCCTGCATCAATGAATGTTTTCTTTTCTGTCGATTTTGTAATATTTTTGTTGTTTGCTTGTCAACATTGTCTATGAACATATTTCTTGCCATCTTTTGATCCACCCAAAATGCCCACTCAAGCACAGAAACTATTACTGATTGTGTACATTTACAGTCTCCTCTATCCCTAACACTTGCATCTTTTTACTCGAACAATTATACTGGTAACGTCATTTGTAGGGATACTAGCCTGGTCATATAATTGTTTAGCTTCATGCGCTAATGCGTGCGCTCGTGAATGAAGGCTATGATTGTATTGTTAAATTTATAGCATCCACCAATAGCCTTGAAAACATCTTCACTGGTTGGAAGTTGTCTTTTAGGCAATTCAGCTGCTGACCCAAACACAGAATTTACAGTTGCACTTCTTGTAGAAGAACTCATATTCATAGAAGAACTTATTAAAATAATTGAAAAATTAATCAAAAATGAAATAAAACAACCATGCGTGATCCGATAATGAAAACACGGCACACCAGTTATATTGAGAGAAAAATGGATGCAATGCTTATCCCAGTTGTTTGAACTAATTAGTTATTCATAAAAAAGGTTATAAAGATAAAACACAAATTTTATATGCATATCATTCTTTTTTGAATAACCTAGGTCACAAATTTAACATGTTCAGTCACAAAAAACTCACAGTAAATATAGTTAAAATTTTGAACAAAAGTTGGGAGTAGTAAAACTATGTAGTTTTCAAATATTTGTACATATTCCATTTCCATGTACTACCATGATGTAACAACTTTTTAATAATGTTTCAATAAAAAAAAATTTTTTGACCCACCCTAATATATATATATATATATATATATATATATATATATATATATATTAGGGTGGTGCTTAGGAACCACTAAAAATTAAAAACTTGATTTCTTTATGTCTCACCCCTTTAAATTGTTCCTTTGGATGTAGAAACGTCTAGAAAAAAAATTGGTGCTGATATCTTAATATTTAGAGGTAGCTCAATGAAGCCAAAGTTAAGGTAGGCCACGTTCAACAAGTAAACAGATCACGCTTTTGGAATTTTTGGCTTTTTTAATCAAAGATAGTTTCTCAAACACAACATTTAATAGTAGAATGAATTATTAAACAAGCACAAGCAATCCTGCATCTACAATATTCTACCTGTAATTATAGTTCAATGTTATCAGTCCGATAAGAAGTCATTTTGACAATGTCTGTTTCTTAGTGTCTGGATAGGATTGTCGATGCTGTTGAACAGTCTGCAGCAGGAACTGAAATTGCTCCTCATCTCTGGTAAGGATTCCACTGTACTCTTGAATCAATGCTACACCCCTCTCTGCATGGTCGTTAACAACCTGAATCTGCCTAACGGTCTCCAAAGATCGCCGATAATCTTCATGGTTGGTCCACTCATCTGGGTCAGCATCCAGGAATCCAGTCTGAAGCTGCATCATGTCAAAGAATCTCTTAGACTTTGGCGACACGAAGTCCTCGAGCCTCCTGTTGTTGAAGGATTCCAAATAAACAGAGATTAGTTTGATGTCCTCTGGCTCCTCATTACCGCTTTCATTCATGGAATTTACCATGCATCTTTTTGTTTCCGCCGATGCCTGATCATCGAAGAATGCCAACCCAACCAATTCAAGGGACAGGTGCTTTGAAAACTTATTGGATGCAGCACTGGAAACAGCTCTGTAGATTCCGGAATAGCTTATAATTGATTGGATCAACAGCATATCATTGTATGGAGCAGCGGCTGCCAGATTAGCAGTGAACCAGGCTCTCATGTAGACACGTACAATAAAGATGCACATCTCTTGAAGACCTCTCTCTTCCTTGGTTGTCAGTCTGAATTGCCCTTTGAACATCCATATCTTCAGGCTGTACAGAACCTTCGACATCCAGCCAGCATGGGGCATTGCTCCAGGAGCAATGAAGTGCACTCCTCTGTCAGGCACAACCCCAAGAAATAGCAGAGCAAGTTCCAGGAACTCTCGATAAACATCTCTTGGCTGCTGCTCTTGAATATGCTTCTGAGCAAATTCAATCAGAGAGTTGCGCACATCTTCTAGCGAAGTAGACACGTCTGAATTTGTCAGAGATGTTTCATAGTTTGCTCTGTCAATGAACTGCCAATGATCCTTGAAGCGTTTGAATAGCAGAACCTCAGGAGATGAAGTGGCACCTAGACAGACTTGGAAGACTGCGCCCAGAATCAGTTCCAAATGTGATGTCTGCAAGCAAGTGATAGAAGACCTCGCTGAAGTTTTTGCTCCAGCAGGATGCAGGTACACTGGAAGGCAGTTTCGCAACAGTTAACAACTGTGATGCTCCTTTCCCAGAAACAATTACAGAAAGTCTGTCGATGCATTCTTTATTTGTGAGATCCGGAATCAACTTTCCATCCCAATGCACAACCATAGGATAATTAGCTTGGAACTCGGCTTTGAGATGTTCTGCGTACTGGGATCTGTGTAGCATTCTTTGACGGCGAACTGTCCAACGGTTCAGAGCCAGATCTAGAACATCGTGACCAAGGGACGTGGCTGTCTCAGCAATGACAAGTGTTGCTGAATTGCTTGACATTTTTGTTCGATCCAGTGCAGCTGTTAATCGAGGTGTTAGAATTGGCTTTTTGCCTCTCCTTTTCTTAGCACTAGCAGGTGTTTGAGATGAGCAGCTTGTAACAGGTTCTTCACATTCTGTTGTACTCCGCTCTGTGCTGTCATTCTCCTCAGCTGAGCTACTGCTACATGACGAGGATACATGGGCTGCTGACTCCAGAAGCCTTTTTTCCTGCTCTTTCATCTCTTGGTGTCTTAACATCATCCGCTGCTTTCTGTCTGCTGAACGTCTTTCCTTGTCAGATAATGTCCGGTCTACCCCAGCCATTGCTATAAAATTTATCTCTTAACTATTTGTTTGCTGGCGAATTGCCAAACTGGCACGTTGCCAATAGTTTCTAGGTGGTGTAGGTAGGCCTATACGGTGTTGCTAATAGTTTCTTTGTCTAGGCCCACTAGGCCTGCTGTGTATTAAATTACTACTTCCGGGCCTATTTACATGTTTTATATGCTTAGTACAGCAGTGTATGACAATCCACATAACTTGAATTAATATTATACAGTGTTATACACACAACAACAGTGCAGTACACTATGTATTTTCATCACTGTCCAATACTCCTAAAATTTGACGCCATTGAGCTACCAGTAAACATGAACTGAATACCTTAATATTTTATTTTAAGAGTTTCTATATATAAACGAACAAAAATAGGGGGTGAGAGCAGAGACTTTTGAAAGTTCATTTCTAAGCACCACCCTAATATATATATATATATATATATATATATATATATATATATATATATATATATATATACTTATTATTATGGCTTCACACTTCTTCTAAAATCCTTCTTCATTCCTTTACCTTCCTCAAACTGTACAAATCAGAGAGCATGAAAAAACATCAACAATTCGTTGCATCACAAAGGCACAATACAGCACCAGCGCGCAAGTTCTATTCGATCATATGGAAATGACGTCACAGAGGAATTTTATTTATGGCGCCGTCGAGATTACTTTAATATAGTAAAATACTAAAATAAAAAAAAATTAATTACAATTAAACTACCCATCGAGATGAAACGAAACCTGTCATATAACCTTCCCCATGTAATTATGTGTATGTGTAACAAATTTCACGTTATTTGTTTGTCTGGATCTTGAGTTATAAGGGAACAGACAGACAGACAGACAGACAGACAGACAACAAATGCGTCTTATAAGTATATATATATATATATATATATATATATATATATATATATATATATATATATATATATATATAACAGAAATTCGATTAAAGACGAAATGGAGAGTAATTAATTCTGTTTCCGGTATCCGGGTGATCATTCACCTTCCATGTTGACGAGTGTCAGGAAAGGGCAAATAAAATGTTGTCTGCCTTTAAAACCGGTAATTATGTATAAGGCGAATTTCATTAAAAAAAATTATGTAGCTTAAAATTGTTTCCACTTATTAATTAATTTCTTTGTCTATTAATAAACTAAATATATAAATTATAATATACTTGTAAATATTACCAACAAAGTGAACTGTTTTGTGTAGTATAAACTAAGAGTGAACTGTAACATAGATTTTGTTATAGAAAAGTTAGTAAATTGAAAGAGTGTTCATATACTTTGCTATAGTAACTTATAATTGTACATTTTATTTTAATAACGTAAATTGCACGTTAAGCATTTTAACTTAATGATTTTCTAAATGATTTAGTCTATTTTACTTACCTTATACAAAGTCATTTGCATGATTTGGTCTAAGGTTTATACAAAAACCGACTTTTAAAAAAAAAACGGTTGTCGAAGGTCAATTTCGCAAAAAACCAGTTGTCGGTCACGCGTACTCTCTTGTACCGCTCAACAATTACTTTCTAACAATGACAATATACAGGGGTTGGACTGACGAGGGAGTTCACTGGGAAGTCACAGTTTCCCAGATTTCTCAGTAATTTAGTGGAATTTATCAAAATTTTTTTCTAATTGTTTAATTCTTGGCTAAAACTGGCTTTTAAAGCCCGAAAAACCGCTTGTCGAATGCTTCAAATTGTAAGAAAATTGGTTTTTCGCCACCAGTTTTTAAAAACCGACAATCCCTAATTTGGTCCTTGGAAAGGTTAATTAACCAAAAAATGCTGACTCCCAATACAATAATAGTCATTAAAAAGATTGTTACACTTCTGGGCTTTTTTTTTGGTATATCACAATATTTGATATAAAACATTAAATTTTTTTTTTCAACTGGGAATATTCAAAAGCACTTTCTTAGACTTTCTATAAATGACCGTGGCATATGATATGTTACGTATCATTTTGTATGGGAATGTGGAAATCCGACATTTTACATTTGTTTTTCCCTTCATGCTCTGACCTGTTTTCTGAAAAATGTTTGATGGTACTATACTGTAATTTATTTTGTGTGTTTAAAAAGATTATGTGCCAAAGTATAATAGTGAACTATTTTTTTGCATTTTCGTCAAGTTATTTTAATACAAAAATTGGCTTGTGAAAAACATGTTCCAAAAGTATATGTGAGAGCATCCAAACTATTCCACGAGCAATGAAAATATTTCTTTAAAAAAATTGACATAAATATAATATGAAATTTTTATGTCACATAATTAAGTAGATGTTACTGGCAATATCTGCTAGGTGGCCAACAGCAAACATTGACCAGCTAAATCGGCCAATGTGAATAGATTATCTACTGGGTGTGGTCGATATCTTTTATTAAATTTTAACAGATTTAGTTGTCAATAATTGGGTTCTTCTTTAACGGCATTGAGTTTTTATTTTTTCGCCGTCAAACAACAGATTTGGATTTTGCATTGTTTACTTCATAAAACTTAGTAATTTGAATAGATTTCGTCGGAATGTAACATAGTTGTGCCATTTTAAAGTCAGCTTCTGGTGCAACAAAGAATATATAGTAAACTTGCAAGTTGAATTCATTTCTTGTCGCTAATAGAAATTATAGCCACTTATTCTATATTTATAATAATGTCTTTACTAAATTATGCAGGTTCAAATTCTATTCCCTGGTGCGGTTTTGAGATATTGTGTAAAATAATGATGTAAAAAGATGTTTTTTTCTAGCCACTATGCCATGATCCTGAATTAGGCTTTTTACATTATCATGTTTTGATTTTAATGCCAGCTATTTAAATCTAAAACATCTGAATCTATAAAAAAAAAAGCATTGACTAGTAGATATTTAAATTATATATTTTTCCCCTCCACATTGATCATAGTTTTGTTTCGTTTTAACTGTTATTTCTTGATTTTTAACTATTTAAAAGTGGTAATAAAATAGTTCACTTTGTTCTTCAAGCGAGTTTTTCTAATTATATCAACAAATTTTACTTCATTATTTGCAAAAGTAAGGTTTTCCAGGTTAACAGAATTATTTCAAATGAATTTTAAAGATTAATAAAATATAAAATAGTGTATTGTATAAATTTGATTTGAAATGTTTTTATTATTACGTTCTTTATATTTATTTTATGGATTGACTTGTTCTGGATACTAATATCTTTGAAATTATAAAATTTTTTGAAAAATACATGTTTTCTCTGTCTTGCATCAATTAAAGGAATCTTTATCGAGACAGCTTTCTTTATAATGTCATTAAGTGACGAAAATCTTTCCATTTTGAATGGATAATTTTTCTCTGGCCAAAATGCATTTTTCCCTGTGGCACCGTGATTTTTTATATTTTAATTTTCTTATTTTCATATTGCAGTTAAATTTATTTTTTAAGAATTATATATTGAGTATATGCATCATATTATATTTCTACAATACTTATACCTTGAATAGTTTTCAAGTTATAAGGTTTAATATCTTTAATTTTGGCTTTAACAAGATGTCATGTTAGCCGAACACACATTTTTTTCCATTCACTTATAAAATGAGTAAACTATATATCACATGCATTATCATTTATTTAAAGTTCTTTTTTTTTATGATGCTTTCAGAGGCACAAAAAATGTCATTACTTTGTTTCTAATTGGCTTTGCGGTTTTGGAAATATTTTAATAGTGTATCAATAATTTTTGATGAATTTTGAATTTAGCTTTTTTTACTGAAGTATCAATATAAATTGATCCTTTTCCACACTTTTTAGAGCATTTTCGAAAAAAAATGCTCTATTGTCCCCGTTTTGTCTGTCTGTCTGTCCGTCCATCATCACCCTAGATCTCAATAACCATAAGTCCTAGACCCATGATGTATATATCATTTTGTAGGTCTTGGCCTGCCAAGAAATGAGTTTTTTTCCATTTTGCGATCTGACCTCTCAGGGCCGTAAAAGGGGCCTTAGTACCGTTTTTTACTATATAAGCTATATTAATAAAGGAGCGCTATATCTCAGCAACTATAAGTCCTAGACCCATGATGTATATATCATTTTGTAGGTCTTGGCCTGCCATGTGTACATCAAAAGTTTATTTTGCGATAGGACCTCTGAGGACCCCGTTTTGTCTGTCTGTCCGTCCGTCCGTCATCACCCTAGATCTCAGAAGGCTCCAAGCCAAAACAAAGGTCCTGACAGACACCACGAGAGAATTCCTATTCGCCGACGACTGCGCTCTCAACGCAGATTCAGAAACCAACATGCAACACTGCGTCGACCAATTCTCACGTGCATGCCTCAACTTTGGTCTCACCATCAGCACACAGAAAACCGAAGTGATGTACCAACCAGCCCCAGGCAAACAATACATTGACCCTAACATCTACGTTAACGGCCAGAGACTGAACACGGTGGAGAAATTCACCTACCTTGGCAGCACTCTCTCTCGTTGTGTTGTAATGGACGATGAAGTTATCGCACGAATCGCCAAAGCCAGTGCAGCCTTTGGTAGACTTCACGCCAACGTCTGGAACAGAAGAGGTATCAGCCTACCCACCAAGTTGAAGGTGTATCACGCCATCGTCCTCCCAACACTACTGTACGCAAGCGAAACCTGGACAGTCTACCAGCGCCATGCCAAGAAACTAACCACTTTCACACAACCTGCCTCCGGCGCATAATGAGGATCAGATGGCAAGACAAGGTTCCCGACACTGAAGTCCTTGCCAGAGCCAACATGTCCAGCATCTACACCATACTAATGCGCTCTCAGCTTCGCTGGGCAGGCCACCTCGCATGCCAGACCACCGACTGCCTCGAAAGATCTTCTACGGAGAACTGCAGCAGGGAAAGCGCTCTCGCGGAGGCCAGAAAAAGCGCAACAAGGACACGCTGAAGTCCTCTTTGAAGGCTTTCAACATGGATCCTGATTGCTGGGAGGAAGATGCCCAGGGCAGAGCTCTGTGGTGTCACTCTGTTCACATAGGCGCTGGGTTATGTGAGGCAAATAGAACTGTTGCTGCTGAAACGCGACGCCTGGTTCGCAAAGCTCGCGCTGCCGACCACCGTCTGACAGCCACCATTCCCTGTCCCCACTGTCATAGACATTTCCACGCAAGGATTGGACTAGTCAGCCATCTGCGCACACACCGACACCCACCAACCAACACTCCAACCTCTGATGACTAGATGGTCTTCATCGAATACGATGGATGAACTATTATTATTAGATCTCAACAACCATAAGTCCTAGACCCATGATGTATATATCATTTTGTAGGTCTTGGCCTGCCAAGAAATGACTTTTTTCCATTTTGCGATCTGACCTCTCAGGGCCGTAAAAGGGGCCTTATAAAGGACCGTTTTTTTACTATATAAGCTATATTAATAATGGAGCGCCTATATCAGCAACCATAAGTCCTAGACCCATGATGTATATATCATTTTGTAGGTCTTGGCCTGCCATGTGTACATCAAAAGTTCATTTTGCGATGGGACCTCTGAGGGCCGGGCTTCAGGGCTCCTAAGGGGCTTATCTATTATATATACACCTTGTACGTTCAATAACCCATTCATTAGGTGCGAAATACTGCAGCACGTAGTTTCACCAAGATTTATTAAGAAACTCATCAAATGAAATAGTAAGCTTGTGTTCTGAGTTTAATTGAAAGTATCAGAGCTATGCAACAATTGACGGAGTTTTCGGACGATTAAATGACTATAATTTCGAATGTTTTCAATTATGAATCCTATTTCAGTAACCACAAACCACTTGTAGTTAGATTTAAGAGACAATAATTTTTTTTCAAATATAAAGAAACTTCTTTATAATTTTTTTTACAGATATATGCATTACACAATTGAATTTATAAACATTTCCAAAATTTACAAATATTTACTGAAAGCTAACAAACGTACTGATACATAACACGAAAATGCGCTAACACGTCCTGTGTCCAGAATGGAACAGGCTTAATTGCTTGTTTAATTTTGTTTATCAAATATCTGGACCCGTTTTTTAGGAACAGTTATTGATGATGACTCTGCATTTATTGCTAAGAGATGCTTTTATGAATGGTGAATGGATTAAATGCGGCCCAGAAGGTTCTAGATTTTTAAAAAAATGTCATAAATTCATCTTTTCTCAATTTACAGATCCATTTTTTAAAATGTCCATATTTTTGGATGCTGGCCACATAATACAACTAGTTAGAAACACTTAAGCTAAACAAGGGCAATTAAAAATTGATGATGTGTTAATGTGGTCTTATATTAAATAGCTTCGTGCATTATAAAAAAAAAGAAGGGTTTAGACTGGAAATAAATTAAAAGCTGTACGTATTAAATTTCAGCAGCAGAAGATGAAGGTAAGCTTAGCAGCACAATGCTTAAGTACATGTGTTGCAGATGCCATGACCTACTGTAAGGATGATATTTTTTTTTAAAATGGCAGTTTTTCAAGGTTCAGAGCCAACAGTAGAGTCCGTAAACATTTTTTAACCTCTTTTAGATGTTTTAAATAGTAGAATATCACCAGCTAAAGGTTTCAAAGCTCCATTAAATATTTGAAATTTTCCTTCCGTCGATTTTTTCAAATTTCAAAATACTGTAAATATGCTCTTTTTTAAATTAATTCTTGAAGAAAGAAAGGCTTTCAAGAAATTTAATAGACATTATTAGTAACAAATCCTTTGTAAACGATCTGATGCTTTCAGAGCTACCCAGTTTAAGTCATTATTTACTTATAAATTATTTCACGATCATAAACAAGATGTTGGGGCGTCTGCAGCATCTGCCTTATTATTGACATTGAGGACAACAGTACAAGTTCAACAGCCAGACACAACTGAAGCAACTGTTTCTAATATGATTGTCACTGTCACTTCGTGGGTTGTATACTCGTTAATGTTGAGGACCCCTATGAGGGTGCCCTTGGCTTGTATCTAGAAGTATGAGGGCCGACTCAGTGATAACTTGTATTTCTATTTGTGTTTCTGCCACACACAGTCTCACCACTAATTAGACGTACAACACGGGACGATAATCAATTCGACAAGTCGTGTGTAACAACAACAAGATATATTTATTCCCATAAAGACAATAGTCCGTAATGGAAGCCGGTGGCTAGTAAAAGTGCAGCAAAGGTAATCCCCAACAACAGTAAAAATAATAATCCAATATAAAATGAATAATCAAAGGGACGTCATCTCGATCTCTCTCTCTCTCTCTCTCTCTCTCTCTCTCTCTCTCTCTCTCTCTCTCTCTCTCTCTCTCTCTTATCACAATCAGAGCCACATAACTCGACTCTCTTCTCAAAAACCACTTAGTCGAATGTCTCAAAAACAACCCTCCTACATTACTCCTATACTTTTAGTTAACTCACACACTTTTGCACGGGGGACTTTGACCAATCATTAAACGACACTCCTCTCCCTGTCAATCACAGGGGGTGGCTAAATCCCCGCCCTAAATGATAGGGGGGGGAGGTACGTCATACCGCCAAATAACGAAAGTAACTGGACATCTGAACGGGTCTTTTTCCCTTTGATGATAGCCGACCAGGGGAACAGTGGTCAGAGAGAATCCCAAGCGGAATTTAACGTCTTTTTGTTAGTTTCTTTAACCCTCGTCGGGATGCGGCTTTTCATGGTATGACGCAATTATGGGGGGTGGGGTAGAAAGGATGGTGGGTGGGAGAACTGGAACATATACTATTATACGTATCTTATATTTATTAATACTATTAAGGGGGTGGCCGTGCGATGTCAAGAGTTGGAATAAAGGGAATGGTTTCGACAAATTAGTCACAACCCGTGACAGTTAAAACGTGCCTTTTGTAATTATTGCGTGTTGTTTTCACAAAAAGTAATTCGAGGGGTTCATTGGGGCATTTGTCATCAAACCATGCAAAAAATTTAAAGATTTCAACGGCGATGTACGTAGCCACATGTAAAGCACATGGTACAAAGGCTCTCATAAAGATGCAAGCAATTTTCTTGCATTATTGGAAGCCAAAGCAGTTTCTATAAATGAGCAGTTGAACTCATCATTTAGAAGACAAATTCAATAAAATTGCAACAACTGTGTCCCACCATTTCAACAATTCAATTTTTCGGCATGCATGATTTAGCACTTCGCCTATATCAGCAACCATAAGTCCTAGACCCATGATGTATATATCATTTTGTAGGTCTTGGCCTGCCATGTGTACATCAAAAGTTCATTTTGCGATAGGACCTCTGAGGGCCGGGCTTCAGGGCTCCTAAGGGGCTAATAACCCGTTCATTTGGTAGTTAGATTTAAGAGAAAACAATTTTGTTTTCAAATATAAAGAAACGTCCTTTTAATATCTTTTTTCAGATATATGCATTACACAATTGAATTTATCAACATTTCCAAAATTTACAAATATTTACTGAAAGATAACAAACGTTCTGATACATAACATGAAAATGCGCTAACACGTCCTGTGTCCAGAATGGAACAGGCTTAATTGCTTGTTTAAGCTGCATCTCTTGTTATTTGAATCTATAGAGTCATAGTTTTTCTTAAACAGAAATGAATTATTGAAGACAAAACTGCATTTTTTTTTACACAATTAGCTCAGATTTAGAAGTAATTCTTTATTTAATGGGTAGACTGGTGCTTACCTATCGGCTAACATAGAGGGTGGACCGTTTAGACCTTCACACCGTGCGGTGTAAAGGATGTTCATGGCAATAAAAGCCACATGTCTGATTATTTAATATTTCTTCTTCGTTGTGAGTATTTACTATTTCTTCTTCAACTGCACACATTTACAGATTTCTTATTATTGGTAGTGAGTATTTAATATTTCTTCTTTGTCGGGAATATTTACGTTATGCATGTCTTAAGTGGAAAGGGGCTGGTGTTCTAAGAACATGCAGTTATACTAAATGCCCCTTTTTGTAATTTTGTACATTGAGACCTACTTCGATTCGGGCATGTCTTGAGTGGAAGGTTGGTGGCGGGCAGGTGAGGGACGGAAGGATGGGTGTGGGGCTAAGTGAAAGAGAATTGATAAATTATAAAAAAAAACTATTGAGAAATATTATGAACGAATTAAGATTAGTCAATGATATGATGAGCAAATCACCATTTTCAACTAAACTGCGTGCCTAATAGCCAGTCTGGGTACCGGGCCTATTTACTAGTAGGGAAATAATTGACCTAAAGAAAAAACACTCAAAAAATATAAGATTTATTATTTGCATTGATATTTTTAGCTGAAATGCCAAATGCATTCCTTGGTCGCCATGATGGGCAATTAATTTTCTTTTATTTTTAAGTGTCAGTATTCACTGGCATATTTTGAATTAAGCTTCAGTGGTAATCATGCCCTTGTGTAATCAAATTTAACTTTTGGACTTATTTGTCACTCATCATCATTTTTTTTTCTAAAGTTGCTCTTAGAACTTGTATTTATGGACAAGGGAACACTAAGCTGATGGCATTCTCACTGAGGGAGATGGCGTCAGCAGCAGCAGTCACCCAGAGTTATACACCCAATGTAAAAAAGCCCGCCAGAGAAGAACGCATAGAGCAATGGGACTATGTTAATAGCATTTACTTTGGGCCAGAAAGAGACATAAAAAACTTTCCAATATTGAAGCAACCTGACAGACCTGAACCAGTAAGACTTGGCTTGATCCCAGCTAAATGGTTTGATTTGATGTATTCAAAAACAGGTGTTTCAGGTAGGTATTAAGTACTCAATACATTGTAACAATATTTTCTTGTCCAAAGGATACTTTTTTAAAAATTATTGTACTACATATTTTTCATAGGACCTTATGTTTTTTTGGGTGGACTTGCTTTGTGGATGATGTCAAAAGAAATAATGGTTATTGACCATTATTTTTGGGAAGTTCCTTCTTTCTGGACTATGGTTTACATTTTATGCAAGCACCCCAAGATTGGTCCTAAAGTGAAGAAAATGCTTGATGAAAAAATGGATGTAAGTATACTTAGTCGAGACTCCCCAAGTCTGTCTAGTCTAGATATAATGCAGTTTTATTTTAAAGAGCTATACAGTTGACCTGCAAAACAGTTTCTACAACAATAGAAATCAATGTAACTTTCTTTCAGCACAGTTTATTCTAATATGTTACTTAAAATTTATAAACAATATTAAATGTGAACACTAAAATGAGAATGTTATTATCATTATGTACTGAATGTTAAGTATAGTAATCCTTTGATCAAGATATTAGTGGTAAAGGTTATTTGGAAATGTGTATCGAATAAGAGATGTGAAAATGGATCATGGAGAAATGATTATATTCATAAAGAAAATAGTGGATTTATCATAATGATCTTGACTAATTTAGCTTTGTTAAAAAAAAAGTCAAAAATATAAAGAAATGCTGCATTGAAATTCCTAATAACTGATGACTTGTGACCCCAACCTGCATTTTGCAGCTTACTAATTCATATCCTAACTATCCAGTCACCTACTTATGTCTGTGGTGGGGATGTACAAAAGTCACTACCATTGTTCCATTAGAAGATTATAGCATCATCATGTCTTATTAGTCATACTTAAAGTCTGATTTCTCCTATTATGAATAGCTTTTTAAATGTAGACTTTATGTAAATATGTTAAAATATAAATTATTTTTTCTAATCATGGAAGTTTCAAGAGTTCAAGTATTTTACTCGTCCTATCAATAGATGGAGGGAAAGAGAAAATGCTGAAATAGCCAGGAATGAACGTCTGATTGAAGAAACTGAAACTTCGAAGCACATGTATTTAGCTCAGAAGGTATTCAATAAGAGAATTTACAAGCTAGATATTTGACAACCATGTTCATTGTATGGTATATTATAACTAGTGACCCCCCTTGCTTCACATTTTTTTTGTTCAGAATCTAATACAGTTGTATGTCGCTCGAACAAAATTTATTACTTGTGCTATAAATTTGTTACACTGAAAGGTTGGGGAAGGGTCTCCATCAGAGATGAGCAGACGCAGATCCGCAGACTTTTCCGAATCCGCAGACTGACAGCGGACGCATTGTATGGTTAAGTTGCGGACTGACGCGGATCTTCTTTAGCGTTACCATCAAAAAAATTTCAAGTCATTTAAACAGCTAAATTTCAGCTATGCGGACGCGCGGACTGGTCTGCAGACCAATGTTGTAAGATTCTGCAGACGCGGATCATTGATAGAAATCCGCGGACGCTAAATTTCAAGATCCGCACACCTCTGGTCTCCATGCTGTATGTGCATAGGGTCTTTACAGGATCTCGCCAACTGTCTTTTATTTTATGTAATAAAAGGAATTGAGAAAGTTATAAGTTTAAAAATTCTTTTTCATATAAAAAAGGTAATGCTAATCACCTAAAATTCAACCCCATTTTCCATTATGCATGCTGACAACCTAAACCAATGGTTGTCAAACTTTTTTCTTTTTGCGTCACACTTAGAAAAGTTTTTGTTATGTGACCCACCATAAAGACCTTTGCTTTCGCAATTCAACTTCTCAGAAACACTATGTTAAAAGAATGAAAATCAAAAGCTCCATTAACTGTACATATAGATTTCCCCTTTTACTTTTTGTAATATTTAGAGAAATTGAGTTGTAACTGTGCATATATAGATTCTTAATTTTTTTATTATGAATAAAATTTTTGTCGCGACTCACTTGAGTATCACTTTGACAACATTGACCACCATTCCACATGAAAGCTGGGTGGACATTGTGTTTTACACTAATATGAAAGGTGGATTATTTTACTTTATTAAATTAAGTGTTTTTAAAGAAGTATTTACTTAAAAAAGAAATGATATAGAATTTTATTTATATTTAAGATCAGACTTTTAAAAAATGATTAAGCTCAGTACGGCTCAATGTAGCCTTAGCCTTAGGTCAAATTTTCGTTTTGACATAATTTTAGTTATTTATCCATTTTAGCACATAAAAACCTTGTTTTTATACGTCAGGGAATATTTTTATTTTTAATCTTTTTTTTTTTAGTAAGGGATGTGTACACAAATTTTACTAACAAATTTCCCAGTTATTTATTTTTTGATTTCATGTAAGCCCCAGCAACTAATGAGTTATCACTATGTATTATATATCGCTGTAAAGCGCTTCTTTTTATTGTCAAGGACAATGGTATTAGACTAACCAATGAAAGTTACGGATTCACTTTAAATGTTTGAAGTTGTTAAAGGGTCTAGGTTTTTCTGAATCACAATTTCTATGTTATGACCTAATTGCTATTTATGTCTTGGGGATTTCCATTATAACTAGTAGCACAAAGAAAAAATATTCTCATTAGCTACTTCCAACAAGGGGAAGAAACACCTACGAAATTTACTATTGGTCAGCTATTTTTAGCATTAGCCATAAATCTTTGTTACCGTTCCAGTAGAGACGCTTTTACAGTCTATCCAACGCATCCTGTTATCGATCGGCTGACTTTATTTCGCCACTTTGGTACTGTGTTATTTTATTACTATTATACTGAATAATGGCTCGTCATAAAAATATAAATATAAACATATTGCCAAACCTATTGCTGTACGTAACGAAAAAAATCTTCAGTAAATGAAACTGTCACCAACAGTGCATTGATAATCTTAAGTCCCAGTACTAGTACTAGTAGTGCTGCTGTTGTCAATAACGATATTGGACCACTCTGTACTCTGTTACAGACCCTGGTGAGTGCTGTTTTGCTAAGAAATTACTGCTTAATGAGCAAGTTTTCAATGCAACACCTTGTGATTCTTCAGAAAGAACTATCATTGACATTGGTATTTTAATTTATTTTATTTCGCCACTTGCTTGCCCAGAATGTTTAGGCACGATAGAAACACGTGTATCAGACACAAAGAGTAAAAGGATTTGCCAAAAATATTGAAGTAACTTGCAAAGAATGCAAATATTTAAACTCTGTTTACACTTCACAGAAAGAGTGCACAGCTACTACAGGTATAATGCCAAAACAAAATCCTTTTACCATTAAGAAATTGCTGCATCAATGTCCCTCGACATGGGAGTTTATAGTCTTAATAAATTTTGTGAAAGCTTAAACCTTCCAGTAAAATGTCCAAATCCATTGAAACAACATTCATCAATAAACAGACAGAAGTTTTTAGTAAAGCTGCCACTGTTTAAGACACTTTTATAATAAAGTCAATGATGGGACACTTCTGGACATTGCAGTTTCTTTTGATGGAACATGGTTAACACATGGACACACCTCTTTAATTGGAGTTGTATGTATCATAGAGATTGCAACTGGACAAGTGCTTGACATGCATATCACCAGCTTGCATTGTCAGATGTCTGCTACGACTGGTCACTCGTTACAGGGAATGGCTGGTGCAGCATAAAGACAATGGATGTAGTATAAATTACAATGGTTAGTATTTTATTTTGGAAGTTAGTAAGCGATTGCTCCAAAAAAAAGTTTTGATTGTAATTAATTTTGCATTAATAATTTTACATATGAAGTTGGAATATACTTGAAATACTTATTGCTATCAATTATTTGTGATTCTTCAAGCTTTGCTTTCTAGCTATTAATGTAATTTTTTTTCTTGACTCTTCGTAATCACACTGGGAGCCAAAAAGAAAGCCAACTTGACCCAAGATAAGATTAAAAAACTTTGTGTGTACTATGCAAGGGCCATTCATAGCAATGAAACAGCAGAAGAGAAAAAGAAAGCTATATTGGCATCAGTACACCACTTTTACTCCACTGATGACCATATGCAACACCAGTATTGTCCACCTGGGCTGACTTCCTGGTGTTTCTACAAACGAGATATCTACCATTCAAGTTTCCTGATGGACATCAGAAAAGGATCCACACATTTTTAGATTTTGATAGGCTCCACAAATACCTCCTCTCAATTTATTACAGACTGTCAGATCTAAACCTGTTATAAAGATATGAAAGAGGTGCGACTCAAAATGGGAACGAGTCCCTTCATAACATGATTTGGTCTAGGTGTAACAAAACCAATTTCCACAGCAAAGCTAAAGTGGAGTATGCTACATTAACTATTGCTGAAAACAATTTTGGCCCAATTTTTTCAGACATTTGTGGTGTCAATACTAACAAACTATGCTTAGCGAGGCAAAAAATGTTTCGGACAATGCTAAAGCTTCTGCTGATGGAAAAGCAAAAAAAAAATTCTACAGAAAAGATGGCAGGGCTTATTAAGAGTTGATCTAGAATGCAGAAAACAACATGGAACAACTGGATATGCTTCTGGACTGTTTTGATTTTTTTTTTAAGGTTGTAAAGCTTTTTTTGTACATCATTTGGGTTTTTCTTAAAATTTGATTTTTGATCCTAAAATTCTAACTTTTCTATTAATGCATAGACTGCTATGAAATTTCCAGTTTTGTAACTTGATATTATAGCAACAGTTTCTATTTGTAATTTTTGTTCATAGATTTTTTTATTTTAGGTCACAATTTTTTTTCAGTATTTTTTCTCTATTCATTAGTGTTTGTTATGAAAATAATGGAATTAAAAAAAGCGAGCTATTTTAAAAAATCTAACATAGAGAGTGTTAGTGAGTTTCTGCTTACTATAATTACCTAATTTTATTAAAATTACATGTACATGTATCATTGTTTAGTTATAACACTTTTATCTTTGTAAACATTTGTAATAAAAATCCAGTATGGCCACTGTTGCTTTGGCAACCAGGTCATGTTTTAAAAAAAGTGTTGGTATTTTTTAAATGCCTTTGGCTACTAATTATATGTGTACAATGTCTATATATTTGCTACAAAATTAAGGAAAAAAGGTTCATTCTTTGGACCTGGCCCTTAATATCATTATATTTAGCAATAAATTTGTTTTGATTAGCCTGGCTTTTAGTTTATGAGAAATCTTTACGATTGCTGTTGTTTTACATTCAGAGAAATACAATTTATTGTTTTATACCAAAAAACAATATTAATTTGAATTTTAATACCAATAATATTTTAGAAACAACATCTCATGTTCAAAACCACAGAAACTATTTTAAGCTGTTGATTTTTAAAAACATTTCTAAATCGATAGGATATCAATTAGTTAATACATTTAAATAGATCCAATATTTTTTTTTTTACTTTCATTCAGATGCATTCTTAACTAATCTGTAATTATTATAGATATGTAATATTTTGTATAACAAGTAAGTTCACTCCATTTAAATTTTTACATGTTTGTACTCCTGGATTACCCCTTTGAATTTCATATTTGTATTAAAAATCATTTAATAAAAATATTTATTTAGATCATGATGATTTTTTATTACTTGTTGAAAAAAGGCTACAAGTCACAAAAATTTGAAATAAGTGCATTTATAGATTGTAAATAAAAAAAGTTATTCTCATTGGTTTTTTAAATCTGTTATTGCTTATGAGTATTTTCTGAAAAAATTTTAAATGTACATTTTGTAAATTGCTATATACAGTTTAAACTATGTCTTACGATGAAATTCTTGAATTTAAAAAAAAAATCCCAATGTGAAAAATCCTCCAATAAAGTGTATAATTTATTTTCAAACTGCTAATTTACAGATACCCTGAAATAAAAATGGCAAGCTCAATTTATATTTGAGCTCAGTGCTAATCAGCCAGGTCATAATTCTATAAATCATTTCGGATCATACAGGCCTAAATACAAATTGTATAGTTTTTTTTTCCTTTTGATAGGAAGGAATCCAACTTCAGCTTGAAGCAGCTTATAGACAGAGACTGCAGCATGCTTTTCAGGAGGTTAAGAAACGTTTGGTAAGCAGCACATTTTCCAATTTTTTGTTGTTTCAGTCCTCCTAATTTTCTGCAGTTTTATTTACAATTCATTCTTGTGCTTTGAATGAAGCTGGTGTATAAATTATTATGAGCACTTTTTATAATGCCCTGGACAACCATCAGTCAATTACTTATTTCTTAAGCACTAGCTTGTTTCACAATTTTAAAGTAAAATATTTAATTTTTTAGTTAATGTAATTTGCATTGTGTGGGATTCTTTACAAGGCTGTCATGTCTTGGTCAGTTGTGTTAATTTTGTTGTATCCCTGGCCATTCTTTTTTTTTTTAATGTTGGCCTCTCTTTGTCCATAATGCTTCTAGAGTATACCTATGATTCATATTGTGGATGGGTGGTTATCCTTTGTGACAAAATTTAGCCTGGTGTGTTTCCATACAAATGTAATTATTTTGAAACCGATACAGCATCCCAGAATTTAAACAGTTCTGTATATAATGTGATTATATTGTAAAACTTTGCAGTTCATTTAAATAAATATCTGAAATGTTTAAAAAATTTATTATTTTGTGATTTTTCATTGCCATAGTGACTGCATCAAAGTAAATTACTTTTAAACAAATGTCTGTCATGATAACGGAAAATTGTTTGTTAAAATTTGTAGTTATAACAATTTAAAATGTATGCTAAAAATGTTTTTCTTGCATACTAAAAAGCAGAAAATAATTTCTGAATAAATTGGTAACATGGTAATAGTAATAGACTTTATAAGAGCTTCTGATATTTAAAAATGAAAAACGTTGGGCGCATGTTATACAACACTAGAATTAATTTTACATACTCATATGCATTTTGTTATCTAGACTAAGTTCTAATAAATGATCTGTAATATCGTGATATTTCGAAAACCTTCTGTAAAAATTCTTTTGGGATTTAATTGTTAACATTTGATGATTCTAATACTGTAATACAAACATTCACATAATATAAGATTCATGCGCCCAACGTTTTTCGTTTATAAAAATCAGAAGCTCTTATAAAGTCTATTACTATTACCATGTTACCAATTTATTCAGAAATTATTTTCTGCTTTTTAGTACACAAGAAAAACGTTTTTTATAAAATATTTTTTTATAATGTAAGTTTTATTAAATTTCTGAGTTGTCCTTCTGAAAATATTGACAATTGTACATCTTCATTATGTGGATATATTACTTATCACATGGGTTTTTAATCACTGAATAATTTTTAAACACTTAATAATTCAGTTGTCGTGACACATTTATCATCATTACAAAAGGTAAAATTGTGATGGGCAAAATATTCTGTGGAAAAAAGGACATTAACATTTTGTTAAATTTCTTTAGATTAAAATGACATTTTATTACAAGTTTATAAGCAAAAAGGTTGCTAATTCTCATTGTTAACATACTGATCTATGATGCTATATAATATTTGAAATTGTGTTTCAGGACTATGAAGTAGAAAAAGTTAGCTTGAAAAGAAAATATGAGCAAGAACATATGGTAAATTGGATAGTTTCCAATGTCACAAAGAGCATCACCCCACAACAGGTTAGTCCCAAACATTTATAGATATGTTTATTTTATTTCTATTATATATATGCAAGTTCCATCTTCACTACCTAATAATTGTTATGATTCTGACCATCGTCCTGATTGACCATTAGATGCCATACCGAAATGCACAATAATTTCAGCAGTGACATTTTTATTGATATCCTTTGTTCAATAAGAATCTAAATTATTTCTAAATCGGAAGTTTATATAGGGTACTGTGATATAATGGTCCTGTGGACATCAGCCCAAGTCTTCTGTGTATTTTGAGGTTTGTTTCCAATATCGTGTATGTTGCTGCTGCTCAAGATTTTACAATAATGTGGCGGTCAATCAAAACAGAGTGATGATTGACAGGTGTTTTCATGACTGAGGAGCACTTGGTTGCTTATTAATGGTATATAAATATAATTCTTAATAAGTAAGCTTTCCAATTTGGGAATTCCTCGACACTTAATGATAAACAATGACTAGTTATTATAATTTTTAGTTTTGTAATTTTTATCAAAGAAGCTGTTTTATTTTAATATATAAAATTTTGAAGCAATATATCTATTCTTTTTGCATCTTGACATTCTTATTGCATTTATTTGAAATTATTTGAAGTTAGAGAAGAAAGGAACTTAACCTTTTTTTGCAAGGATATTTTTATGGGGCATTTGTTTTTAACACATTCTTCTCATATGGAAGACTTTGCAACATTCATATTGACAGCGATATTCATTTTTACTACCATTTGTAAAATATTTCTTATTGACATAAAATACGGATATTTTAATATCATTTATCCTTTACTGTAATAAGTGCTTAAATATTACGCTTCTCTTATGACTTGTTGCTATGGCTGTAACAATTTTTATTTTATTTACATGACTTTATACATTTTCTTATGTTGCTGTGGTGCAATTAAATTATTTTTAATGATGCATTTAATCTGTCTTAACTTAATTTACATTTGCATGTATTCAAATATTTTAAATAGCTTGTTTTATATATATATATATATATATATATATATATATTTAATTTACACATAAAAATTGTATTTGTTAATTTTTTTACAGGAGAAAGAAAGCATCAAAAGCTGTATAGAATCTCTCAAGAGACTTTCTACAAAAGCTGTTGTTGCTTAAATTTTTTTTCACCATTTCAATATGGTTTTACTGAAATTAAAGCTTTATATAAAGAAATTAATGGGTTTTTTTATGCCTGTATATTTTTTAGTTGTAATCTGTTCTATTTATTGTTTACTATTTTAAAAAATGGCTTTTTAAGGTAGCAGTATAATAGCAAATAAATTGTTTGATAATATCTTTTGTCTTGTGTTGAGTATACATCAGTAAAATGACCATAAAATATATATTTTTCTCATGGATTAGTCTAAAGCAGGGGTGGGCAAACATTTCCTATGGAGGGCCACATTGAAAACTCGATTTTTATTTGCAGGCTGCATATATATTTTGTCTACTTCAATTACAATTTACAACTTATGAAAATAAGAACTAATGATAACTCTATTACACATGAACATTACATTTCAAAAATACAAACTAAATCAGTTCAATGCTACTTTGGTGATAAGACTTTACTAATCATATCAATTCAACTTAAGTTTATTGTTTTACCTGTCATAATAATTATGAAAGGGAACTTAATTTACATACAAGCTGATCACAAAGTACATTTAAAATTAATGAGAAGTATTAACTGTTCACCGTTTCGGATATTTGTGAACTATGGAAGCAGTTTACTGGTTGTTATTCGCATGACATCATATAAATTACTGTCAACATCGATCTGTTCTTGTTTATTTTCATACAAGAACACACTTGCTCAAAAATGTATGTGAACCCAAATAGTGACAGAAGCTTTGCAGCAAACTTAAGTTGTGGAAATGTACCTGCTGGCAAACATCCTTTAAACTCCAGCAAAAGAACTGTCTTACTTCTCCTTTAGGTCATAATCTGCTTGTAGGTTAAGCAGCTATAATATTCTCCAGCCATAAAACCAATCGGAAGAATACAAAAAAAAATACAGCGAAAACTCTAAACAAAGAAAACTACCATCGACAGAGGATTGCAACATGCATACGGGCCGTAGTTTGCCCACCCCTGGTCTAAAGTTTATTGGCAAAAATCTCCAACAGCTTTATTCCACACCAATTTTATTCACTACGGATTAATTTTATAGTTGATATTAAAGATAGCTGCTAAAATATTTATTTCCAAATTCAGCCTTGTTGATTACCTAGGCTGAATATTTGTTTAATTTCTTGCAAACTATATTATTACTAGTTGTATCCTGCAAAACGTTTTTTCTACATAAAATGTGAATAATTTTTTTATTGCATAGTTAATGTGGATCACAGTCTGTGTGTTGAATGCAATTTAAAGAAATTCACTTACTTGTCACCTCTAAGTAATTATTATTATAATCCTTAATTATACAATAATCAGTTTATAAATGTACATCATCTTCAGATCAGCGACCGCTTGCTTTAAGTACTCCTCACATCATGAGTTACTTACGCACGGTTTATTAAGATTTTTGATGATCTATTTCTTCATTTTCAAAAGTTTTTTTTTAACTATATGCTTTTAGAGTTTTTAAAAATGAAGAGCATTACCCATTATGTCTCCCGTGGTGCCTCCATGGCCATTGCACTCTAGGCTATGGTGGGGATGAAAGAAGGGCACCATAAAAACCGTCCCGTTCGTGGTTTATAGGATCTAGGAGATTTTATCTCATCCTTACTGGGACTTAACACACATTAATTTCACCTTAGTCTTCAAGTACATATTTTGAATTTGATCGTAAACTGTTATTGTGGTGAAATATGGTTACATGTACAACTGATAACGTTTTTTTTTCATCGTAATTGACATGCTGCAAAATCGCAGATCAGGGATGTAAATTTATAACTACTGAAGAACCACAATAGGTTCTTAAATTTGATTGAAGGGCTGGACCAGGAGCAGATCACCTGGGGTGTTTATAATACTTTATGTGAGCTAACATAAATGTAAATGTTATCAATGTAAACGAAAAAAGGGGAGTGTAATGCGGGTCTAATCAAAACGTTTTGCCCATGTCTGGTTTAGAAGCTGAACATTGTTTTCAAGATAACTATTTCGGCGCCCTGTGTATGATTATAAAAAGGCAATTTTTATTTTGCTCAAACAAAATAAAAGCTATCGGTACCATAGAAATGGTGTGTGTGTGTTAGTGCAGTGGTCACCAACTTTTTTCTTGCCGCGGACCGGTTGACATTTGATAATTTCACCGCGGCCCGAGAGGGTAGGTGTCGCACTATCCTGAGAGAAATACACTACAATAAATAAAAAGGAAATAATTTAATGTTTTTTTGGCGGCCCAGTGCCATTTGATCCACGGACCGGTAACGGGCATTGGGGACCACTGTGTTTGAGGGTGCCAAGGCAGTCGAACAGTTTGGTTATACTTTAGAGTATACTGTCAATATTTCTTTTACGTTGTAAATAACTAACTGAGAAAAGGCAATAGTACCAGTACGGTACTGAAAAAAAAATATGATCAATCGCGAAACTATATCAGTTTTACTTTAGTAGCATTTAAAAGTCAAATTATATAAGTAAATATATTCAGTCCATTTAAAATACAGCTTAAAACACTTCACGCTATAGACATAGAATTAGCTAGCAAAATTATTTTAAAATTCTCGCAATTAAAAATGGGATGTGGTTGGTGATAAATAAGTTTTGCATGTGCGCCCAATAAAATGTATTATTCTGACCCTGCCCAAATATGTGTATATTTGCTTTATTTTTCACCAAGTACTGCATTCAATAAATGCTTATTGAATTTTGTTTCCTAATTTGATTATAAGTATACATTGATTTTATAATGAATCAGTAACAAAAGTAAGTAGGCCTATATATTAAACAAAATATACTTCACCATAGCGCAATATATTTAACCAGAAAAAAGTATATATTGTTTATCGAAAGTATACATTAAAAAAATAAATATCGATAAAGTATAAATAAACAATTTCAGCAAACAAGAGGAAACATGCTAAGTACTTGGGAAAGGAAAATATTCAGGAAACTATATGGACCAGTAAAGGAAAATAACGAGCGGAGAAGTAGAACCAATCCAGAGCTGTACAATCTGTACGAAGAACCAAATATAACAACTGAAGTTCGAAACGGAAAAGACTTGAATTGCTTGTTTTCTCTTCTTTTCTCTCTTGCAGAATTATTGATGATGATATTTAACTATTAACTAATCTAAATGGATAACACTAAAATAGAAATCTTGAAGTATTAAAATAAAATTGTGAATTGTATAAGTTTTTATTTGGCTTGAGCTTATACATACAAAAATACAGATCTCTCTATATATAAGTTTATGTTTATATTTTAATGCAGATGAAATGGTCACAAGATAAAGAAGATACTTAATTTATGTAATATAAACATAGATACATCTTTATAAATGACATTGGCAGTTTGACGTCATTTGTTTTTTCTGCATGCTGCCGAATACTTCTGTCTTTCCATTAACACATGTGACAAGATTTCTTGCAGTTCTTCTCCATGTAACTGGGGTTATATTTGCACTCGTTTCTCTTAAGCCCCATTCTGCGCATCCAGGGTTTGAGTCATCGCAGGCTGTTTTGCTGACACAGACTTTGCACGACTTTCGCAGTACTTCAACATGTAGTTAGGTTAGACTGACACTGTTCATTCTTAGCCCACTGGGCGCACTGACCCTGGTCATCGACGTAGACACCATCATCCCCTCCGGCAAGTTGGCGGCTTCGCCTTTGGATTCTCCAACACAGAGCCCTTTCTCTTCAGTTTGTCCTTCGCGGCAATTGGTCTTGCAGGGATTCTGAATGGTTTCTCTCCAGTTCCAGTTTCCTTTGGGGGTGTAGAAACATACCAGGTACCAGGCATTTCTGTAGGCGTTGACAAGGTTGGGGCATCTGTGGGTGTAGCAGCCTACCTTGGAGGTGCTGCTCCAAACCATCTAAAACCAAAAGTTGGGACTGTTTAGGTATAAATATCTAAAATCCGACCAGGCTTGCGGAGCCGCCAAATTTTTTTCGGCTCCGGCTCCCACAAATTTGACGGCTCCGGCTCTTTATTAAGATAGTATCACATGAGACAAAATTTGTTATTGCGCCACGCAAACATGCCGTTTGAAATAGTAACTGGTGTTTTTATCATCGATAACTGAAGTATCATTTTCGGGATTTAGATCTGTCACTGCCTGCGTTGTTTTCATAAATATTGTGCTGTCAGTTAACTCCGTAACATTTTCTAAATGTAAGGTGGGAATCAAGTTTGTTGGAACTACTGAATGCTGATTGTCATCGCTTAGATTTCCGAGACGGGTTGTGTACTTGTAGAAGGTGTTTTGTTGAGAGACGGTGTTTTCAGTTTGAATTGGAGTGGCTTTAAATAAATCGACTAGATTTCGGCATTTAGCTCAATCTTACCAAGAATTTTAGTTTCTTATCTCTTAATTTCTCCCCAACACCTTTACATTAAAGTTTTGAATTTTTATAATACTCATAACAGTAAAATATTGTATTTAATTAATTCTAATTATAATTAACTAACAAATAAAAATAATTTTTATCAAAGCAAACTCAGCGAAAGTAGAATGGAAGATGTAAATTCTAACATGGCGGTTAACCGTGAACATCCCTAGTACGGAGCTCTTTATTGACGTTAGAGTACTGCTGTCGGTCTGGATATTATGGACCGCCATTTTGGTAGTTGCCTCTAATATCACCGCATACGTTATTATTATATCACCGGTCCTGAAGACCCACCGGTCCTGGCGGCCCACCGGGAATCTCCCCAGTGTCCCGGCGGCCCAGTCCACTCCTGACGGGTGGGTTGGAACAGGCTTTCACGGGAGTGGGTGTGTTGTAGCCCCTATGTAGTTCTCTAACTACAAGTAGTATTTTTTTTATATTCGGTTAAATCCTATAAATGTACAATGTATATTAAATGGTCAGCAATATAGCATGAGCCAGTAATAGATGTATTCAAATGCCCAACAGATTACTACACACTGCCATTAGAAACACTGAAGTCAGTAAAGGTTCTAGAAGTGGAGCTACCAACCTGTGTGTAATGACAGGATGACCCACAGCTGTACTGCCCGTAGCTGTAAATTTTTTCTCGTCGAACCAGCGTCCTGATGAGCCTGAGATCAATTTTTCTGGTTTTTGATTGGAGTCCCAGGCCAGGTTCTCACCTCGACCTTCCTTCATCTCGTGTTTGAACACACATTTCTCAGCCCATTTCTTGGCTTGTGCCTCCAGCTCCATATCTGTGCAACACGGACAACACAGGGTAGTTAAACTTTGAGAGCTCTAGAGTCTACACTATCCTGTGTTTTACTGGCTTACCCAACTGAACCCAGCTACATACCATGTTATAAACAATCAAAATAACTGAACCCAGCAACACACTTTTATAAACAATCAAATAACTGAACCCAGCGACATACCATGTTATAAACATTCAAATAACTGAACCCATGACATACCATGTTATAAACAATCAAATAACTGAACCCAGCAATATACACTGTTATAAACAATCAAATAACTGAACCCAGCGACATACACTGTTATAAACAATCAAATAACCGAACCCAGCAACATGCACTGTTATAAACAATCAAATAACCGAACCCAGCAACATGCACTGTTATAAACAATCAAATAACTGAACCCAAAGACACCTGTTATAAACAATCAAATAACTGGATCAACCTTTTTTTTAAAAAAATTGCTAGGTATGGAGCTCTATATAGAGGTGTAGATCTAGGTAAAATCAAAATCAGTAAAAAAAAAAAAAAAAAGTAAGTTCTCTTTAGCCCTTACGGCCATCGGGGCAGATGAAGTGAATTCATAAGTTTATATAACCCCGGCATATGAAGGGATTGTGTGGTTAGCACAACGCCCAGCCGCCTTTACTCCCAACTTAAAGTCAGGTTCCCATTTAAAGCTGGGTGGACTTGTGGACGACTTTGAAACACATTTCACCTGGATCGAACCCAGGACTCTCAAGTCGACAATTGAGTGTCTACACCACTCGGCCACCACACTTATCCATATTTAACATTTTAAATGTTAGTACACACCGTACTAAGTGTGGTACAAAGGGCTGTGGATTCAAGACAGTCATAGTTAACACTCTACACGACACTCCAGAACTCATATTGCTCTGGTTTCTAGAATGCAACATGATGTTATGTGCCCACTCTATGACGTTATGATTTGATTTTAATAACAAATGAAAACTTTCGTGGTCAATGGGCCACTCGTTATTGGGCGAGTTCACTTAATAGCCATAGTCCGTCACTATTGTGTCATCGTATTGCCAAATATTAGATCACTGGGATTGGTCATCTGGCACTATTTAAGACAGTCAAATAAATCATGTGATGTTAGTGTCCCAAGGAAACTCAAACGGTGCCGATTACTGTTATTTCTGGGATTTTATTATCACTTGTGTAGAATTGTTTGTGAATTTTAGATCACGATAGTTTTTAAAAGTATTTATACTCTAGAAACAAGTTTTCCGTGATGTAAGAGAAACAGCTAACTCTGGAAACATTGTTACAGAATAAAAATCTCTTTGAACTTATATTCTTCAATCATTGACAGGGGAGGCTTCACTTATACCAGCACTAGGGTGATTCAAAATTTTGATATTTAATTTTTCATGGGGCACCATCTATAAATTAGAGCGACTGATAATCGATCGGTATCGGACGATATTGGTGGTAGCACCCTCTTAATATTGTCCAAAAAATTTAAAATTTGTAGTGAATTTTTTTTCACATATTGGAACATTTGTTGGGGTGCCCAAAGTTAAATTCAAATTTAATTTTTTACCATATTGTTTTACATCACCCTAACCAGCACCATGTAAAAAAGTGCGCAAGAAATTTTCGGAAACTTAGAAATAACGAAAAAAAAAAGCATTCAAAAACACGTCTATATTGCTGTATCAAAGTATGACATAGTAACAAATGGTATAGAGTAACAATGGTGACAGAGTAACCAATGGTGATATAATAACAAATAGTGACAGAGTAACAAATGGTGACAGAGTAACAAATGGTGTGATAGAGTAACAAATAATGTTAGAGTAACAAATGGTGATAGAGTAACAAATGGTGACAGAGTAACAAATGGTGATAGAGTAACAAATGGTGATAGAGTAACAAATGGTGATAGAGTAACAAATGATGAGAGAGGTAATAAATTATTATAAATAGAGAAATACAGTCTTGAATATATTTTTGAGATATAACCAGAACAATTCGTGTGGGGATTTAACAGCATCAATATTTTTTGAGATCTCTCCAGCTGCTTAGTTTGCATGAGAAGGTTTATGATTGTCAGTTATTCGAACAGTGTGTTCTATAAAAGAAAACTATTACCGTAAACCAATTTGTTCATCTGACATCCACCCTCGTTTTTCCTCTTCTCATTGTGTATGCCCAGTATGTAATCTCTAGTTTCTTGGGTCCAGTTGGATTGGGCCAGGGTAGTGACCACTAGCACATTTTTTAGCCGATGGTTGGTACCAAAGGGAGTCATAGTTCTAAAGCAAAAAAAAAAGAGTAAGAATGTTTCTTAAATAATATCTATTACAATATACAAAACGTCTGTATCTGTGTTTAATCTAAAGATATTTTACTTCAAGTAATGACTTTAAAATTTTAGTATAGCAAACAGTAAAACATACAGAAACACATTGAATCCGTTTCTTTGACCAATACAACGTAACTGCAGTCAATGAATCCGTTCCTAAATCAATACAACGTAATCTGTAGTCAATGTTCCTGATTGCCTTATTAAAGTTAAATATAATTAATTTAAAAAAAATATAAATAAAAATGCTCGCAAAAACGCTAAAATGTTTAAAGTGGCGAATATCTAGTCTGTATCTGTGTTTAATCTAAAGATATTGTGAAACTATTTCCCTGTATATAAAATAATATTCCATTTCCCTTCTCCGTGACTCTATGTTTCTCAATACACTCATATGTTTGCTAATGTTTTAAACAAAATCATTGTGTGTTGCAGATAACCGACATAGCCATCGAAATAAGTCTACAAAACTTTTCAATCAAGTTGATTCAAGAACATATACTCCATCAATGTCTGTTGCCGAATTACACCATGCTATACTGAACGGTAATACAAATCAAGTTCGTCAACTTATAACTCTTGGAGCTGATGTCAACCAGAAGTATGGTCAGGAAACAGCATTCAGTCTAGCTATCCAACAAAACCAGTTTCAGTGTGCAGATCAAGTAATCGACTGTAAATCTTTTAATCCTAATGCCTTAAATCAGTTCCAGCTATCTCCTTTACATGTTGTTGCTAAAAATGGACACATTAGCTACTTAAGAAAACTTTTATGCAAGGGAGCTGATATTAATGCTATTAATAACCAGGGTATGACTCCCCTTTCTGTCTCAACTTGGCATGGAACATATCATTGTACAAAGTTGTTGCTTGACCACGGCGCCCTATTAACTATTCATGATAAATCAGGTAGGACACCACTTATGATAGCTTGCTCTAACGTCCATCTAGAAGTGGTTAAAGTCATACTTCATTATGGATGTGACGTGAGTATTTTAGACCCAGATATGCGTAGTGCACTTATCTATGCACTACCAACCTATTATGCTAGACATGTAGGTCAGAAGAAACTGAGCGATATGATATCAATTTGTGAACTTATCATCAACACTGGTTGTGACCTCAACAAACAGGATCGAAAAGGCTGGACAGCACTGCATCATGCAGTAGACAGAGACTGTGTGACCTCACTATGTCTCTTGGTTCAAAATAATTGTCATCTAGATGTACAGGATAAATCTGGATACACGCCTTTACATCTTTGTCTAAAGAAGACGGAACCAAACTTTGAAATGGCTCAACTTTTAGTTTATTATGGGGCAAAAGTACAAATAGAAATGCCATTAAGGCAATGTGGTACTATGAATGTTTTATTCTACATACATTATAATGTCCCCGTCACAACACATAAGCTCACATCTAAGACTTTAATCATTCAACTATTGTTCGAAGCTCAGATACCTCCATCGATAAACAAAGTCAATCAAGATCTACCTGCCAACATGATAACCTGGCTACACAATCCTTGCTCACTTCAACACCTAACTAAATGCTGCATAAGAAATTGTCTCTCTGGTTCTAATATTATTCCTAAAATCCTGACTCTGCCAATAGGAAATAACTTAAAACGATTTCTTAATCTAGGACTTAATGAGAAGGTTAATTTTTTCCAACTTTGTCTATTACACATGTATATTTCTGAAAGTGATAAAGACAATACATTAAGACTTCTCGAAGGTGACATCTCTTTAGACTTTCCAATTAATGGAACATTACCTTTAGAGAAAGCCATTGAAGCCAATAGTTTAGACATTACCAAAACAGTATTCGATTTAAAGCCCCAAGTACGACTGGCAAATTTGAATCACCTCGATGACAATGTGTTTCATCTTATTTCAAAATACAATTTTTCGCAGGCTATTCATCTTGTACCAAATACCAACTTCATCAATGACACCAATAGCCAAGGTTTAACTCCTCTACAGACGGCAGTTAATATGGGCCAGTTTCACACTGCAGAAGTGCTTATTAAACATGGTGCCATGGCCAATGATAGTCTGTCACCTTACCCAATGATACATTTAGCAGCAGCCAGCGGGGCGACGTCCTTTGTTCACCTGTTGTTGTCTAGTGGTGTAGATCCGAATATGACAGACCAGTTAGGAAATACCCCTTTACATGTAGCTGCCTCAAAGGTAGTACAATATTTTATACTATATGATGAACGCCTAGTTGGTCCCCGCGTGTGTACGTACACATATCGCTATAGACCTTTAAAAAAAAAGACACATAGATTATTTTATAGTTTAGT
Source organism: Bulinus truncatus (assembly GCA_021962125.1). Lineage (NCBI taxonomy): Eukaryota > Metazoa > Mollusca > Gastropoda > Planorbidae > Bulinus > Bulinus truncatus. The sequence continues at coordinate 181,188 of JAGDYQ010000228.1, read as the reverse complement.
ATACAGGTTGACAAGAAAAACGTGTACAATTGGCAACTATGTGGAACTTTAGGTGTAAACAATATAGCCATTTAATAATCTTGAATCAATGGAAATCTTAGATTTCATTCTATTAAAAGGCATTGTGTAGTAATCCAATTACTGTCAATTTTGTATGTGTTTTTTTCAAAAGTCTCCGTTTTCTTTGTCAGCCTGTAGAAATTATCCTTATTTTAAAAAAGGCGAGCAATTCAAAATACGAATCAAGGATGCCAACATATATATATATATATATATATATATATATATATATATATATATATATATATATATATGTATATACCATTTTGCTTGCGTCAATAGTGCCTCTAATATAATATAAAATTAGGCCACTTCTTTGAAAAGAGTTCAATAGATGTGCTTCATAATTCTCACATTAAATGACGTAATCTTCATTTTGTCAATCTATTTATTACAGAGTGTGATGTCAATTTCTTAGCATTGACATGTTATGAACTGGTGAATTAATTAGAGAGCGCGTGAAATTTAACAGCGACATATAAGTATAATTATTAGGGAGCGACCGATAATCGGATCGGTATCGGACCGATATTGGCACTATTGGATCGGCCGATTTGTGTAGGGAGAGACCGATTGTCGAACCGATATTGTCACTATGGGTTAACTATCGGACCGGCCGTTTTTTGGCAGCCGATACATTGTTTTTTTTCACAAATCTAGTAACTCTAAACTGGTTTTGGTTTACAGAGTTAAAGTTTACTTACAGACTTCCAGTTAACTGTTCACCTAAGTGATGTGATTTACTGTTATAATTACGTGTTTTTAATTTTTCAAACTTTTTAAAAATCTGCTACAAGTAAATTCAGTAAAAATTAGAAAGATTAACGAAGAAAATTATTTTAATTTCATCACAACTTCCACAAGTTAGTGAAGTTACAATTAACAATTAATACTTTGATTTGACTTGACTATCCCTTAACCCGTGGTTGACCGAAAACTAGTTCCAGCCATTTTCTCCGGTCCTGTGCTGTCATTTTAATTAATACGTTTTTACTTTTTTAGTTTGACATTAATTATTTACAACTTTATTTTACATTTCTGTTTGTGTACAAGTAAAAAGTAAAAACAACAAATTGTTTGTTATAAGTTTAATTTTAAACAATAAACATGCAGAATTCTGAGATTATGTAGGCATGGTTTGTGTTTCTGACTTCGGTCTTCCGGTCTGTCTTTTCAAATCTTTTGTTCTTCTAATCTTCTTCATCTGCAAGACACCCTTTCATTAATAGAAAAGTATCGGTATCGGCAAAAATGCTGGGGGAAATTATCGGTATCGGAACTATCGGTAAAAAGGCATATCGGTCGCTCCCTAATAATTATTGAAAAACGATTACTTTCTATAAATATAGTGAAATAATCGAACAACCTTTACATCAGATAAAATACTGTAAAAAAAAAAAAAATAGATCAAAATAAAGAATAAAGAATTTAAATATTTTTTTAAAGCAAAAAAAAAAAAAAAGATACAAAATAATAAAATCAAAATCGTATTCATTCGCACTTTGTAATATAAGTAGTAAAAAAAAAATTCATAACGTCATTTTTTTCCATTATATTTTTCGAAGCATTTTGATGCGCACCTTATATACTCTTGTTCACGTAAGTGGTCTAATTTCTGTGCTCAGTTTACATTGTTGAACGCAAACAAAACAGCTGTTCTATTGCTGTTCTATTCAACGTTAGATCATTCTAAAAAAAAAAAAAAGAATGGACATTTTACTTTCTGCTTCACTGTAAATCTTTTCTAAATAATTGTATCGTGCATTATAAATTTAACCTACGTCAGCTATAAATGGATATTTTATTTAATTTTCTGAATGACTGTGGGGTTTATTATTTATAATGAATGATTTTGACGCGACCGTTTACATTTTCACGAAGCGTAGGTTCTCCGTTTTTGGCCTAGTTATAGCAGGCTGTACGACTTTTGAGGACCCCTATTGAGGTTATCCTTGGCTTGTCGTCTAAGTGTATGAGTGCTGACTTAATTATGACTTGTATTTGTATTTGTGTTTCTGCCACGGATTTTCACCAGCAATCACACGTACCATAAGTGAAGATAATCAACCAACAGGTCTTGCGTAAAAATATATAAATATCCTTTTATTTACATAAAGGCACCAGTCCTAAACAGGATCTGGTGGCTTGCAAAAATACAGCAAAAATAATCCAATAAAAATGAATAAGGTGAAAAGGATGTTCTCACGATCTCTCTCTCTTACGTCGACTGTTCACTAAGAGGAACCTCAGTCCAATGTCAAAAACTATCTTTCAGTCCTCTCATGCTCGCACTCTTGCACACCTGACCCCCCCGACCAATCATTCATCCACGCTCCTTTCCCTGTCAATCAGTGGTCGCTAATTACCCCGCATTAAATGGGGGTAGGGGTGAAGGTACGTCATACCGACAAAAGAGTAAAGCCGCTGGACATCTGAACGGACTTCTATTCCTTTGTCGGTAGCCGAACAGGGGCCGAGTGGTCAGGGGTGAGAAATGACATCTCTCGGACAAATTCCTGAACTATCGGTTCCCTCGTCGGAATATAAGCCTTTCATCTCAGCTTCGCTGGCAGCCGGCGGTATGACGTAATTACGGGGGTGGGGTAGGAAGGGGGGAGAAATGGAACATATCCTGTTATATACTATTAGAGGGTTGCCGCGCGAGTCACGGGTTGAAATAAAGTGGGAATGTTTTCGCCTAATTACTCACAACCCGTGACAACGACAAGCGGTTTTTGAACTCAATACAGGTGTAACTAATTGTAAAAAATAATGTTTAACTTACACAAATACATATTTCACTAATTTTGAAGAAGATTTTGAAATTTATTATGATGTCATTTTTATAAACTTTTATGCATTATTTTTTTTCATCCAGGTTAAAAATTTCCTTTTTTTTTATTTTACGACGTGAAATTGATAAAATCTAGTTAATTGTGTACTTATACTTTGTACATGTCACTGAGCTTCATAATATAACTGGAGTACTTACTGGGCTGAACTGATTGATTTTTTTTCTTCCGACATAATTGGGAGGTGCCTTTTTGAACCCATCGGTCTGAATTCCGGTATCTAGACCTTGCGATTTCGTACATACTAATCGTAAAAGTCAGACAAAGTTACACTCTTTACTTAATTCATTATCCGTTGGTAAATGTAGAAAAAGCTGTAAATAATTATAACTTTTAATTATCGTTTCAGGGTAACGAATATCTTATGCTCGACATTCCAGTCCCAGCATTATACACACACGAAGCTCTTGCTGCCATGGACATTTGTAAGAGGCGAGTTACAGGTCAACCATCTTCACTGACACGGCAAGATGTTAATCATGCTGAAATCATACAATTGTTAATACTAAATGGTGCTAACCCAACATTACTCAACAACAATCACAAAACGCCTACAGATAATGCACAATTGTTTCAAGCTACAGATATACTTCAACTTCTCAAACAGTTAATGTCAAATTCTGAGTGATAAATACAATATTAAATATTCACTGCACATTTTTTTTATTCTTGCGTAAGCATAGTATTCAAAATGTATGGGTACCTGAAATATGGAATAAATGAATACAACAAACGACAATAATTCTCAAATATTTAAATCATGTTGCCACAGCTGATTATAAGTTTCGGTGGCCTTAGAGAACGTTGTAAGTTGCGTGTCCCTACAAAAATTAAGTACCTTCCTGGACGTGAATGTCTCTTTATTAGCACATAAAAGTGATAAAACATATAACTAACCTACAAGTATGCTTATTCTTTTAGTAATTTGAAATGAATACAATGCACTTATTACGATATATCACATCAGTATTGTTAGGACCATGTATATCACATTAGTATTGTTAGGACCATATATATAGGCCTATCACATCAGAATCGCAAGGACCACAGAGTCTCTATTATACATAATGCCCATCGTCGTTTGGATCACTTTTTCTAATAACCGACGTATTGTTATTTTTATACTCAATATAAGACTAATTATACTTTACTAACTGTACCCTGCAAAGCCTTTGCATAGAGATAGAAATATTGTTCAGATTTTATACATATTATCAAAATATATATTTTTTTAAGTTATGAACGAAATCTAATTAGTTTTTTTTTCCCTTGAAGCATCCTCAATGATAGGCCGACAAACCGGTTGTCGAATGCTTCGAGAGTCGTCAAAAAAAAAAACGGGTTTTTTTTTTAACCGACTATCCCTAGACGCAAGTCTTTATATAGATAGATTAGTCGCGTTTGCGGAATTCCCGAATACGTCAAAGCAAGCAAGACGCATTCAGCATTCAACGTCGTTCGACAACTCGCGTTGTTTTCTGGTTTATTTTATAAAACCAGATTATTTTAATTTTAATTTTGTTCTTTTATTTAGTGAAATATATTAAGTAATACGAGCAAAATGGTCGTTGTACAATAATATTTCATGTTTTGACAGCTCCAGTAATTTTAAAAACAGTATTGTTTGGTCGCAATCATGTTTTTATGTGCTCTAACTACGAAACTATTTCATTAATCCCCCGTCGCGGTAAATTCTGTATTCGTTTAACAGCGGAAAATGAGGGCATAAACTAACATTAGAATGTCAAATGATTACTGTAAAAAAAAAAAATAAAACACATTTAATAAAACAATTATGTATGAAGAATAAAGTAATATTGAACTAATGTCCTATTTCATAATTAAAAAAATGGTGTATCAATATAGATTAGATGTGAAAATGCTATGTCTGGCGATACCATTAGGCTACAAATTGGGCAAAGAGAACACATTCAACTAAACGCTGAAGTGTAGACAAAAAAATTAGATATGGTGAAATCTTTTGTTTTGATATCTTTGTGCTGCTGTTTTGGGGAAAATCCCGATTAAGTAAATTATGAATATGTATGGCGCATTACAAACAAATGTTAAGTGTTTCAGAATATGCACGTATTACAAAAAAAAACATTAACTAACATCTATCTGTACTGAATAGTGTAAGACGAAGGTTATACCAAAAGTCTAAAAAAAAAAATACACAACAACTGTCAACATGTAATATGGAGACTGGCATGACCTGAATGAAGAAACAAGCAATTAAGCCTGTTCCAATCTTGGACAGAGGACGTGTTAGCGCATTTTCGTGTTATGTATTATGGGTTTTATAAAAAGTAAGGGAAGTAAGCATGGGCGTCGCTAGGAATTTTTCCAGGGGGGGGTAAATAAAAATTTTATAACATTTTTTTTAAATGTAGTGGGGGGGGGGGCAAATGCCCCCTTTCGCCCCCCACCATGAATACACCCATGGAAGTAAGTCATGTTGAATAACTGTTACAAAAATAAATATTGAGTTACGCCCGTTTGTACGCCCCTTTGTTAATATAGCTTATGTAGTAAAAAACGGTACATAATAAGCCCTTTTATTTGGCCCTCAGAGATCAGATCGCGAAATGGACTTTTGATGTACACATGGCAGGCCAAGACCTACAAAATGATATATACATCATGGGTCTAGGACTTATGATTGTTGAGATTTAGGGTGATGACGGACAGACAGACAAAACGGGGACAATGGAGCATTTTTTTCGAAAATGCTCTAAAAATGTACATTAAAATAACACTGTAGTGTGCTGGAGGAAGGGGTGGATTGAGGCAGACACAAAAAATTACAATTCAAAGAAAAAAAGACATTAAAATAAATCTAACCAATAAAGAGAAAATTAAGTCTGGCAGCTTATTGCGAATCAAGGCATACAAAGAATGAACTAAAATCTGTAAACAATAAAATAAAAAACAAGTTGCTGGAAGGTACCAGATAGTGACCATAATGTCAGCACAAGATATGTCAAAGTTCAACTTAGCTACCACGTATTTTCTCCGAAAATGTCAGCCTGTTATTTTGTTTGATTGCTTATTAAAAAAAAATAATTACAGTAATTTTATTGATTGATAAGGCGGCATATGCTACGACCGGTATGACTATAGTATATATAATTTTCCTCGTCGCCCAACCATGCAGGACACCACGTAGCAAGACGCAAGTCTATATATAGATAGATTAGTCGCGTTTGCGGAATTCCCGAATACGTCAAATCAAGCATGACGCATTCAGCATTCAACAACGTTCTACAACTCGTGTTGTTTTCTGATTTCTTTGTGCTGCTGTTTTGGGGGAAATTCCGATTAAGATTCTAAAAAAAATATCACAATTAATGGTGATAGTACAAAGAGGTCGTTTTTAGAGCATTTTCGAAAAAAAATGCTCTATTGTCCCCGTTTTGTCTGTCTGTCTGTCTGTCCGTCCGTCATCACCCTAGATCTCAACAACCATAAGTCCTAGACCCATGATGTATATATCATTTTGTAGGTCTTGGCCTGCCAAGAAATGACTTTTTTCCATTTCGCGATCTGACCTCTGAGGGCCGTAAAAGGGAGCTTAGTACCGTTTTTTGCTTTATAAGCTATATTAATAAAGAGCGCCTATATCTCATTAACCATAAATCCTAGACCCATGATGTATATATCATTTTGTAGGCCTGCCAAGTGTACATCAAAAGTCCATTTCGCGATAGGACCTCTGAGGGCCGGGCTTTAGGGCTCCTAAGGGGCTTATATATTATATATATAGCCCCATTCTACACCTTGTACGTTCAATAACCCATTCATTTGGTGCGAAATACTGCAGCACGTAGTTTCACCAAGATTTATTAAGAAATTCATCAAATGAAATAGTAAGCTTGTGTTCTGAGTTTAATTGAAAGTATCAGAGCTATGCAACAATTGACGGAGTTTTCGGACGATTAAATGACTACAATTTCGAATGTTTTCAATTATGAGTCCTATTTCAGTAACCACAAACCACTTGTAGTTAGATTTAAGAGAAAATATTTTTTTTTCAAATATAAAGAAACGTCTTTATAATATTTTTTTTACAGATATATGCATTACACAATTGAATGTATAAACATTTCCAAAATTTACAAAAATTTACTGAAAGCTAACAAACGTACTGAAACATAACATGAATATGCGCTAACACGTCCTGTGTCCAGAATGGAACAGGCTTAATTGCTTGTTTTTTTTTAATTAGAAGTCATCATGCTCACAAATGAATATAATGTAAAGTTCCCTTAAGCCCCTAAAGGCTCATTGGGGTAGATGAAGTGTAGAATTCATCTGCTTCAGTAACTTCGGCATATTAAGGGATTGTGTGGTTAGCACAATGCCAGCTGTCTTTAGTTCTCCAGCTTAAAAGTCCGGTATTCATTTTAAAATGGTAGGACTTTCACCGGGGCCTGAAGAAAATGTCAATGTTCTCACTGAGGTTCAAACCCGAGACCCCCTCTGGTCGAAAGTCGAGCGCTATACACTGCACGACTACAGTCTCCATAATATGTTATGGTTTATCAAATTGCATTTATTTTGTGTAAAAATAAAATAACAACATTTGTCTTAGTATATATACATATATATATATGGCTAATGGAAACTTTAAGCGAAACATGAAAATTGTTTTAAAAAACACAGTGGCTACGGGACCAGGGAACGGGACTCCGTATTATTTTTTTCCGGGGTCCAACTATAGATGCGCTCTAGCGCTCTAGACGGACTTTATTTTTTACGGCTGTGATGTGCGCATGCCCGATAGCTGGACTCCGATTTTTTTTCGGGGTCCAGCTATAGATATTGCTTCCAATTTCTGTACGATATGTGACTAAACTATTGTGACGCAGAAAGACATTTGTACTGACTTATGTACTATATAAAGTATTTAAAAAAATGTAAACATTTTTTAGATGGAGAAGGAGGGTGTAGCAATAGCTTTAGGTATATTCCTACAACTTTAGAGCCACTGTTCAGTTGGTTAGTCAATATTGAAAGTTCAGGAGGCCAGGACACATTTATATATTTTGATAATTAAACATCTAGCGTTAGGTCTTTGTTTTGGGTAGAGTTAAGTTGTCAATGCAGGTCGGTGACCCCAGCCGTAGGTGACGATGGATGTGGTTGCGGTGAACAAAGAGATACTAACCTTAGAGTGGGCATTTGGCCGCACCAATCACTAAGCTGGAAAAAAGGTCCTAATGACGTAAATGAGTTAGAAAGGGGTAGAAGAGCCAATCAGAAGAGTTAGGGATTTGGAATCATGGGACGGCTTATCACCACATATAATGAGATGTAACTCAGACACAGAGAGACACGGAGAGACAGACGGAAGACAGACAGAGTAGAGTACGACGAGGTGCTGGACAGACAAACAGACGTTCAAATATATATGCTTCAATCTTTCGGTACGGCAGTATACTTGTAGTGAAAGTTAGCTACGACGATTCAGTAGATAAGTAATAGAGGCACAAGTTATCAAAGTATATCTACTTCACTCCTTCGTAACGGTAGTATACATGTACTCAGAGAGAAGTTGAAGTTATATAGTACACGTGGTAAAAGTCTATTTTTGTTCAAGTATATCTACTTCAATCCTTCGGGAAGGTAGTATACTGAGAGAGAAGTTATATTGTGTACGAAGCATTTGTGAATACTGCTGCATATGAGTTGATTCTATATGTGTTTTCTTATCGTATAATAAACGTCATTGAATCATGAAACTTTGCCTCATTAATGGTGTGTTGTCTGTGAGTGCAACTAGATTGAATGCTACCTCAAGTGAACCAAAGAGATAATACCGCACTACACATAACCATAATAACAACCCTAACGTTACAATTCGATAACGTTACAAAACTGTATTAGCAATCATTTTGGCCTTGCAGTGTGTCAAGTATAGAAGCCAATGGTTGAAAAACACATTTAAATTCATTTAAAAATCGATGTCGATTAATTTAAATTTAGGCAACTCCATGGACAAACAAATGCCATTTAATTTTTCTTTCAATTCCAGCAAACGACTAATTGCATCATAAGTAGAATTCCACCTTATTGGATATCCAACATCAGCACAAATAGCTTTAACTGCATCAGAGGCCTTGGAACTTCTGTGCACACAGTTCCAGATCGCCTGACATTTCCCCATCACTGAATTGTATTGCTGGGATGAAAAGCCACATTCTGACGAGAGCAGAGGAAATTTGACCGAGAGATGTCATTCGCACCTCTGACCACTCGGCTCCTGTTCTACGGTTCGGCTACTGACAAAGGACAGAAACCCTTCAGATGTCCAGTTACGTCGGTCTTTTGTCGGTATGACGTACCTCCACCCCCCCCCCCATCCATCTAGGGCGAGAAGTTATCCCCATCCCCTAATTGACAGGGAAAGGAGCGTAGATGAATGATTGGTCAGGGTTCACGTGTGAAAAAGTATGTGAGTAACGAAATATAGTTTTGATCATTCGACTGAGTTATCTCTGTCGATAAACTAGAGAGAGAGAGAGAAGAGAGAGAGAGAAAACGTCCTTCACTTATTCATTTATATTGGATTATTTTTGCTGCATTTTGGATTATCTTTGCTGTATTTTAACAAGCCACCAGATCCTATTAAGGGCTGGTGCCTTAATGTCAATAAAGTAAATATGTGTGTGTTGTTACACAAGATTTGCTGAATTGATTATCTTCACCTATTGTACGTGTGATTGCTGCTGGTGTCTCTGTGGCAGAGACAAAAATACAAATACGAGTCATAACTGAGTCAGCCCTTATATTTCTAGATAACAAGCCAAGGATACCCTCATAGGGGTCCTCAACAACCCTGCATTGACCCGATTTATGCAATTCATTTATGTCATTCACCACCTGCACACCCACGCATTGACCCCCATTCTCAGTTTTGGCGAAATAACGATGTTACTATCGTGGGGCGGACTACCTATAAAAGCAACTGTGCTGTGAATTAGGGACGGACAGAAGAAGTGGAGAGCAACGATCACTAATAGACCGGTAGTGACACGCGAAGAAAACACACAGCGAGACGAGTACCAGAGAGGATCCAGAGATGAGTTCAAGAACCGTTTAGAGTTGTCGCTAGAAAACCTCAAGTCTGTTGATTCGGCGAGTTCGTTATCGGCATGTCACTACCAATTACTCGTAGACTCGTTTAAACTGGATTAGTTGTACGCATAATAGACTTAGTTTTCCGACTAGACTTAAAATAAACGGTACATTGAAGACTGCGAATAAATCTCATTATTCCACGTGTCCTTTAGTGCCTACCTAGAGAGAGTTTGGAAACTCCTAACAATATTTTTTTATTCACACAGCAAATATTTCTCAAAATGCCGCATGTGGCCCTCATCTATATTATGGTTTTGTTGCTGGGACAGCTAGTAACATAGTATATATATATATATATATATATATATATATATATATATATATATATATATATATATAAATAACTCCGCCAAGGACGGTCCCAAGCCCGGCTGAAAAAGGAGGGTTTGGGCGTGCGGCTAGCAACTCCACCCTGTTAAAAAAAAACCTTTGCTACAGAAACACTAACTAAAGAAAAATCAGATCTTTCAGTCCTGGGAGAAGAAGGTTCTTCATCACGAAGACTCATGAAGCTTAGATGTGGTGAAAACCGAAAGGAAACCACAAAGCCGACTACCCTTCTGACAACCAGGAAAACCACTATCAGCACATGGAATGTCAGGACCATGTATGAGTCAGGAAAGATGGCTCAGATAGCAGCAGAGATGGAGAGAAACAAACTGACCATTTTAGGCATTAGCGAGACTAGGTGGACACAAGCTGGACAGAGACGAATGTTATCAGGGGAGATGCTGCTGTACTCCGGACACGAAGAGAATGATGCAGCACACACACAGGGAGTTGGCCTCATGCTGTCCAAGAAAGCACAGGGGGCACTGATTGGATAGGAAGCACACGGTCCCAGTATCATTACTGTCTCCTTCCGTACCAAGAAGAAGATCAAAACTAATATAGTCCAGTGTTATGCACCAACAAACGACAGTGATGAAGACGACAAAGACCAGTTTTACAGCAGAATACAGAAGATACTTGAGACCTTCCCCGGAAAAGATGTAACTATCCTCATGGGAGATTTCAATGCAAAGATTGGGTCAGAAAACACAGGTTATGAACAAGTCATGGGCACACATGCTCTGGGAACGATGAACGAGAATGGGGAGAGATTTGCAGACCTGTGTGCACTCAATAAAATGGTCATTGGAGGTAGCATATTTCCCCATAAAAGAATCCACAAGAATACATGGATATCCCGGATAAAGTAACGGAGAATCAGATAGACCATTTTTGCATTAACAGGAAATTTAGAAGATCCCTACAAGATGTAAAAGTGAGAAGAGGGGCTATACATCAACTTTATTGACTTTGAGAAAGCGTTCGACAGTGTAGATCGAGAAATCCTCTGGAAACTTCTTTGACATTATGGTGTCCGCTTAAAAATAGTTAAACTGATCGAGAAATCATATGAGGGTATGTCCTGCAGAGTTATCCATGGAGGGAAGCTAACAGACAGCTTCCAGGTACGAACAGGAGTCAGACAAGAATGCTTGCTTTCCCCATTCCTTTTCCTACTGGCTATAGACTGGATTATAAAGAAATCCACCAGGGAAAGAAGAAATGGAATCCAATGGACTTTGCTAAAACAGCTGGACGACCTGGACTTTGCAGATGACTTTGCTCTCCTTACACATAGCTATCAACAGATGAAAGAGAAAACAAATCTTGTGAATGCCACTGCAAAGGAGGTCGGTCATAACATACACACATCTAAAACCAAGATCCTGAAAATTAACTCCATCAGCACGAATTCAGTCACCCTAAACGGAAGTAAACTGGAGGAATTATAGTCCTTTACTTATCTGGGTAGCATCATAGATCAGCAGGGTGGAACAGATGCGGATGTCAAAGCAAGGATCGGAAAAGCAAGAGCCGCCTTTATCCAGCTCAAGAACATCTGGAATTCCAAAGAGCTGTCTCTGAACATCAAAATTCGCCTGTTCAATACCAATGTAAAATCAGTCCTATTATATGAAGCTGAGACCTGGAGAATTACGAAGACCACCACTAAGAGAGTCCAGGGTTTTATCAACAGCTGCCTTAACAAAGTTTTTCAAATACGATGGCCTGACACCATCACCAATGCCAGCCTTTTAGAACGAACTGGCCAAGCTTCAATAGAAGAGGAGATCAGGAAGAGGAGGTGGGGATGGATAGGCCACACATTTTGAAAGCCGGCAAGCAACATCACTAGGCAAGCATTGAGTTGGAATCCTCAAGGAAAAAAAAAGAGAGGCCGGCCAAGAAACACCTGGAGGCGAGAATTTGAAGCGGCCATCACCAGGATGGGGTTCAGCTGGAAGCAGCTGGAGAGAATGGCTCAGGATAGAAGTCGCTGGAGATCTTTAGTTGGTGGCCCATACCCCAATAGGAGTGATGGGCAATGATGATGATATATATATATATATATATATATATATATATATATATTAGGGCTGCTGATTAAACTGCGTTAATTTGCGATCAACGCGTCAAAAAAAAAATTTGCGATTAACCCCGGGAGGCCCAGTGGGTCACGGGTGCCCCAGCAACTTTGAAATAAAATTGCGAATCTTCTAAATCATATTTTAAGTTTTTTTTTGATGCAGTATCTATGTTTAACTATCACTTGACCTAAGGGAGATCATTCAAACGAACAACTACAAATATTTATGTCTGTAGCACGATGCTTTTGATACCACATTCTGGGAAAAAAAATCTTCGTCTACCCCCCCATCACTTTGAAGGCTGAATACTTTTTTATAAGGTAAGAATTATTTCTGAAAATGTTGTTTTCTTATAGTTTAAAGATATAAGAATGCATCCACGCTTCAATTTTTACAAAAAAATGTTTCATTTTACCTCAAAATGACTGTACAATATCGTTGAGTCACCTGTGACCCACTGGGCTTTAGTGGTAATATTTTTTTTTTTTTTGCAAAAATGCAAGTAACATTAGTGAATTGTTTATTATATGATTTATTCTTTGCATTTAATCTGTTGTTATATTAAAGTTTTTTATCAATGTATATTATTTACATTTGTTATATTTTCTTTTATTTTTATACTTGTATTATGACAAAAAAGTACTATTTTACAACTGAATTAACAATTTATTTATTCCCTTCTTTTTCTTCAATTAGCTAAGATGACTTCAAGTTACAAAAAATTTTACAAGGCTGAAGAAGTTCTCAACATCCTTGATGCCATAAATCCAAACGATAGTGATTTAGATGATGATTCTACAGATGATGAAGAAGATATACTGGACTTTCCTAATCTTGCCCAAGACTTCAATTCGACCATCGATCCTAAGTTAAGTGATAATGAGTCAGAGCCTGACGAACAGCAACCATCAACTTCTTCCCCACCCTCCACATCTAAAAGAAAAACCTATTCATGGAGGAAAGCTATATTTGAAACCCCTGACATAGAATTTAGAGGAGAAACTCAAGAAATATTTGAAGAAGATGCGACAAAGTCTCCGATTCAATACTTCAAAGAATATTTAACGAACAATATGTTAGATCTTCTGGTTACCATGACCAACCAGTACAGTGTTGAAAAGAATGGTAAATCAATTGACACAAATAGAAAAGAATTAGAGCAGGTTTTAGGAATGTTTTTACGCATGGGTTTAGTAAAAATGCCCGGCAATAGGTGCTACTGGGAAACTGAAACAAGGTATGAGCCAATCGCGGGTGTTATGTCTCGGAACAGGTTCCAGAAACTTCTTTCTGTCTTGCATTTTGTGGACAACAGCAAGGTACCAGAAGAACAAAAGCAAGATAAACTGTGGAAGATAAGACCCTGGCTAGAAATGTTTCGTGAGAACTGTCTGAAGGCGGTGCCAGAAGAGTACAATAGTATAGATGAGATGATGATACCTTTCAAGGGTAAATTTAGCAAAATAAAGCAATACATCAAAGGTAAACCTCATCCATGGGGTATCAAGGTCTGATCAAGATGCTCTTCTAGTGGAATGCTTTACGATTTTGATGTTTATCAAGGAAATAAAGATAAAAAATCAAAGAGTGTACTGGGGATTGGAGCTGATGTTGTTTTGAAATTGTGCTCTACTCTACCAGATAATAATACAAAAGAATCGCCTTTCAATTACAAAATCACAGCTGATAACTTTTTTACCAGCTTGCCACTCTTGTCAGCATTACAGAAAATAAATATTCACTACATTGGCACTGTAAGACCTAATAGAATTCCAGGATGTCTTTTATTGAGTGAATCTGAATTGAAAAAGAAAGGGCGTGGTACAATGGACCAATGTATTGAAAAAAATACAAACATTGTAGCAGTTCGGTGGTATGACACTAGAGCTGTAAATATATTGTCCACATACTCTGGTAAAAACCCCACCAACTATGTGACACGATATGAAAAAGCTTAAGGGAAACACATTCAGGTAGAATGCCCTGCTGTCATCAAACTTTACAATGAGCATATGGGGGGTGTGGATCTACATGACTGCTATGTAGCAAAGAACTCGTACAGAATGAAATCCAAAAGCTGGTATATTTATATATTCTGGCAAACGATTCGAATGATGCTGGTGAATGCCTGGCTGTCATATAGACAAGTCTGTAAAATTCTCGGAATTAGTGGCAAAGATATTATGACACAGAGATCTTTTCAAGGGAAACTTGCTTCCCTCCTTGTGGATATGAATTCCTGCAAAAAAACTAAAAGAGGGAAACTAAGTAATACACCTACTCCCCCAAGGAAACGACAAAGACAACTGATGCCACAAGATGAGGTGAGAACTGATGGATTTTATCACTTTATGGTGAAAGCCAGTGGTCGTCAAAGGTGCAAAATTTGCAGGAAAAAGTCACCAAACTTATGTGAAAAATGCAATGTATATTTATGTTTACAAATGAAAGTAATTGTTTTAAACAATTTCATTTAAGTTTGTAGTATAGCCATTCAATTAAAGTAATTTGAATCTTTTTCTAAATAGTTTTTATGAATTTTCATTAAAAAAATTTTTTTTACCACTAAAGCCCAGTTGGTCACCGGTGGAACAAATTGGAAAAGTAGGTCAGGGTGACATTTTTTTTTTTTCAATTGATTTGGGTTATATGGCCTACAAGTAGCTAAATTACCAAAGGAAATAATATTCCTAGCACTGGAACATAGTGTGGGCCTCCCAGGGTTAAAATTTTAAACGCAACACCTAAAAGCGTTAATTTGACCAAAATGCTGAAAGTTCACAAATCGATAAATAACAGAATTTCACTCAACAATTTGAAGTTAAGGTCCGTTCACTTATTAAGTAGATCTACCCCCCCCCCCACCTTGTCGCAATTTGCACACACCCTCACCCCCAGGTATGTCGACATACGCTCCAATTGTAATATAAAATGAAGATGTTTTGTTATATAGCCCTACGACAAGTGAACCTCCGACTCCCTTCCCAGTCGATATAAAAAGAGAAAAGATTCATTCACTAGTTTTCATTATATACTGTAATGTATTGGCGGAGGTACTGTAGTGTATTGTTGAAGGTAAAAACAAAAATCTGATTATAATTAGGTCAAAATTATGAGATGCAAGAAATTTTGTATCATTATTTTTCGCGCTTAATTTTTTTATCGCATTTGAAAATATAGCATCTAGCTGGTCACGTCTGCAAGAGTTGCGCTGATAGTTTCATATACATGACACCTGTCAATCAAGGTCTAGACACTCTAGACTCAGCCACACATCTGTACACGAGACAGTGGTTGTATTTTTCAGAATTATTGTGACACTGAGATAAATTTAATATTTTATATAGGGCTATTGATTAAGTGCAATTAACGCTTAATTAAAGCATACAAAAAATTATGCGATTACATTTTTTATCGCAAACACCTAAATGCGTTAAATTTTACCCAAAATGCTCTTATTTCAGAGTTGCGGGAAAAAATCAGTAAATAAGCCAATTCTATAAACAGAAATAGATCAGACAAGATTAAAAAAAAAGCAAGAAAATATACCCGAACACAGAAACTGTCACGTTTACATAAAATCCTAGCAGCTATATGACCTTGAAACAATGGGATTGTCATTTCTTAATTTTATATTATGACCTTGAATACAATTTAGTCAACATCTGCAGACACGTGCTCCTAGTTTGAAACGATGGAACTGGTGTTAATGTGTTTCGGGACGGGGGTACGGTGGTTGGGTAAGCCATAGGTAATATCTTTGTGTGGAGAGAGCAGTGCCGGCTTTAGGTATAGGCGATATAGGCAGCTGCCTAGAGCGGCATTATTTCAAGGAGCGGCAAATTCCAGCAAAATAAAATAAAATCAAAAATATAAAAATTAAAAATAAAATAAATAAATTTGAGAAAAAGTAGAATTAAATAAGAGCTTAGAATGGCGACAACAAATAAGTCAAGTGGATTAACGCTCCGTCTTAATTTATGACATCACTATTTTCAAAATTATTAACTTCCGTTCAAAGTTGTCTGCGGTTTGATATTTTGCTTCAATAGGTATCATAATTTTTTATTTTTTATATTAATTTGATAAAAAATATCGTAAAATAGTATAATTAATATATATATATATTGAATACAACTAAAATCGAAAATAACTTACAGTTTAATTCACATATTTTCTAATGTTACAGTTCAGTTCTTCTTACCCATCATGAGCAAGGCTAACACAAGAAAGCGTACCCGTTTATCTGGAGCACAGATAAGGAATGCAAAAAAATCCTTCATAGAACCACAGACTCTATTTTTAAATCATTATCAAATCATACTGAATTGCATATTAGTGATGAAGAGTCAGAACTCTCAAATAACTCAGTTTCTAACAAAGTAACCATTAGCAGGAACATATCACTATCGGAATCAAATATAAGTGGTGTTGATTGCAACATGCCATGTTCTTCAGCAGAGGTTTCACAGATTCAATGCTGTCATAGCTAGTTTAAGTGTATATCAGTTGTATGTATAATATATAAATTTCAGTCTCTTCGAATGTAAAAAGCACTGAGCAGACTTCTATGTATACATGTACATATATTTATTTGCATATGAAGGAACTTCTTATTTTACATAGTACAATACAAATGATGTGATAAAATATATTCTTACACTATCAAAGTCTCAGGTCGTCGTCTAATTATCGTCTGCCTAAAAAACTAATATTTCTACTTCCGCTAAGCTAAGTGGCCAGATAATTAAAACCATCTCTAGCCTAATCTGATTATAACAACATCCCCCTTTCCTTTAAAAAACAAATGTTATACATTTAGTTTTTTTTTTAGCTGTCGTTTTTCTGTCGTTAACTTAATAAAATTTACTTTTGTCAAATAAAAAATTGTTGTACCACATCATATCAATAATAATCTATATAAAAAAATGTCAATGCTCTATATACAAAATGTCATATTAGTTATGATGCAAAATATCAAACTAGCTATGATACAAAATTTATTAATAAAAATATTCTTGTCAATACTATATCTCAATTTCAATTTTTAAATGCATTTATAGCATAATATCATAATATTGACATAAAAATTTATTCAATTTTCAAAAATATTATTATCAATCAAGTTTTAAAACAAAAAAAATTTTATACAATAATAAGTGATTATTCACTTCAGTTGGTACCAAGTACCATAACTTCTTCATAAGTTTCAAGTGCATTTTTAATTATCATTATTATCTCCCCTCTTTTTTTTTTTATCAGCACTGCACTTTTTTTTTATAGTGATTATTTTCTATCACCTTATGACTTAATTGTCATTTCTTTGTACATATTCAATTAATGAATTTAATTTTCAATATTCAACACTTTCATATTTTGCTTCACATCATTATCATTCTTTTCTTTTGTATGATAGCATTTTATTTCAGTACAATATATTTTTCATGTTGTCTTTTGACAAACTTCTTCTGTTGCAACAATATTTTGTTCAACTTATTATTTACCTTGCTTTATCTAGCAAGTCATTTTTCTCTCATCTCATATGAAGACCTTTTCTTTTGTCTTCTGTCAATAACACTTTCCTTAGTGATTTGACAATATTCATTTTGCACTCATCAATTATATAAGACATTTTTCTTATGACTTTCTCATCATTTTATATAGTGTGAATATATTAACTTTGCACTTTTTCGTGTCAATTTATCTTGATATATTTAATATTATCATCATGTACAATTCATTATGTCTTCTGACATATAAAATATTTAAACATCATTTTAATAAAATTCATATATTATTACAATCTTCATACCTTTGACTTCTTTAGTCAATAATTGTTCAAGTTACTTATCTGAGACTAATAAGTCTTCTTGACAATAATCAATGTCATAATCAATAATCCTTTGATAGGATTTAACAAAATTTTTAACTTTTTTTTAAATCATTATAAAAAAATTGAACAATTAACTTCAAACAATGAACAAATTCAATAAAATATGCATTAGTAATCATTGCATAATAAAATGTCTGCACAAAATTCATTAATATTTTCATCAATGTGAATGAAATGAATGAGTACTTAATCATTCTTACAACATATTTTCATGTACATTATACTTGTTTAGTGTATGTGTTTTATTTTAAACACAATCTCTCCTCATTCTCATCTTAATTCAGTATGCATATTTCTATTTTAAATACATTATGCATCAATCATCAACATGAATTCTTCAATATACATGATTCAAAAAAATATTTGAGTCAATAAACTCAATACAATAGTGTACTTGACAAGCTTAAATGTCATTATCATTATACAAATCTTTTATTTTCAAATAGGCCTACAACTGTTATTAGTTTTAATTATTCCAATATCCATATAATGTGTATTTATAGTTCCAACATTCACCTTATTTATTCTTATATTCTTTTAATATTCATATATATATGATCTTGTATTATGTTTATTCTTCTTGTTCCAATATAATTTATATTTTCTAATTGTTCCAATATTTACTTATACTTGTTATTTCAATTAATTAAATCTATTCTTGTTGTCCCAATACAGTATTTTCTATAATTGAATAATTCAATATGTTTACTCGAAAAAAAAAATATACTTATTTCTGACTGAGTCTCGATAAAATATCTGGGATATGGTTACTTGACCCTTTAATGTATTTTATGTTAAATGAGTAGTCTTGTAATAACAAAGACCAGCGTGTTAGTTTAGCATTATTTATGCTATTGGTATTCAGGTTAGCTAAAGGTTTGTGATCTATTAACACAGTGAACTCATTGCCTAGCAAGTATTTGCTTAATTTAGTTATTGTCCAAACTAAAGCTAAACATTCTAGTTCTTTTACTGAATATCTACTTTCAGTGTCTGACAGTTTTCTACTCAAATAAAGTATTGGTTTATTGATATTATCCTGTTCTTGATATAGACATCCACCGATTGATGTCTTGCTAGCGTCTGTGCCTACAATAAATTTCTTTGTCAAATCTATTGAACTCAAAATTGGTTTTTCTTCAAAACATTGTTTTATTCTCTTTAATGCATTGTCACATTCTGAATTCCATTCAACTTTTTGTTGCATCTTTTTCTTAGTTAATTTAACTAAAGGTTCGTTTAAGTTTGCAAAGTTAGGAATAAATTTTCTACAAAAATTGCATAATCCTATAATAGATCTAACTTCTTTTTTCTTTTCTGGAATGCGAATATCAAAAAGTCTTTTAAGAATATTGTTTGTTGGTGTGACTAATCCTTGCCCAATATGATATCCAAGAAAATCTATGTTTTTAAAACCTATTTTTATTTTCTCAGGTGATACTGTTAAATTATTAATTTGAAGAATTTCTAGTAATTTATTCAAACTGTTTATATGGTCTGACCAGTTTTTAGTGTAAATACATATGTCATCCACATAGTATCTAATGTTTTCAATGTTTCTTAATAACTTATTCATCATCTTAGTGAACGTGGCAGTGCTGTTCACTAGACCAAATGGCATAACGTTCCACTCATAAAATCCTTCATGAGTTTTAAATGCTGTATATTGTTTAGAATCTTCCTGAACTTCTATCTGCCAAAAGCCTCTAGTTAAATCTAGGTGTGTGAAAATATTGGAATTTGACATTTCTTGAACTAAGTCTTCAATGTTTGGTAAAGGTTGTTTATCTATCACTGTAATAGAATTTAAGCTTCTGTAATCACAACATAAACGAATTATTTTTCTTTACTACCACTATTGGAAAACAATAGCTGGAATCTGATTCTCTAATTAAACCACTATTTAGTAATTGTTCTATTTCTTTTTGAACTTCAGCTCTGTATTTAACTGGAATGTCATAGTATTTAGGTTTAATTGGTTCATCATTTTTTAATTTGATTGAATGTTTAATTATGTTTGTCTTTCCTGGTTTGTTAGAAATTACATTTGAAAGGAATTTAATGTTTCTATTAGTTGTTTCTTAATATCTGCAGGTATGTCTGGTGCAAAATTAATCTTATTCATGTCATCCTGTTGATCTAAACTTATTAGCCTACTGGAATCTGATCAGTGTCATTAATATTATTTTCTAAACTATAAGTGTTATCTTCTGCAGTTAAACAATTTAAAGATTGAATCTGTTGTACAATGGTTTCTAATTCTGTAGGAGGATCTAAAATATCTCTTAATCTATCAATACGAAATGTTCTACCCTCTCCATTTATTTCTACTGAATAGTCCACATTTCCTATTTTGTTTATTATTTTATATGGACCTCTCCATCCAATTTCATCGTCTTTGGGTATCAATACATAAACTAGATCCCCAACTTTAAATTCCCTTAAGTAACTGTTTTTGTTTTTAAGATCCCTATGGTATTTGTTTTTCTTTATGAGGTTTTCTTCTGCATATTTGTTTGAATACAGTATGTTATTTCTGGTTTTGTCTACCAATTCAAATGGACTAATATGTTCCTTTTCTGTATTAATTATATTTTCACTGAATAATTGTAATGGTCCTCTAGGATTTGAACCGAACATTAGTTCAAATGGTGTAAAACCTGTTGTTTCATGAGGTATTTCTCTATACGCGAATAAAATTAAAGGTAAGAATGTGTCCCAATCCTGTCCATGATCACTAATTATTTTTCTTAACATAGTCTTTATGGTTTGATTTGCTCTTTCTATGGAACCATTTGATTGAGGTCTGTACCTAGCTGTAAATACCTGTGTAATGTTAAGCATATGAGTAAATGCTTGAGTAAGATGTGATTTAAATTGAGTACCACTGTCTGATAATATAGTGTTAGGAAAACCAAAAGTTGTAAAAATAGACAATAATACTTTGCCAATTGTTTCTGCAGTTATATCTACTAATGGAATTGCCTCAACCCAGCGTGTTGCTAAGTCTATCATTGTTAAAATATATCTATGTCTTCTATTGGACATTACTGAAATAGGTCCAATTATGTCTATGGCAATTTTATAAAAAGGAATGTTTGTTGTGTCACTTTCTTGTATGGGAGCTCTGTGTTTTGGTCCTATGTGATTATATTGTTGACATTTCTTACATGCCTTAACAAATCTTTTTACATCTCCTATGACACCTGGCCAGTAACAATATCTTCTAATTCTATCTAGTGTTTTCTTAACACCCAAATGACCTGCTAAGTAGCAATCATGAGCTGCTTTTAGTATATTATTTCTTAAAACTGTAGGAATCATTATTTGTTTAAATGACCTGTTATGCCTAGTGTATTTTCTTATTAAAATGTCATTTTCTACCTTATATATTATGTTTTTATTTTTATTTTCATCTCTATTGAAATAAATTTTTAAACTTTCATCATGTTCTTGTAATGTTTTAAGTTTATCCCTATCAATATCCAAAATGTTATTTTGTTTAGAAACTTCAGGGTATTGTTTTGCACTGTTTTCTTTATTAGCTTGTGCTCTAGTAATTGCATTTAATTTTTTAGTTAGGTTGTAACTATGTTTTTGTTTAATGTGTTTATTTAATCTCCTTAATGATCTGCATTTTCTACTGCAATTAATGCATTCATGATCAGTTTTATTTACTGTTATTAAATTATTTATAGTATTTTCTTTTCCAACTTCAACTGAATTATTGTCATAATTTAATTTATTTATTAGTTTATTTTTTAATACTGAATAATTGTCTTGGTTGTTTTCTGTTAGTGATTTTGCCAATTGATGGGTATGTAATTTGTCCATGAGAACTGTTATTTTATCTTCTTCTTTAACATTGTTCTGTGAGGCTACTGTGTCTACTCTCTCTAAAAAATTTACAATGTTCTCAGTACCATTCCAATTTTGTATGCTTTTGAATAGTGTACATATGTTTTCATCTGTATTTGTCTCTAACGGTTCCTCTATAATTGTTTCTAATTCTCTATTTTCTAACCATTTCATATACATTTCTTGGGAATTATCTTGTATATTTTCCACATTTCCTATTATTAATGATGTTATTGGTGAATCCATTAAAAGTGCTTTTATTTCCCCACTAATCCAAGGTGTTTCAATATAAATTTTTGCTGTTTTACATTTCACTATTTCTCCATTTCCCATTCTTATTTCCTCTATGCCCTCTAATATTTGTTCTTCCTTAACTAATTTTGAATCCAGAATAATACATGTACAGCCACTGTCTCTCAAGCACATTACTTTCCTACCATCTACATAACAAGGATAAAAAATTAATTCTCCTTTGCCCTCCATCATGTTACAGTTATGTATGTTGTTAAAGGAGTGTCTTTGACTTGATCTACCCCTATTATCTTGTTTTCTAATTGGACTAGTGTTTGGTGATTGTCTCTTATTGTTATTTTTATGTTGTCTTTTATTAAAATATTTGTTTCTATCCCCATAGTTGTAATACTGTCTGTTTCTGTTTTGATAATTGTCTGTATGCTGTTTCCTAAACCAACAAGTATGCTTGTCGTGTCCTATCTTGTGACAAATTTGACATGGATTGTTAAACCTATGAGGTAAGCTACTAAATCTTTTCCTGGTAACACTATTTTTCTTGAGATTAAATTTATTTTGTGTTGAACTGAACATTGGAGTGTTTACATGACTATCCCTAAAATCTGACATGGCAGAAATTAACTCTATCTTCTTATGAACTTTTCTTTGTTTTATAAATGTGAACAGTTCTGATGTACAAAGTGTTAGTACTTTGTCCACGAGAAATAGCTCTTTTATTTCAATCACACAATTTTCGTCTATACCAGACATCTTTATCCAATTGTTCAAATTGGCCTCTAAATTATTAATATATGCCTGAGGATGTTCATTAGAACCTAATGTACTGTTATGAAATAAATTTTTATAGTAGTCTTCTGTTTTGTTGAAATGATCTAAGAGTTGTTTCTTTATTTCACTGTAATCTGATGTGTCACTGTCTCTTATGTTATTTAAAGCTTTTAGTGCATCCTCAGTGACTGATTGGTATAAATAGTTTTTCCATTCTGATTTGTCTATGTTATTTAGTTTAAATTGCATTTCCATATTATGGAAAAATTGTATTGCACACCAGACGTCAGTCACAAAGAACAGTCGACAATGATTGTTAGATTTGTTAGAGCAAATGAATCGACTAATGACAAACCTTTAGAAGTTTCAATCAATGAACATTTCATTGGATTCGTAGAACTTGAAAAATCTACAGGTGCAAGTATGGTGGAAAATTTACTTAAAGAACTGTCAGATTCGGGCATTTGTCTAGATGATATGAGGGGACAAGGCTACGATAACGGAGCGAACATGCGGGGAATACATAATAGTGTCCAACCAAGAGTTAAAGAGCTAAATCGAAAAGCCTTTTATGTCCCATGCAATGTGCATTCATTGAATTTGGTGGTGAATGATGTCGTAAACTGTTGTTTGGAAGCAGTAAGATTTTTTGAGGTAATTCAAAATATATACACCTTTTTTCTGCATCAACACATCGCTGGAATGTATTGTTAGAATATGTCAAAAACAAAGAGGCAGCAGGTTTAACTGTTAAAAAGTTATGCGCAAGACGTTGAGAAAGTCGAGTTAATGCTGTGAAGGTAATTTGATACCAAACTGTTGAAATTTACTATGCACTCGTTTCAATAGCTGATGACATTTCACTTTCTGGACCACGTGGAACCCAGTCCCGTGCAGAAGCTAAGGGAATTGCACAAAAATGCTCGATTTCAAGTTTATTTATTCATTAGTGATTTGGTATGATGTTTTATTTGAGATCAATATTTCTAGCCAAACATTTCAAGAAAAAGATCTTGATTTAAAGAAATCAATTCAACAATTGAATGCAACTAAAACTATGCTCCAGAATTATAGAACAGATGAAGGTTTTGCCAAAGCAATTACAACAGCTAAATCATTGGCTGAAGAATTTGGTATTGCGTGCAATTTCCTAACGGAAATACAAATAAGATCTCGACTTAGAAAGAGACAATTTGACTATGAAGTTTCAGACGATCCAATTCTCGAGCCAGAAATGAATTTCAGAGTAAATTTTTTTTAACCAGATATTGGACACCGCATTTCAATCAGGTAATGATCGATTTATGCAGTTAACATCTCATAGCGATTTATTTGGATTTTTGTATGGCATTAAAAAAATGGAGCAATGCGATAAAAGAGAGGTTTTCAAAGATTGCATGGACCTTCAATTAGCTTTAACATCTGAAAACGAAGATTCAGCAGACATTAATGCAACAGAACTGTGCGATGAATTATTTGCTTTATCAAGGAGAATTACAGAAAAATCAAGCCCTAGACTTATATTAGACTATCTATGTGGAATGGGCTTGGATGCTCTTGTTCCGAATGTGTACTTGGCATTGTGAATTCTGCTTACACTTCCGATAACAGTGGCGAGTGCAGAGAAAAGCTTTTCAAAGCTCAAACTCATAAAAACATATCTTTGTTCTACCATGTCTCAGGATCGTTTGGTTGGTTTAGCTACAATATCTATAGAGAAAACGATTGCAGAAGATTTGGATCTGACCGAAATAATTGAAGAGTTTGCCTCTGCAAAAGCTAGAAAAGCGTACTTTTTTTTAATTCTCTTCAAACTTTTTAATGCTTAATAAACATGACATTTCATTTTGTTTTATTTTTCATTACTTTTTTAACTTAGCAAAAAAACTTCCTAAAATACACTAAGTATTCTTAAAACTCTTCTTTAACTTTTATAAAGTTGCCAAATTAAAAAAAAAAATTGTTATGAAGAATGAAGACCAGTAATAAAACTATAAATATATCATATTTTTATTTTCATAATTAGGATTTACTTCAAAATAAATAGCATGTATAGAGTTTTCTTAGAAAAATGAAACTAAAAAGGGCGCCATTTCTGTCCTTGCTTATATCACAAAAATGTCTAAGGCCGGCACTGGGAGAGAGAGAGAGTGTCAAAAATGTGACTTGGTTGGGAAAGGGGGGGGGGGATAAAGGGAAAAAACACATTAATAATAATTGAGCGACTAATTTCTGGATATACTATTATTTTATGAAAGAAAAGTTACATTTAAGATATAAAGACGTGTGTATTTTTTTTTTGGGATGGGAAGTGGAGGGGGTAGGTACGGTAGTGGAGGGTAGGGTAAACAAGACTTACGAGTGGGTGAAGTGTAGCAAAATATGACAAGGAAGAAGGGAAGAGGAGTTGACATACGTCATTAGCTCGGAACCTACGGTACGAGAGTAACACTTGTTTGGCATTGTTGTCAATTAAAATAAAAACATTTCGCATCACTTGACGTGATTGATACATGTCAATAAAGTTGTCTCAAAAACTAATTCAATAGACATATATGCTAATGCTTAATAAATCAATTAAATTAATTATACCTCTTTCGTAAATTAAACTGACTTGTCTATCATACCAATGTAATGCTATGATATTATGCAGTGCCGGCCTTAGACATTTTTGTGATATAGGCAAGGATGAAAATGCCGCCCTTTTTAGTTTCATTTTTCGAAGAAAACTCTATAAATGCTATTTATTTTGAAGTAAATTCAAATTATGAAAATAAAAATATGATATATTTATAGTTATATTACTGGTCTTCATTCTTCATAACGAATTTTTAAAATTTGGCAACTTTAAGAGTTAAAGAGTTTTAAGAATACGTAGTGTATTTTTGGAAGTTTTTTTTTTTTTTTTTTGCTAAGTTAAAAAAGTAATGAAAAATAAAAAAAATGAAATGTCATGTTTATTAAGCATTAAAAAGATTGAAGATAATTCAAGAAAAATATGCTTTTCTAGCTTTTGCAGAGGCAAACTCTTCAATTACTTCGGTCAGATCCAAATCTTCTGCAATCGTTTTCTCTATAGATATTGTAGCTAGACCAACCAAACGATCCTGAGACATGGTAGAACGAAGACATGTTTTTATGAGTTTGAGCTTCGAAAAGCTTCTCTCTGCACTCGCCACTGTTATCGGGAGTGTAAGCAAAATTTGCAATGTCACGTACGCATTCGGAAAAAGAGCAACCACGCCCATTCCACGTAGATAGTCTAATATAACTCTAGGCAACTACGCCCATTGCAAATTGATAGTATAATATAACTCTAGGCAACCACGCCCATTCCACATAGATAGTCTAATATAACTCTAGGCAACCAAGCCCATTCCACATAGATAGTCTAATATAACTCTAGGCAACCACGCCCATTCCACATAGATAGTCTAATATAACTCTAGGCAACCAAGCCCATTCCACATAGATAGTCTAATATTACTCTATGGCTTGATTTTTCTGTAATTCTCCTTGATGAAGCAAATAATTCATCGCACAGTTCTGTTGCATTAATGTCTGCTGAATCTTTGTTTTCAGATGTTAAAGCTAATTGAAGGTCCATGCAATCTTTGAAAACCCCGCTTTAATCCGATATTTTTATTATTTGTTATCCTCATTTTTAGTTCTTTCCAATCATGATAACTGGTTAAATGATCTGGAGATTTTTCATGATGCTGCAATATACTTGACAGATTTTTCCAGTCACAACTGCCATGTGTTGCTAAGGCAGATTTACTCCTGTTATATATTCTGCAGCAAAAACAATATACCTTATCTACTGACGTAGATTACATCAACAATTTCATTTTTAAAGTTTCTCCGTTAGCCAGTTTGCGTGTATAGTGGTAATTAGAAAATTGTCTCCCACTTTCATCTTTTGGATAACCAGACTAAAATTTGATCTGCTTTGGATCATGGTGAATAATAAAACAACGAATATTATCACTTATATCTGGCCATTTAGCAGGATCCTCCATTATATCTGAATATAATTTTGTTAAATGCAAAATAATAAAATAATTTGAAAATAGTGATGTCATAATAGTGATGTAATAAAGAGCGTTAATCCACTTGACTTATCTGTTGTCGCCACTCTAAGCAATTTTGAGCTCTTATTTAATTCTACACTTTCTCAAATTCATTTATTTTTTTTTATTTTTATATTTTTGATTTTATTTTATTTTGATGGAATTTGCCGCTCCTTGAAATAATGCTGCTCTAGGCAGCCGCCTATATCGCCTATACCTAAAGCCGGCACTGATATTATGACATAATAGTTTGAATACAAACAAGTGTGTTATATTGTGTCGATTAAAATGTGCGTTAATTTGTGATAAAATTTTTAATCATGCCTTAATTTAGATACATTTTTTAATCGAACAGCAGCTCTAATATATATATATATATATATATATATATATATATATATATATATATATATATATATATATATATATATAAAAGAAATTCGATTAAAGACGAAATGGAAAGTAATTAATTCTGTTTCCGGTATCCGGGTGATCATTCACCTTCCATGTTGACGAGTGTCAGGAAAGGGCAAATAAAATGTTGTCTGCCTTTAAAATCGGTAAATATGTAAAAGACGAATTTGATTAAAAAAATTATGTAGCTTAAAATTGTTTACACTTATTAATTAATTTCTTTGTCTATTAATAAAACTAAATATATAAATTATAATATACTTGTAAATATTACCAACAAAGTGAACTGTTTTGTGTAGTATAAACTAAGAGGAACTGTAACATAGATTTTGTCATAGAAAAGTTAGTAAAATTGAAAGAGTGGGCATATACTTTGCTGTAGTAACTTATAATTGTATATTTTATTTTAATAACGTTAATTGCACATTAAGCATTTTAACTTATGATTTTCTAAATGATTTAGTCTATTTTACTCACATTATACAATTACAAAGTCATTTGCATGATTTGGTCTAGGGTTTATACAAAAACCGACTTTTAAAAAAAACGGTTGTCGAAGGTCAATTTCTCAAAAAACCAGTTGTCTGTCACGCATACTGTCTTGTACCGCTCAACAATTACTTTGTAACAATGACAATGTACACGCGTTGAACTGATGAGGGAGTTCACTGGGAAGTCACAGTTTCCCAGATTTCTCTGTAATTTAGTGGAATTTATCAAACTTTTTTGCTAATTGTTTAATTCTTGGCTAAAACTGGCTTTTAAAGCCCGAAAAACCACTTGTCGAATGCTTCGAAAATCGTAAGAAAATTGTTTTTTTGCCACCGGTTTTTAAAAACAGACAATCCCTAATTTGGTCCTTGGAAAGGTTAATTAACTGAAAAATGCTGACTCCCAATACAATAATAGTCATTAAAAAGATTGTTACACTTCTGGGCTTTTTTTTGGTATATCACAATATTTGATATAAAACATTACATTTTTTTTTTTCAATTGGGAATATTCAAAAGCACTTTTAGACTTTCTATAAATGACCGTGGCATATGATATGTATCAATTTGTATAGGAATGTGGAAATCCGACATTTTACATTTGTTTTTTCCCTACATGCTCTGACCTGTTTTCTGAAAAATGTTTGATGGTAGTATACTGTAATTATTTTGTGCGTTTTAAAAGATTATGTGCTAAAGTATAATAGTGAAGTATTTTTTTGCATTTTCGTGAAGTTATTTTAATACAAAATTGACTTGTGAAAAACATGTTCCAAAAGTATATGTGACAGCATCCAAAGTATTCCATGAGCAATGAAAATATTTCTTAAAAAAAAATTAACAAAAATATAATATGAAATTTTTATGTTACATAATTAAGTAGATGTTACTGCCAATGTCTGCTAGGTGGCCAACAGCAAACAGTGACCAGCTAAATCGGCCAATGTGAATAGATTATCCACTGGGTGTGGTCGATATCTTTTATTAAATTTTAACAGATTTAGTTGTCAATAATTAGGTACTTCTTTAACGGCATTGAGTTTTTATTTTTTCACAGTCAAACAACAGATTTGGATTTTGCATTGTTTACTTTATAAAACTTAGTAATTTGATTAGATTTCATCGGAAGGTAACATAGTTGTGCCATTTTAAAGTCAGCTTCTGGTGCAACAATAATTTTTGATGAATTTTGAATTTAGCTTTTTTTACTGAAGTACCAATATAAAATGATTCTTTTCCGCACTTTTTTTTGCATCTCTTGTTATTTGAATCTAGAGTCATAGTTTTTCTTAAACAGAAATGAATTATTGAAGATAAAGCTGCATTTTTTTTTACACAATTAGCTCAGATTTAGAAGTAATTGACTATTTAACTAAATGCGAGTAAATTTGGTGCGCAGTTTGTTTATCAATTATATGTCATGATTATTTAATATTTCTTCTTCGTCGTATTTACTATTTCTTCTTCAACTGCACACATTTACAGATTTCTTATTATTGGTAGTGAGTATTTAATATTTCTTCTTTGTCGTGAATATTTACTTTAGTGCATGTCTTGAGGGAAGGGGGGTGGTGTTCCTAAGAAACATGAAGGTATACTCAATGTCCCTCTTTGTAATTTTCTACATTGGGACCTACTACGATTCAAGCATTTCTTGAGTGGAGAAGGGGTGGCGGGGCGGATGAGGGAGGGAAGGATGGGTGTGGGGCTATGTAAAATATAAATTGATAAATTACAAAAAAGAACTATTGAGAAAAAAGATCCTTCTAAAATATTATGAACGAATTAAGATTAGTCAATGATATGGTGTTGTGAGCGAGAATCGCTCATTTTCAACTAAACTGCGTATGCCTAATAGCGGTCATTACACGGGACGGCTTACTAGTAGGGGAAATAATTGACCTAAAGAAAAAAACACTCAAAAAATATAATCTTTATTATTTGCATTGATATTTTTAGCTTAAATGCAAAATGCATTCCTTGGTCGCCATGATGAGAAATTAGTTAATTTTCTTTTATTTATAAGTGTCAGTATTCACTGGCATATTTGGAATTAAAATTCAGTGGTAATCATGCCCTTGTGTAATCAAATTTAACTTTTGACTTATTTGTCTCACATCATCATTTTTTTTTTTTTTAAAGTTGCTCTTAGAACTTGTATTTATGGACAAGGGAATACTAAGCTTATGTCATTCTCACTGAGGGAGATGGCGTCAGCAGCAGCAGTCACCCAGAGTTATACACCCAATGTAAAAAAGCCCACCAGAGAAGAACGCATAGAGCAATGGGACTATGTTAATAGCATTTACTTTGGGCCAGAAAGAGACATAAAAAACTTTCCAATATTGAAGCAACCTGACAGACCTGAGCCAGTAAGACTTGGCTTGATCCCAGCTAAATGGTTTGATTTGATGTATTCAAAAACAGGTGTTTCAGGTAGGTATTTAGTACTCAGTACATTGTAACAAAATTTTCTTGTCCAAAGGATACTTTTTTAAAGATTTTTGTACTACATATTTTTCATAGGACCTTATGTTTTTTTGGGTGGACTTGCTTTGTGGATGATGTCAAAAGAAATAATGGTTATTGACCATTATTTTTGGGAAGTTCCTTCTTTCTGGACTATGGTTTACATTTTATGCAAGCACCCCAAGATTGGTCCTAAAGTGAAGAAAACGCTTGATGAAAAAATGGATGTAAGTATACTTAAACTATAGTCGAGACTCCCCAAGTCTGTCTAGTCTAGATATAATGCAGTTTTATTTTAAAGACATATACAGTTGACCTACAAAACAGTTTCTAAAACAATAGAAATCAATGTAACCTTTTTTCAGCACAGTTTAATCTAATATGTTACTTAAAATTTGGAAACAGTACTAAATGTGAACACTAAAATGAGAATGTTATTATCCTTATGTACTGAATGTTAAATATAGTAATCCTTTGATCAAGATATTAGTGGTAAAGGTTATTTAGAAATGTGTATCAAATGAGAGATGTGAAAATGGATCATGGAGAGATGATTATATTCATAAAGAAAATAGTGGATTTATCATAATGATCTTGACTAATTTAGCTTTGTTAAAAAAAAAGTCACAAATATAAAGAAATGCTGCATTGAGATAACTAATAACCAGGAAACAGACTGAACAGAAAATACTGATAAATATTATTTTATCATCTGATGACTTGTGACCCCAACCTGCATTTTGCAGCTTACTAATTCATATCCTAACTATCCAGTCACCTACTTATGTCTGTGGTGGGGATGTACAAAATTCACTACTATTGTTCCATTTGAAGATTATAGCATCATCATGTCTTATTAGTCTGTTGGTATTTTTACTTAAAATCTGATTTCTCCTATTATGAATAGCTTTTTAAATGTAGACTTTATGTAAATATGTTAAAATATCAATTATTTTTTCTAATCATGGAAGTTTCAAGAGTTCAAGTATTTTACTCGTCCTATCAATAGATGGAGGGAAAGAGAAAATGCTGAAATAGCCAGGAATGAACGTCTGATTGAAGAAACTGAAACTTCGAAGCACATGTATTTAGCTCAGAAGGTATTCAATAAGAGAATTTACAAGTTAGATATTTGACAACCATGTTCATTGTATGGTATATTATAATTAGTGACCCCCCTCGCTTCACATTTTTTTTGTTCAGAAGCTAATACAGTTGTATGTCGCTCGAACAAAATTTATTACTTGTGCTATAAATTTGTTACACTGAAAGGTTGGGGGGGGGTCTCCATGCTGTATGTGCATAGGGTCTTTACAGGATCTCGCCAACTGTCTTTTATTTTATGTAATAAAAGGAATTGAGAAAGTTATAAGTTTAAAAATTCTTTTTCATATAAAAAAGGTAAGGCTAATAACCTAAAATTCAAACCCCATTTTCCATTATGCATGCTGACAACCTAAACCAATGGTTATCAAACTTTTTTCTTTTTGCGTCACACTTTGAAAAGTTTTTGTTCTGTGACCCACCATAAATACCTTTGCTTTCGCAACTCAACTTCTCAGAAACACTATGTTAAAAGAATGAAAATCAAAAGCTCCATTAACTGTACATATAGATTTCCCCTTTTACTTTTTGTAATATTTAGAGAAATTGAGTTGTAACTATGCATATATATAGATTCTGAATTTTTTATTATGAATAAAATTTTTGTCACGACTCACTTGAGAATCACTTTGACAACATTGACCACCATTCCACATCAAAGCTGGGTGGACATTGTGTTTTACACTAATATGAAAGGTGGATTATTTTACTTTATTAAATTAAGTGTTTTTAAAGAAGTATTTATTTAAAAAAGAAATGATGTAGAATATTATTTATATTTTGACAATTAAATGTTTAAGATCAGACTTTAAAAAAATGATTGTTAAGCTCAGTACGACTCAATGTAGCCTTAGCCTTAGGTCAAATTTTCGTTTTGACATAATTTTAGTTATTTATCCATTTTAGCACATAAAAACCATATTTTTATACAACATCAGGGAATATTTTTATTTTTAATTTTTTTTTTAGTGTACATGTGTACACAAATTTTACTAACAAATTTTCCAGTTATTTATTTTTTGTGTAAGCCCCAGCAACTAATTAGTTATCACTATGTATTAAATATCGCTGTAAAGCGCTTCTTTTTACTGTCAAGGTCAATGGTATTAGACTTACCAATGAAAGTTAAGGATTCACTATAAATGTTTGAAGTTGTAAAAGAGCCTAGGTTTTTCTGAATCACAATTTCTAAGTTATGACCCAATTGCTATTTATATCTTGGGGATTTCCATTATAACTAGTAGCATAAAGAAAAAATATTTTCATTAGCTACTTCCAACAAGGGGAAGAAACACCTACGAAATTTACCATTGGTCAGCTATTTTTAGCATTAGCCATAAATCTTTGTTTCCGTTCCGGAAGAGATGCTTTTACAGTCTATCCAACGCATCCTGTTATCGATCGGCTGACTTTGTTTTGCCACTTTGGTACTGTGTTATTTTATTACTATTATACTGAATAATGGCTCATCATAAAAATATAAACATATTGCCAAAGCTATTGCTGTACGTCACGAAAAAAATCTTCAGTAAATGAAACTGTCACCTACAGTGCATTGATAATCTTTAGTCCCAGTACTAGTACTAGTAGTGCTGCTGTTGTCAATAACGATATTGGACTACTCTGTACTCTGTTACAGACCGTGGTGAGTGCTGTTTTGCTAAGAAATTACTGCTTAGTGAGCAAGTTTTCGATGCAACACCTTGTGATTCTTCAGAAAGAACTATCATTGACATTGGTATTTTAATTTCTTTTATTTCGCCACTTGCTTGCCCACAATGTTTGGGCACGATAGAAGCACGTGTATCAGACACAAAGAGTAAAAGGATTTGCCAAAAATATTGAAGTAACTTGCAAAGAATGCAAATATTTAAACTCTGTTTACACTTCACAGAAAGAGAGCACAGCTACTACAGGTATAATGCCAAAACAAAAACCTTTTACCATTAAGAAGTTGCTGCATCAATGTCCCTCAACATGGGAGTTTATAGTCTTAATAAATTTTGTGAAAGCTTAAACCTTCCAGTAAAAAGTCCAAATCCATTGAAACAACATTCATCAATAAACAGACAGAAGTTTTTAGTAAAGCTGCCACTGTTTAAGACACTTTTATAATAAAGTCAATGATGGGACACCTCTGGACATTGCAGTTTCTTTTGATGGAATGTGGTTAACACATAGCACACCTCTTTAATTGGAGTTGTATGTGTCATAGAGATTGCAACTGGACAAGTGCTTGACATGCATATCACCAGCTTGCATTGTCAGACGTCTGCTATGACTGGTCACTCGTTACAGAGAATGGCTGGTGCAGCATAAATACAATGGATGTAGTATAAATTACAATGGTTAGTATTTTATTTTGAAATAAGTTTAATATTTAATACAAATTTTTACTGCAGAGTTTTAAAAAAAAATTATAAATGTGACTGCAGAATTTATTTAAACAAAATTTTAAATGTGACTACACCATATAATTTTTCATATTTCATTTTTAACTTTGATTTCTTTAATTAGTTTATATACATTTGAAGATCGTTAAAAACATTACATTAATTTGACTATTAATAGATAAATATACCCTGTTAAATAATAAATCCATTTTAATAAGTTAATTATTTATCTAAAATCACATTTCTACAAGTACATCTGGAATGATGGAGTCTGATGCAGCTGTGATATTATTGAGTCGTTCTGTTCAACTGCACAACTTTAGGTTCACCACAATGTTGGGGGATGGAGACTCCAATGCTTTTGATAAAGTTAGGGCTCTTCAGCCTTATGGGCCTAGTTTTGTTGTTGAAAAAGAAGAGTGCCTTAATCAAATTGCCAAACGATTTGGAACGGCTTTTTGGAAGTTAGTAAGCGATTGCTCCAAAAAAAAGTTTTGATTGAAATTAA
Source organism: Bulinus truncatus (assembly GCA_021962125.1). Lineage (NCBI taxonomy): Eukaryota > Metazoa > Mollusca > Gastropoda > Planorbidae > Bulinus > Bulinus truncatus. Next base: position 146,490 of record JAGDYQ010000228.1, on the reverse strand, counting down.
TTTTGCATTAATAATTTTACATACGAAGTTGGAATATACTTGAAATACTTATTGCTATCAATTATTTTTTTCTTCAAGCTTTGCTTTCTAGCTATTAATGTAATTTTTTTTTCTTGACTCTTCGTAATCACACTGGGAGCCAAAAAGAAAGCCAGCTTGACCCAAGATAAGATTAAAAAAACTTTGTGTGTACTATGCAAGGGCCATTCATAACAATGAAACAGCAAAGAGAAAAAGAAAGCTATATTGGCATCAGCACACCACTTTTACTCCACTGATAACCATATGCAACACCAGTATTGTCCACCTGGGTAACTTCCTGGTGTTTCTACAAACGAGATATCTACAATTCACGTTTCCTGATGGACATCAGAAAAAGATCCATACATTTTTAGATTTTGACAGGCTCCACAAATACCTCCTCCCAATTTATTACAGACTGTCAGATCTAAACCTGCTATAAAGATGTGAAAGAGGTGCGACTCAAAATGGAAACGAGTCCCTTCATAACATGATTTGGTCTAGGTGTAACAAAACCAATTTCCACAGCCAAGCTAAAGTGGAGTATTCTACATTAACAACTATTGCTGAAAACAATTCATTCAGATGCATTCTTAACTAATCTGTAATTATTATAGATATGTCATATTTTGTATAACAAGTGAGTTAACTCCATTTAAATTTTTACATGTTTGTACTCCTGGATTAACCCTTTGAATTTCATACTTGTATTAAAAATCATTTAATAAAAATATTTATTTAGATCAGTGGTTCCCAAACTTTTTTGACCCGTGGACCCCTTTTAGACTCAAAACTTTCCCACGAACCCCCAAGTGAAAAACCGACATAAATGCATAATATACAAATTACAAATGAATGAAGGAAAAAAACATTTCACTAAGAAGTTTTCATTGAAATTATAATTTCTGTTTAAAATGAAATAAATTAATGACCCGGATGACTTTAATGAGATGCTATGAGTGTATTTATGTATATCTCAAGGTTTGTGAGTAGCAGACGATAATTTCCACGAGCACTAATTTCTAGTCGGTTTCTTTTTGCTGTGATGATATTCAAAACGGCACTGAATCCACGTTCTACCAAATAGGAAGACGGGAAAGCAGTCAATAACTTCTGTACAATAACCCAAAATGCGTGATATAAAATTGGTATTTGTTTTTGTAACCAAAATTTGTGATATCCTTGTTCATACAATGGTTTCAGTTACTCATTAATGGATATTTCAATAATCTGCTCCTGTATTTCTACGGATTCATCTGTGCTAGGTATGTGAGTTTGTCTACGTGCGAAACGTATATATCCAAGTGAAGAATGTCTTCAAATCTTTGGTTTATGTCTGCATGTAGAGCCGTTAAGTGTTGACAGTAAGCAAGCAAATATTCATCCCTGTTTTGCAATTTCAAAAGATTTGGAAACAGATCATTCTCCTCTTGTCAAGTTTTGTTTGTAGAGAAATTTTTGCCACAATCGCAGACATTACGCTTTTAGTTTTGGTTGAATTTAATTGGTCACCTTGTAGTTTCAAATTAGTTTCGTTAAATTTGTCAAACAAATCAGTCAAATAGGCTTTGTCATTTTTTGAGTTAATTAAATTGTGTCACAAATCATTGTCTTTGCTTTCCAAGAATTCCAACACAGAATCAAAGAGGGCATAAAAGCGATTTAAACATGCACCTTTGGATAACCAACGTTCTTCTGTGTGAAGTAGTGAACGATTATAGTCTTCATCATTTTCCAAACAAAGTTGAGCATATAATTTCTCATTTAAAGCATTCCTTTTGATTTTATTAACTGCTTTGATGACATGATCTAGTGATCCATGCAAACGTTCACTAAGATTTTTTGCGACCAAATATCGATGAAGGACACAATGTACTAAAAATACATTTGGTACAGCTTGTTTTAAGTATGCCAGAAAGCCTCGGTATCTTCTTGCCGGAGCACTATCAGTAGCAATAGAGATGATATTAGTTAAGGGTTTATCTTTTACATCAAAATAACTTTTTAATTGAGTAAATAACGTTTCTCCTTTTGTATCGGTTTCCAAACATTTAGCAAATAACAATTCTTGACAAAAAATTTCTTTTTTTATAAATCTTACATAAGCTAAAAGTAAAGCTTCGTTTCCTGGTAAAGTTGACTCGTCAAGCTGTATGGAGAATTCAGATGTTTTTAAGTACTCACATAAAGAATTTTCTACGGACTGAGCCAATTCGTCAATCCTTCTTTATACTTCTTTACTCAGTGGAATTCTTTTTATAATGTCGAAAGCCGGTTTGTTCAACACGGTGAGTATTACCTCAAAGCTGGTAAAATAATGTCTTCAGCAATAGCATGCAGCTTTCCAGACTTTGCAATCAATAAAGAAATGTTATAAGAAGCACGCAGTCCATCATCATCTCATTTATATGTTGTCCCAATAAGTTTCTGCAGTGACGGTGTTTAAAATATTTTTCTTTGACTGTTTAAAAAAACATTAAATCCTTAACTTTTTTATCAGTGTGCATTTTTATTAAATGCTCCTTAAGCTTGGAAGGTTTCAAGGAATCATTAGACAATGTTTTATTACATAGAAGACACATACTATTTCCAGGTGATGAAATAAATTCATACTTCAAATATTCAACACTGTATTGTCGGCATTTTTTCTTTGGCTCACTCATTCTGTTATCTGTTAAAAAGGCACAAAAGGATATAACCTAGAAACTTTTGGACACTGACTGAAGTTCGGCGCCATACATACGATACCAGACAGTAGATAATTAGCTTATCACAACATTTGTCTCTTGAAAATAAAAGGGCGCTTAGCATTGCTTTTGATTCCAGCCTAACCAGGTCATCTTTTTTTTCCACAGGTATGTGTCACCTAAAAATACTAACTCTCTATAAACATGACCGACATTGTAATCTTAGAGAGTCAGAGTAAATATGGCGCATTTTCTGCATAAGCATGTTTTCTGCCGTCTGTCTCTTACCATGCAATGCTTGTTATTTTAACTTAATTAGCTGGCGCTTTTAGTTTATTTATTGTTTTTATTTTTATTTCCATTGAAATAAAATGGATTTTAAATTTACTATTTTGCATTTAACCTTGCGCGGACCCCTTAGAGTTGTTCAGGGACCCCCAAATGAATAAAAAAATTTCCGCGGACCCCCTGGATGCTATCAGGGACCCCTGGGGGTCCGTAGGGACCACTTTGGGAACCACTGATTTAGATCATGATGATTTTTTTATTACTTGTTGGAAAAAGGCTACAAGTCACAAAAGTGCATTTATAGATAAGTAAATAAAAAAAGTTATTCTCATTGGTTTTTTTAATCTGTTATTGCTTATGAGTATTTCTGAAAAAATTTTAAATGTAAAATTTGTAAATTGCTATATAAAGTTTAAACTATGTCTTATGATGAAATTCTTAAATTAAAAAAAAAATTATCCCAATGTGAAAAATCCTCCAATAAAGAGTATAGTTTATTTTCAAACTGCTAATTTATAGATACCCTGAAATAAAAATGGCAAGCTCAATTTATATTTGAGCTCAGTGCTAATAACCCAGGTTATAATTCTATAAATCATTTTGGATCATACAGGCCTAAATACAAATTGTATAGTTTTTTTTTTCTTTTGATAGGAAGGAATCCAACTTCAGCTTGAAGCAGCTTATAGACAGAGACTGCAGCATGCTTTTCAGGAGGTTAAGAAACGTTTGGTAAGCAGCACATTTTCCAATTTTTTGTTTGTCCTCCTAATTTTCAGCTCTTTTATTTAAAATTCATTCTTGTGCTTTGAATGAAGCTGGTGTATAAATTATTATGAGCACTTTTATAATGTCCATCAGTCAATTACTTATTTCTTAAGCACTAGCTTGTTTCACAATTTTAAAGTAAAATACTTAATTTTTTAGTTAATGTAATTTGCATTGTGCGGGATTCTTTACAAGGCTGTCTTTTTTAATGTTGGCCTCTCTACAGCTCTCTTTGTCCATAATGCTTCTAGAGTATACCAATGATTCATATTGTGGATGGGTGTTCATCCTTTGTGACAAAATTTAGCCTGGTGTGTTTCCATACAAATGTAATTATTTTGAAACCAATACAGCATCCCAGAATTTAAACAGTTCTGTATATAATGTGATTATATTGTAAAACTTTGCAGTGCATTTAAATAAATATCTGTTAAATGTTTAAAAAATTTATTATTTTGTGATTTTTCATTGCTACATTTGATGATTCTAATACTGTAATACAAACATTCACATAATGTAAGATTCATGCGCCCAACGTTTTTTGTTTTTAAAAATCAGAAGCTCTTATAAAGTCTATTACTATTACCATGTTACCAATTTATTCAGAAATTATTTTCTGCTTTTTAGTATGCATGAAAAACGTTATTTATAAAATATTTTTTTATAATGTAAGTTTTATTAAATTTCTGAGTTGTCCTTCTAGAAAATATTGACTATTGTACATCTTCATTATGTGGATATATTACTTATCACATGGGTTTTTAATCACTGAATAATTTTTAAAAACTGAATAATTCAGTTGTCGTGACACATTTATCATTACAAAAGGTAAAATTGTGATGGGCCAAATATTCTGTGGAAAAAAGGACATTAACATTTTGTTAAATTTCTTTAGATTAAAATGACATTTTATTACAACTTTATAAGCACAAAGATTGCTAATTCTCATTAACATACTGATCTGTGATGCTATATAATATTTGAAATTGTGTTTCAGGACTATGAAGTAGAAAAAGTTAGCTTGAAAAGAAAATATGAGCAAGAACATATGGTAAATTGGATAGTTTCCAATGTCACAAAGAGCATCACCCCACAACAGGTTAGTCCCAAACATTTATAGATATGTTTATTTTATTTCTATAATATATATGCAAGTTCCATCTTCACTACCTAATAATTGTTATGATTCTGACCATCACATTGATTGACCATTAGATGCCATACCGAAATGCACAATAATTTCAGCAGTGTGACGTTTTCATTGATATCCTTTGTTCAATAAGAATTTAAATTATTTCTGAATCGGAAGTTTATATAGGGTACTGTGACATAATGGTCCTTTGGACATCAGCCCAAGTCTTCTGTGTATTTTGAGGTTTGTTTCCAATATCGTGTATGTTGCTGCTGCTCAAGATTTTACAATAATGTGGGGGTCAATCAAAACAGAGTGATGATTGACAGGTGTTTTCATGACTGAGGAGCACTTGGTTGCTTATTAATGGTATATAAATATAATTCTTAGTCAGTAAGCTTTCCAATTTGGGAATTCCTCGACACTTAATGATAAACAATGACTAGCTATTATAATTTTTAGTTTTGTCATTTTTTATCAAAGAAGCTGTTTTATTTTAATATATAAAATTTTGAAGCAATATATATATTCTTTTTGCATCTTGACATTCTTATTGCATTTATTTGAAATTATGTGAAGTTAGAGAAGAAAGGAACTTAACCTTTTTTTGCAAGGACATTTTTATGGGGCATTTGTTTTTAACACATCCTTCTCATATGGAAGACTTTGCAACATTCATATTGACAGCGATATTCATTTTTACTACCATTTGTAAAGTATTTCTTATTGACATAAAATACGGATATTTTAATATCATTTGTCCTTTACTGTGATAAGTGCTTAAATATTAAGCTTCTCTTATGACTTGTTGCTATGGCTGTAACAATTTTTTTTTTATTTACATGACTTTACATTTTCTTATGTTGCTGTGGTGCAATTAAATTATTTTTAATGATGCATTTAATCTGTCTTAACTTAATTTACATTTGCATGTATTCAAATATTTTAAATAGCTTGTTTATATATATATATATATTTACACATAAAAATTGTATTTGTTAATTTTTTTACAGGAGAAAGAAAGCATTAAAAGCTGTATAGAATCTCTCAAGAGACTTTCTACAAAAGCTGTTGTTGCTTAAATTTTTTTTCACCAGTTCAATATGGTTTTACTGAAATTAAAGCTTTATATAAAGAAATTAATGGGTTTTTTTTATGTCTGTATATTTTTTAGTTGTAATCTGTACTATTTATTGTTTACTATTTAAAAAAATGGCTTTTTAAGGTAGCAGTATGATAGCAAATAAATTGTTTGATAATATCTTTTGTCTTGTGTTGAGTATACATCAGTAAAAATGACCATAAAATATATATTTCCTATGGAGGGCCACATTGAAAACTGGATTGTTATTTGCAGGCTGCATATATATTTTGTCTACTTCAATTACAATTTACAACTTATGAAAATATGAACTAATGATAACTCTATTACACATGAACATTACATTTCAAAAAAACAAACTAAATCAGTTCAATGCTACTTTGGTGATAAGACTTTATTAATCATATCAATTCAACTTAAGTTTATTGTTTTACCTGTCATAATAATTATGAATGGAAACTTAATTTACATACAAGCTGATCACAAAGTACATTTAAAATTAATGAGAAGTATTAACTGTTCACGGTTTCGGATATTTGTGAACTACGGAACCAGTTTACTGGTTGTTATTCACATGACAGCATATAAATTACTGTCAACATCGATCTGTTCTTGTTTATTTTCATACAAGAACACACTTGCTAAAAAATGTATGTGAACCCAAATAGTGACAAGCTTTGCAGCAAAGTTAAGTTGTGGAAATGTATCTACTGGCAAACGTCCTTTAAACTCCAGCAAAAGAACTGTCTTACTTCTCCTTCAGGTCATAATCTGCTTGTAGGTTAAGCAGCTCTAATATTCTCCAGCCATAAAACCAATTTAATATCCTTTAGATTCGAATCAAGTGATCGGAAGAATATAAAAAAAAATACAGCGAAAACTCTAAACAAAGAAAACTACCATCGACAGAGGACTGCAGCATGCATACAGGCCGTAGTTTGCCCACCCCTGGTCTAAAGTTTATTGGCAAAAATTTCCAACAGCTTTATTCCACACCAATTTTATTCACTACGGATAAATTTTATAGTTGATCTTTAAGATAGCTGCTAAAATATTTATTTCCAATTATCAGCCTTGTTGAATACCTAGGTTGAATATTTGTTTAATTTCTTGCAAACAATATATTATTACTAGTTGTATCCTGCAAAACGTTTTTTCTACATAAAATGTGAATACATTTTTTATTGCATGTAGATCACAGTCTGTGTGTTGAATGCAATTTAAAGAAATTCACTTACTTGTCACCTCTAATTATTATTATAATCCTTAATTATACAATAATCAGTTTATAAATCTTCAGACCAGTGACCGCTTGCTTTAAGTACTCCTCACATAAGTTACTTCCGTACGGTTTATTAAGATTTTTGATGATCTATTTCTTCATTTTCAAAAGTTTTTTTTTTTTAACTATATGCTTTTAGAGTTTTTAAAAATGAAGTGCATTACCCATTAATTATGTCTCCCGTGGTGCCTCCATGGCCATAGCACTCTCGGCTATGGTGGGGATGAAAGAAGGGCACCATAAAAACCGTCCCGTTCGTGGTTTATAGGATCTAGGAGATTTTATCTCATCCTTACTGGGACTTAACACACCCATTAATTTCACCTTAGTCTTCAAGTACATATTTTGAATTTGATCGTAAACTGTTATTATGGTGAAATATGGTTACATGTACAACTGATAACTTTTTTTTTTCATCGTAATTGACATGCTGCAAAATCGTAGATCAGATATGTAAATTTATAACTACTGAAGAACCACAGTAGGTTCTTAAATTTGATTGAAGGGCTGGACTGAGTATTTATAAGACTTTAAATGTGAGCTATAGGCCAGGAGTTTTAGCAACCTACCCAGAATAAATTCTTTACAATGGTTTAAATGCAGAATCTGACACATATATATATGAAGATTAACTGGTATGAATGACACCCAATGAAACTCATTGGAATTTTTTCTACAGCATTGCAAAAATTGCACGAATTACACGTAACTTTCCACTATTCACGGTTCTGTAAGTGTCAATAACCTTGGTAAATCTGAAGTAGGTCTAATCCATGTCAAACTGTCAGCAAACGTGCTTCAGATTATGTTATATAAGTATTTAAAATGAAAGGTCAAATAAAGTGTAACCAATATGACCTGCTTCCAGTGGCGCAACCAGGGTGGGGCTTAAGCGCCCCCCTCCCCGGCAAAATCATCAAATACATAATTTAAGTTATAAAGTTACAAATAAGACTGTCTTTTTTCAACATGTGAGCCCCCCCCCCCCAGCATTTTTTGCTGGTTGCGCCACTGCCTGCTTCCATTAGTAGACCTACGTTTTAACCGTATTGACGAAGCATTAGCTTCTTAAAAGTAATACATACATTTTTATGTTTGTTGCATTATATAAAAACTACTTCATAAAACAAAGCATAAATAAATAAATAATACAACACTGATGTGAGTAGCAGCCCCGTAGCGTGAAAATTCTACAGCAGGGGCCAGGCATTCTACAGCAGGGGCCAGGCATAAGCTGGGGGGCGGGTAATACATTTTACTAAGTAGAGCAGATAAACAGAGGGGGCCAGACAAAATGCAGGGGGGGGGGGGCTCACATGTTGAAAAAAGACAGTTTGACAGTCTTATTTGTAACTTTATAACTTAAATTATGTATTTGATGATTTTGATGATTTTGCATGCCATTATCATGTAACTCTTCATCGTCAATCATTTCCACAACATTGACCAGCTCCTGGCATTCAAACATGACTCTCCATTACGATTTTTGAAGGCTGTTATGCATGACAAACCATACTCAAAGCAGCGACACAAACGTGTCCCACACAGTTTCCTGGATCCGGAAGTACATTTGCAACAAACCACTTTCAGAACATCTGGTGGAGCCACATCTAAGTCATTGGCAATATGGATGTACTTTTCCTCATGAAGCTTCCATCCCCATTCTGTGTGATTCAGTATTGCTTAACAACATCAAGATATGTTCCACCTACCAGCCACTGAACAGCACGGAGTAAGTAACCGCCGTCTACAACATGAATCGAACTGATTGGTTTCAATGATGGTTCTACACCTTTGCAGATTTCTTTACCGAGCTGTGATTTATCAACTTTCCGCATGTAGTTATCTTTGAACAGAGAAGTAGGAAGTGTTGACAGCTCATAGCTGAAATATTTCTCCGTATCAGGTGATCTTTGCATTATGACCAGAAGCCTATTAAATAGAACTGTGGGATCAACACCTGTCAAAGCTTTCTTGGAAGTTGATGAAGAAGCATTGTTTACTTGTGCTAATGTTCTTATTTGAGATCCTTGAAGTTCTTGCCGCTCATGTTCTGAACAATATCAGCGCCAACTTCTTCAGCATTGTCGCAGTTTATATTATCAGATTCAGATGCTGCAATACCTGATAGTATGCTGTGTAGTCTTGTGTCAGAAGTATCAAATTGATTATGTGACTTCAAGAATTCGAGAACTTTTGTGAGATCGACATTATCTCTATTGATCCTGGACTACCCCTCTTCCGGATGCTGAACTGCATCATGGCAGTAGTCAATATCAGCAAACTGCGCTAAAGATGTCCTTACAGCTGCAGTCCTATGAATTGTGGAAGTCCATGTGGTGCGTACACTCTCAGTCACTCCTCTTCCATGAGTTATTCCTCCCTTACCTTTAATGGCCCGCATCATTGCCTGCTCTATGGTAAGGTCAACTGACAGTCCGGCCCACTAATCTACTACTACGCCGTCTAACATGTGATCCTGACATGAGCTGCTTGTGTAGATCTGGATGTGAGTTAGGTAAGCCCATCATCATCTCCAGGTAGAGACGAGCACACTTGGCATAATTGTTGTGACCAGATGCTGCGAATGATTCACCATTCTCCTGATACTGACAAGATGTAGCTGATAGTTACCCATTTGTTCTGCCCGCAGCAGAAGCTTTAATGTGGCAATGTAATACATTTACAGAAGCCTAAGGTTTTTACTATATAAGCTATAGTAATAGTTATGTCATTTTCAGGGCCCCATTCTACACCTTATACGTAGCTATACGAGATAAAGGGCCCTAGGGGCCCCAAGAGTAGCTATCCCCCTAACATAAATTTGGTTGAAATAATTTTGGTAATGTCTTTTAAGTGCTGGGCTTCAGTGTTTTTGAAGGTACCGTCTTATCTTTCAGTGTTTTTAAATAATCTTGTAGTTGGCAGCTGCCTTTTTTTGTAAACAATTCAGGTCATCTCTGAACATGGCTGGCAGTATTTTATATGGAATATAGAGGACCTTTTTTTACAAATTTATTTAATGCATTTAACACAATTTAGATATTCAAAACAAGGGTGTCATTAATCCTCGTTATGTTAACTAACTAGTTATTAACAAATAATTTCACAAAACGCTTGTAAGACATTAATTCTAGATACGTAATGTAATATTTATTCAACTCCTGGCCTACTAACATAAATGTAAATGTTTTCAATGTAAACGAAAAAAGGGGAGTGTACTGCGGGTCTAATCAAAACGTTTTGCCCATGTCTGGTTTAGAAGCTGAACATTGTTTTCAAGATAACTATTTCGGCGACCTGTCTAGCTCGGCGCCCTGTGTATGATTATAAAAATAAACACATTTAACTGCACAGTTAGGGAATTTTCATTATTTACTTTAGTTATTTAGTAATTACATTACAAATTAGGCCCATACAATACATGCTGCAATATAATTATTCATCTATACAATTAGGTATATTCATGGTGGGGTCGGAAAATAAAAATGCCGACAAACTTGCTTTTAAAGAGCAGCTTAGTAAGTTACAAAGGCAATTTTTATTTTGTTCAAACAAAATAAAAGCTACCGGTACCATAGAAGTGGTGTGTGTGTTAGTGCAGTGGTCCCTAACCTTTTTCTCGCCGCAGACCGGTCGACATTTCATAATTTTACCGCGGCCCGAGCGGGTAGGTGTCGCACTATCCTGAGAGAAATACACTACAATAAATAAAAAGGAAATAATTTAATGTTTCTTGGGCGGCCCAGTGCCATTTGATCCACGGACCGGTACCGGGGATTGGGGACCACTGTGTTTGTGGCTGCCAAGGCAGTCGGACAGTTTGGTTATACTTTAGAACGGCAACTTCCAGATAATGAATAGGAAAGATAGGAAAACGTTGCAAATGTACCTGTATATCAAACCTGTATTATAGTTGCATAATATTGCACGAATATTACCTGTCTATTTAATTATACACTATAGGATGTTGGTATACTGTCAATATTTCTTTTACGTTGTAGCCTAAATAACTAATTGAGAAAAGGCAATAGTACCAGTACGGCAGTACGGTACTGAAAAAAAATATGATCAATCGCGAAAATATATCAGTTTTACTTTAGTAGCATTAAAAAGTCAAATTATATAAGTAAATATATTCTGTCCATTTGAAATACAGCTTAAAACACTTCACGCTATAGACTTAGAATCAGCTAGCAAAATTATTTTAAAATTCTCGCAATTAAAAATGGGATGTGGTTGGTGATAAATAAGTTTTGCATGTGCGCCCAAAAATGTATTATTCTGACCCTGCCCAAATATGTGTATATTTGCTTTATTTTTCACCAAGTACTGCATTCAATAAATGCTTATTGAATTTTTTTTTCCTAATTTGATTATAAGTATACATTGATTTTATAAGGAATCAGTAACAAAAGTAAGTCTATATTAAACAAAATATACTTCACCATAGCGCAATATATTAAACCAGAAAAGTATATATTGTTTATCGAAAGTATACATTAAAAAATTAATATCGATAAAGTATAAATATACAATTTCAGCAAACAAGCAGAAAACATGCAAAGTACTTGGTAAAAGAAAATATTTAGGAAATTTATGGACCAGTAAAGGAAAATAACGAGTGGAGAAGTAGAACCAATTCAGAGCTGTACAATCTGTAGGAAGAACCAAATATAACAGCTGAAATTAAAATGAATAGATTGAGGTGGGTAGGGCACATAGAAAGAATTGAAAACAACAAGGTCCAAAAGCAATATATAAGGCAACACCCAATGAGAAAAGGCCTACAGGCAGACCAAGAAGCAGATGGTTGGAGGAAGTGGAGAAAGACTTTAAAGCCATAGGAGTGAGAGAGTGGAGAAAGAAGACCATGGATAGGGAAAAGTGGAGAAGAGTTGTATGGCAGGCCAGGGCCCTACATGGGCTGTTAAGCCAAAGGAAGAAGAATAAATATACAATTCGACGTGCATCTTTATATGTAGTAGGGGAAAAAATACAGTTATCTCCCTCCCCCCCCCCCCGGTGTCGGTGTCGGCGAATGATAGAAAACCGACACCGGTGTCGGCGGCTGATGGAACGCCGACACCGGAGTCGGTGTAGGTAAATATTTGGTTGGGGACCACTGAATTAGTGCATCCAAACCTCTGAATGTGATAAAAGTTATCAATGGACGGAATATACTTGAGATATTTAAAACAGAGATCGATATTATAAAATACAAGTTCTTAAAAAAATATTTTTTTAATACGTCATTTAATATGTTTTCTATTATAAAAGCTCATAATATCTTAAATTCGGAATAAAGGATAAAATGAGAATCACCTGCTAATAGAACGGGGGTATGGGGTGCAGTGATATTCTAGTTATTAAAATCATTTTAGTTATAGATTTGATTAGTTTTTTTAGCAATAATTTTTATTATTATTTAGTTATAGTTTTAGATTCATTTCAGTTATAGTTATAGTTAGTTTTTTTCATCAATCATTTTCATTATTATTTAATTATTATATAGTTATAGTTATTGAATAATTTTTGTAAGCACTGCAAAACTTCAAATGCCCATCGATACGACAGATATATGCCAATTAAATTTCAACATCCACTGCACCACACACTACACTATCACACTACACATGAATTGAACAGAAAATAAGTGAAAACAATCTTGATAACTATTAAGTTTGTAAATACTAGTATTAAAAGTGACTTCAAAGTTGAATAAAAAAATTCAAGTTGCTTTGTTCAGATTGTTACATCAAACAAATTTGTTGCCTAATTCTTTTTAATTAAATAATTTCGTTCAGTAAGTCACTGTTGACTTTCAGCCATACTCTCATTTCCAGCGACTTCTCCATTCTGTTCCTCCTCCCGGTGGTCAGCATCCCACAAACTAAAAACAGCCGATAAACAAATTCTTGAGAAGCAGGTGCTGCTAATAGGTCTAGAGCCATAGGTGCAAGTTGACTGTACGACTTCGGACAGCTTCTCAACCAAAATGGTATGGCATTGTCTGTGATTGCATTGCATTGGATGTCAGCAATGTACTTGTTGATCATGCCGGTGGCCACATTAACTTCTGACATCTGCAACTGATGAGGTGTGTCACTGTCAGATGCAGAAAGTTTCATTGCCAGGTTTGGAAACTGAATCTGAAGAATACTCTGCTGCTGGAGTTGAATTTCATCTGGTGATTTTGTTCTTTGTTGTTTAACCTGTATATAACATGTGCACAATAGTAAAAGTCAATTAGGTGATTGACAAATAACTATATAGTACTTTTACACATACTGGTTACTGGCATGGCAACTGACAAGCACAAATTAGAATAATAATTTTTATCAGTATTTAACTCTATACCATATTGCAACCAGTACCTCAAAAATAAAACTCTTAACACAATTTGCTGTTGGATTATTATTCATTTACATTATTGTCAGTTTTTATTCAAAAACTGTGTACTTATACAACATGCCATGCCAGTGCCACCACCCAATACCAATAATAGCATTACCATTATTACAGTACTAGATAGTAGATTGAATTTCATAGCAGTGAACTAAACGACATAACACAACTATAATTAATACATAGCAATTTTGGCATGTCTAATTGATGGAGTAAACTTAAGTCACACAAACCTCGTTTATTATGTATTTTGTTGGCAGCCCCAAGCAGCTTTTTCAACTCTTCGTCTTCTATCATCATAGTAACTGCCAGCGATGGATTTAGAAGGCATGCTGCTGCTGGTATTGGGTTGAAATTGTCTGGATTTAGAAGGCATGCTGCTGCTGGTATTGGGTTGAAATTGTCAGCAGCTGGACTCATAATGCAGCTAAACCTGGTCTTCATATCCCTCAGCATGGTAGATGTAACTGACTTTGATGCCTTGCAAGACTGTTAGTGACACTGCAGCTCGATAATTGCAGGCAGTATATGAGAAAGTGATTGACTGTCTGTTTGAAGTTTATCAGTCTGCACAGCAAACGGCTTCAACAGATCAGACAATTCTTGTAGTCGCATCCATTCGCTAATCAACAGTGTGTCAGTTTTCATCTCAGCCAGTAATTCAGTAACACACACTTTGAGTTCAATAAAGCAAGATATCATATGGTAAGTGCTGTTCCATCTGGTACTGTTATCAATAGGGGTGTGCCGGAATCCGGTTCCGCCGGATTTTGCACTATCCAGTTAAATCCGGTTCTGCCGGATTTACATGTATCCGGAACAACCGGATTTAGGAATCCGGAATATACCGGATTTCGGAATTGGCCAGATTTTGTGACTCACCGGATCATAATCTAAAATAGAAGTAATTCTCTTTCCCGAATTCCACACGATCACGGTACATTAATCGATTGTTTCGAGCGTTGAGCTTGTTTAATGTTTTGAACATACCAGAGGCTAGAGTCAGCACCGCTAATAGTGGCCAATCGGCCCAATCCCATACATGATAGTGCGGGGATGAGTAATTATTATTCGTGACGTCATCTTAACCGCAATCACCAATGACGTTGTAACAGAAATAATAAACAACTATACTGCCTAAGCGCATGGCCACCAGCCCACCACCTTCATAAAATAAATAACAGAAATGAATGGTTTTTGATAAATTCAACATTTAAGTTATTTAGATTTCTCTGAGAGACGGAAAAGATGTCTTCTTTGTTATTAAATTAAAATGCATCAACCACGAGATTTCCTGTTGAAAAAATAGTTCAAATATGAAAATTAAATATTGTAAAATGAAAAATAGAATATTTTTCCATTCTGAAATTTTCGTGAAGAAACACTAATTCTCTAACACTAATTAATATAACAAGTCACTGAGTTGGTAATCTAACCCTAACCCTAACGTAACGTCTTCCATTAAAAGCAATTCTTTCCCATTTTTTTAATTTATTAATTCTATTTTATAATAAAGGTTATCATAATTCTATTTAAACAAGGAATTAAAAGTCAAATATGCTTTAAACAAGCAATTAAGCCTGTTCCGTTCTGGACACAGGACGTGTTAGCGCATTTTCATGTTATGTATCAGTACGTTTGTTAGCTTTCAGTAAATATTTGTAAATTTTGGAAATGTTTATAAATTCAATTGTGTAATGCATATATCTGTAAAAAATATTATAAAGACGTTTCTTTATATTTGAAAAAAAATATTTTCTCTTAAATCTAACTACAAGTGGTTTGTGGTTACTGAAATAGGACTCATAATTGAAAACATTCGAAATTATAGTCATTTAATCGTCCGAAAACTCCGTCAATTGTTGCATAGCTCTGATACTATCAATTAAACTCAGAACACAAGCTTACTATTTCATTTGATGAGTTTCTTAATAAATCTTGGTGAAATGGGTTATTGAACGTACAAGGTGTATATATAATATATAAGCCCCTTAGGAGCCCTGAAGCCCGGCCCTCAGAGGTCCTATCGCGAAATGAACTTTTGATGTACACATGGCAGGCCAAGACCTACAAAATGATATATACATCATGGGTCTAGGACTTATGGTTGCTGAGATATAGGGCGCTCCATTAGTAATATAGCTTATAAAGTAAAAAACGGTACTCTATAAGGCCCCTTTTACGGCCCTGAGAGGTCAGATCGCGAAATGGAAAAAAGTCATTTCTTGGCAGGCCAAGGCCTACAAAATGATATATACATCATGGGTCTAGGACTTATGGTTGTTGAGATCTAGGGTGATGACAGACAGACAGACAGACGGACAAAACGGAGACAATAGAGCAATAGAGCTCTCAAATTTTACCGTAATTTTAATTCATATTTTGATTTATATTATGGTTCACTCAATTGTTAAAAATGCGTATCATTTTTGAGTAAAAATTAACATTACGTTAGCGGGCTAGTATAAATTTAAAGTTCTTTGGTCACCAAGTCATTTTTCGGCGATTCTCGCTTGCGCTATGATGTGTGCTCTTTGGTTTAAACGACGGTATGACGTAGCCGCGGCTCGTGGCGCTCAGCTGTGATTGTGTGGCATCACTGAAATGTGTACATTATTTGGCTGTGGACTTGGAGTATCTTAACACTGTTAACAAACTAATAGTCATTAGTTAGTTATCAACATCTTATTCTTTCTTCTTTAGGCTTGAATAATGGCTTTGTCAAATGCCAATTGAATTCATTAAAATTTGTATTTCAATTTTCAAACTTGTAAAGTACAGAAATACAGAATTATTGTTCTCAAATATCAATTCAATTCAATCTTATTATTTGTTTTTTTCCAATTAATTATCCATTTCTATACACATCATAAACTATGAACAATTGAACAATAACAATAAGCAATAAGCATCCATCATCCAATGAGCCAATGACAAGAAGAGATGAACTCAGATGATGAGTCTGACTTTCTCCTCAGATTTAAAACAATTAGTGCACTACAATAGTTAAAAATTACACTGCCAAGTGGCAAGTGCCAAAGTAATGAAAGTAATAGACTAATAGTAAAGTTGTTTTCCTTTGACCTTGCAGCGAGTTAGAACTTAACAGCGAGTTTAGTTACATATGGATAATAACTTATTATCAATCTGCGTTTTATTCTGATTTCAGTGATTTCTGAATAATTTCTATTTTCTAATTTATTTCAAAGTTCTTCACTTCCAACTTCCAATCAGCCAATGTCATTTAGCCATTTCTGTTCAGAAGGCATCCAACCCCTCAAATCTACCGGTATCTGCAAAGTACCGAAATCCGGAATAATAATCCGGATCCGGTACCGGATCCGGCAGATTTCGCATAAGAAAATCCGGCTCCGGTTGGAAAAAATGGATCCGGCACACCCCTAGTTATCACTAACAAGCACTTTGCCACATTGTTGTTTTTTTTTTCTATCCCTTTACTTGACTTTCTAATTTTTCCTACCATGTGTCTAGCTTTAGTAAGGAGGCTGTCTTAATGGCTGAATGCTTTTTTCACCACAAGCTGAAGCGAGGGAGCTTCTAGGATAAGACATATGACTAGATTTGTCTAACTCTTCTAATTCAATTGAGTAAACTAAGTCTGCTGGTACTGGATCAATGTTGACTTCTACTTCATTATCAGTGTCACTTCCTTCAGCATAACTGGCATCATTGTCTGAATTTGAAAGATAATCTGCCTCTGTACTGATGTCATTATCATCACATTCTTGGCCAGCCATTTCTCTTTCATTTAGCAATCTGATGGCTTTGGTCATGTTGGCTCCACTGTCAGTGACAATCATCAACACTTGTTTAGATGTAATGTTCCAGTCCAACAAACACTGATGTAGAGCTTCAGCCAACATTTCTCCTGTGTGTGGATGCTGCAGCTGGACAAGTTGTAGCATTGCGTGTCTTTTCATATAAGTTCGCAACCAGTGCCGACGAGTGGGGGGGGGGGCAGGGGGCAAATGCCCAGGGACCCGGCGAGTTTTAGGGGCCCGGGCTGAGCTGGCCAATCAACTTTTTAAAATATTAATATCAACACGGGGGCCCGTGTCACCCCTGCCCAGGAGCCCGGAATTTCTGTCGATGGGCCTGTTCGCAACCTTGTAATAGTTTTATATATTGATATCTTCTGCGGACAACTAACAACTTAAATAAGTTAATAAAATAACATTGACTTCTGAATTCATTTTTATACATATGTATAATAAAATAATAAAGTACAAACTCCGTGATTTCTGAGTGATGTTATTTAATTTGCAAATTTACTTTTTAGCAGAATTAGTTTTATTTTAAATTGAATAATTGCGACTGGTCAATTTGTTGTTGATAGATCTGTTCTTTGTTTTCAATATTTTATAAGAAATATCACACAAATAGCTAAGCTATATTCGTGCATCTTTGTCATTCTTCCCGGGTTGTACGTTAAACCAACAGTATAATAATATAAATCAGGTATCTATTACATGGGCGCAACCAATGTACGGGTCCGTGCGGGTCCGGACCCTAGCAAAAATCAAGCCGCTGGTTTTCGACCCTACCAAAATTTGGGGGCAGACATACCAAGTTTCATCTTCCCTAATAGTTAGGACCCTACCAACTTCAACATACTGGTTGCGCCCCTGATCTATTATGTGACAATTGTGTAGCAGAACTATTGGTCAATATATTTATAACAGGAATCAGAAATTGCTCAGCCTCAATACATTTTTATCATTAAAACTCTTTACTATTAAAATTATTTTTAACAAAACTGCAACATGCCATGCATTATTTAAACGTAGTTAAAATTATGTATTTCTAATTAATAGCCAAACAATCGGTACTAAAATGCACCATTCCAGATATGGAACTGCAAAAAATTTCTTGGGGAGGGGACTCACTAAGATCCCCTCCCCAAACCCCTCCTCTCCACTCGGAAGCTTTCGGCGCTTCGCGCCTCCATCTTCACCCCTCGATCATTTCTTCTACCCCACCAGGGGTGGATTTAGAGACACAGGACGTGTTAGCGCATTTTCATGTTATGTATCAGTACGTTTGTTAGCTTTCAGTAAATATTTGTAAATTTTGGAAATGTTTATAAATTCAATTGTGTAATGCATATATCTATAAAAAAATATTATAAAGACGTTTCTTTATATTTGAAAAAAAATTATTTTCTCTTAAATATAACTACAAGTGGTTTGTGGTTACTGAAATAGGACTCATAATTGAAAACATTCGAAATTGTAGTCATTTAATCGTCCGAAAACTCCGTCAATTGTTGCATAGCTCTGATACTTTCAATTAAATTCAGAACACAAGCTTACTATTTCATTTGAGAGTTTCTTAATAAATCTTGGTGAAACTACGTGCTGCAGTATTTCGCACCAAATGAATGGGTTATTGAACGTACAAGGTGTAAAATGGGGCTATATATATAATATATAAGCCCCTTAGGAGCCCTGAAGCCTGGCCCTCATAGGTCCTATCGCAAAATGAACTTTTGATGTACACATGGCAGGCCAAGACCTACAAAATGATATATAAATCATGGGTCTAGGACTTATGGTTGCTGAGATATATGGCGCTCATTTGTTAATATAGCTTCCGCATTCAACGAAGCTGGTGTTCCGACATCTGACACAGTATTTTCTAAGAGCACAATGCATCGTCATCGCAAGCTTTGTCGTCAACAAGCTGCAGCATGTATAAAAGAAGACTATATTCCTTCAAAATCAATTGTACATTGGGATGGTAAGCTATTGCCCGATGTTACCGGACATGTTACCAACAACGGCGATCGATTACCTGTCCTGCTCTCGTCACTTGTCGATGGCACTACAAAGCTTCTTGGTGTTCCCAAGTTAGCATCCGGGTCAGGATGGGTAGCTGCTGATGCAGTACATGAACATATCAAATCATGGAAGTGCGAATCTATGGTCATCGGCATGTGCTTCGACACTACGGCTTCCAATATTGGAAGACTCAATGGAGCTTGCACTCTGTTAGAAGTAGCCCTGGGACGTAATCTATTATGGATGGCATGCCGTCATCACATGTTGGAAGTACTCCTTTCCGATGCATTTAATGTTTGTCTTGGACCATCCACTGGACCAGAGATTTTGTTTTTTAAGAGGTTTCGAGAAAAATGGCCAGAATTAAACCACACACCCGAAGCCAGATCCGCCCCTTTGATAATCGTGTCTGATTCGATTAAAGAATTTATTAAATGTCAACTTGATGACCTCATGTGATGATTATTTGGAATTTCTTCTGCTTGCTGCACAAATGGTTGGGTTGGAGGTTGATGTCAGCATTCGCAGACCTGGTACTCTACATAGGGCAAGGGGGATGGCGAAAGCAATCTATGCATTGAAAATCGATCTATTGTTTGCAGGCAATGAAACCATCTTTCAGTTAACAGCTCGAGAATTACAAGGTAATCGGTTTACCATATGTGTTTATCTTCAATCATGGTTTTCATGCAGGCTCACCGCAGATGCACCTGTGAATGATATCTTGTTGATAAAGCGTTTATACGAATACGATGATGCTGTTCTTCGATCGTCTGGATTGAAAATGATGGTGCGTCACTCTTGGTACTTGAGTCCGGAACTGTCGACGCTTGCGTTATTTTAAACCCTTTTGTCGGACAAAGAAAAAACTGGCCTTGTTCGGACAATGCAATCAGAACGTGGACCGCATCTCATAAAAACACTATCAAAAAGTGTTGTTGATATGCGTGCTTCTTCCACATTTTTTGAAACATCCAACATTGATGCCAGTTTTATAGATGTTCCTGTTGAAGCCTGGTCAGATACACCATCGTTTAAAGTTGCAGCAGATTTTGTAATGAATCTGGCTTGTATCAATGACTCTGCAGAGCGAAGTGTAGCATTGATACAAAATTTCAATGACAGTATCACCAAGAATGAAGAACAAAGACAATTTTTGCTCCAAGTGGTTGAAAAACATCGGAAAAATTTTGCAGAGTGTAATCGTGAACAGCTGGCTAAAATTTAAATTTGAAGAACTTTTTTAAATTTTTGTCTACCCTACAGTACAAAGTACAAAATAAATAGCAGGAATGCTTATTTGCATTGCTTATTATTATTATTTTTCAAGCAGATTGACATTGATTCAAGAATTAACTTGACAAAATGAATAAAACTTTGTTTTCATAATTTTTTACTTAAATTTCAAATTTAAAAATATAAACCATTCAAGATTTATATATTTTGTTTCATTTAATACTATAAACAATACTAAGTATCAATTTGTTACTTAATATATCAGTTTCGCATATAATGCAACATTAACGCTGTATTGGATTTGACCGCGAATGATTTTACACCAAAATGTGGAACTTGAAACCTCTTGGGGGACCTCTAAACATTGTCCAAATGAGCTGAAATTTTGCAGGTTAACTACTGTTACCATACAGACATATTCTGTGGGGTGAGACATCAACATTTCAAAACTTCATTTTTTTGGAACACCCTAGTGTATAATCTGCCGGGGATTTGTTACCCTGGTGAGAAATACGCTAAATGCTCAGCCAAACAGCGCCCATGCTTAGCATGGCAAAACTGATACGCTTGCGGTGGATGTGTACGAGGATGGGAGGAAGTATCACTGTGTAAACATGTACCTAACACGAAGCTCAGCATAAATATATCTGAGGATACTCTGCTTGGCACTATGGTGTATATGGTGATTTCAAAGTCATGTCATGTGTCTGGAAATACGAACGTATCGATGATACTGGACACAGGATTGAGGAGATTTGTAATATTACAAGTTTAGTCCGGTTGAGTCTCTTCCCACCTTGTTTCACGGTAGCAATGGGAGCGAAATGACACCAGATTTAACCCCGGTACCGGCTGACCTGACCAGTGCCACCTTTTTCAGAGTGCTCGAGTGTGTCGGAAGCGGTCATAGACCCGTTCTCATCTCGGTGGATATCTCTCCACCTGAGAAAAACCTAGGTAACACGCTTGGTTTATTTAAAGGCAATTGTGACACCTTCAGGGTGGTTACAGATGCCGCCTTGGAGAGGGTAGATACCGATCGTTAAACAGTCGACGTTGTTTACAAGGAGATTACCTAAGCAATCTTGGATGCCGCACGTTGGACGGTCCCTCGAAGCCTTTCCAAACGCAGGTTTAGAGCATTTTGGACTATAGACCTTGCAAAGTTAGTAGGACAGAGACAAGCTGCTCGTAGGAGCGAGCTGAAGGAAAAACAGCTGAAGAGCGCTGCAAGTACAATAAGCTAACTGAGCTGGTAAAAGGGCGTCTGCGGAGGCCAAAAAGCAGTAATGGACTGATACTTGCAAGAAGTTGGATTTGAGGGATTTTCAAAAGACGTGGAAACTTTTGCAAAATCTGACCAACGCTGGGATGGTTAAAACTACCGCCCCGATGCAAACAGACTTAGTCCTGACAGCTAGTGATAGCAAGAAGGCTGAAGCGCTTAACAAGCATTTTGCAGTAAGTCGAGCAAGAGGGGTACTCTGTCAAAGTCACTGGATAAAGTTACACGGAAGAGTGAAGAAAGACATAAAATCCAACCCGGTAGCTTGGAAGAATACCCATGACGAGCTGCTGATTGAACTTGTAGAGCAGACTCCAGGGTCTACGTAAACGATGACATTATTGTTACGTTTTTTTTTTCAGGAATTGAGTTGATATTTTTTGTAATTGAGTTGATATTTTCAAGTAATTGATTATGATATATGTTTCATGGGTGATTTTGTAATAATGTTCCCACATGGATATTGATTGGTATATTTTGTTACAAACATAATTTATGAGATTGTACAGAAGAAGAATTATCGAGTTTTACATGAGTTAATAAATACAAAGATAAAGAAAGAGATGAACCAGTGCCACACAGTAGTATAGAAGGCGGCAATAGTAAAAAAAAAAAACTATGAGATATTAAGATGGAATTCGCACACTCTCTCTAGTGGCTGAGGTAGATGGACCCGACCCCCGACTATAGAAACTATAAAAAGCACAGGTGACTCGAACCAACATTTCGGTTAATAATATTACTGAGTGAGAGAATAACAAATAGTTAAAGAGCAATTATTGACTTAGATGATATGAAGAGATTGTTTGCACCCAGCAGATGAATTTTGCTACTTGTACGGACAATTTATAAAGAAAAGAGCCAGAAAGTATTGCTTGATAGCATTTTGTAAGATGCACGAAACCCACAAGGCATACTACGACATGCCTGTTGGAGATCAAGACAAGTCATGGGCACCTCATTTCACATGCAATAAAAAACTCTTGAAGGTTAGGTAAACATTTGCTGCTCTCTTATATGACAGTGCTTTATATTTCAATGATTTAGTTTAAGGGGTTGTTATTGATACAATTTTCACATATATCAATGTATTATAGTAAAATATGTTATATTCTTAAATAATATAGTACATTAAGTAATGTGTAATATTTTCTCCTTTAAAATGAATATAATTAATTCTATCTGCTATGTTACAGGTTTGGTAAAGGGGAGAAAAGAAAGCCATGAATTTCGCTATCTCACTAATTTAGTGGCTACCGACTGACCACTTGGATCCTACCAAACGGCGCTCCGGCTAGAATACCCCTCAAATAGTTTATCCAGAAATTCCTTCTTCCATTGCCCCAGTAACACACTGTGCCGAGCAGCTGCACGTTCCCAATCTCCCAGGAGACTGCAGAAAGTCAGACCGCAAGGCAGATATTCGAAATACAGATTATGATTTCACAGATGCGACTGAGGAGAGAAGAACACAGTTCCCTAACCAGAAAAAAAAAAGTCAACGATCTGACCAGAGAACCTGGTCTTACCATGTCCAATGCTGAGCTTCTGACATTCAGTCTCAAACAGTGCAACTAGTTGGATGAATGTGTGTAAGTCACAGATGAGAGAAAGCGTCACCAAACATTTTCCAACTTCTTCATGGCAAGATGAGCAACAATGTGACCGAAGTATTTTAGGTTTTAGGTATCACCTGTAACCCGAGAGAATTGCGCCTCATCATATAAAGCCCATCCCGTAGGCATACTTACTCAAAGGAACAAGGCGAGTGCTTTCATCAAGATATATTGGACTTTAAACGTTGTTACAAAAGACAGTATAACGAAATATAACTTGGGACTACATTTGAGGGTTTCTTCGAGAGAATGCGATTTGCATTTCATTTGCAAATCTAGAAAACCTAATAACTCCTGAACCTTTTAAAGTGATTTTTGACTGTCTTTGTCTATTTACCATGCTAGTGTTTATTTTTTTAATTAGAACACATTTTTCTGGGCTGTGGTCATAAATACAGTTTTTACTGAATGTATTCGTTTTTGTCGATAGTTTTTAGACATAAGCAGTTGAAATATAACACTTTAAAGCCACTAAAAAAATTGTGTTATTCAATGGCTTTCATATTTAACCAAAAGTTTTTTTTTATTTATTATCTTTTTTATCTTACGTTAATCAAACTATCTCCCTTTTCGCGAAAAGAGCTTGATCCAAGATTGGCCTAAGAGGTTATCCACTACAGAATTACACTCACATTCAGTCGAAGAAGATCCTGCCATTGGCTCAACCAATATGGCGTCTGATAACAGTATAAAAAAAACGAAATCCTCCTCATGAGAAATTATAAACAGTTGTACTTAAGATTATAAAGGCATTTAGTTTCAGTCATAATAATAAAACACTTAGATGCAGGTCACTAAAAATTAAAAAAAAAATTTATAAAGCAGTGCTTTTACTACAACAAAACACTCTAAAAGAAATGAAAAACCCAAGATCAGAAATTATAAACAGTTGTACTTAACATAATGTAATAATGTCATGCGTTGGTTTTTTTTTTTTGTTGGTGAGCTACCGACACACATATAGGGATGAATAATTGCAGGCTCGGTGAAAGTGTTGACACAGATTATAGGAAGTCCTATGTCCTATTCTAGGAAGTCATGATACTGACAAATATTTTGCGTTGTCAAGATCATTATCTGCTAACTCCAGACGTCTTTTCAGCCTTCGTTTCTCTTTTAAAAGATCAACTTTGGAAAAATCATCATAGAAAAAATGATATTGATCAACCTCTGGTGTGTTATATGTCAGGTGTGTTAAACATAATTCCTAGACACTTCGCAGCCTATATATTCTTATTAGTCTCCTTCATATGTGCCAGGACAATAATAAACTCATTTTGAGTTTCAGGCAGCCCCGTAGCCAGGGCGGGGGGGGGGGCACTGGGGGGCCGTGCCCCCCCCCGCTAGTGTGGAGTGCCCCCTCCCGCTTAAAAAGAAGAAAAAGAGGAAAAATAAAGAAAAAGCAACTAAAATGAGAAAGTACTCCATTGCTGGGTATTGGTGCTCCCTGCTTACTTTGACCTGGCTACGGGCCTGGTTTCAGGTGACATATACGATACGGATGCTTTTATTGTACATTATCTTCTCATTACTCTAGATAGATGCATATTCGAAAGCATCTAACCATGGCATATATAATTTCATAAAGATGTATATTAAAGACTGTATATCAGACAGCTGTATATTACTGAAAGTATTTCAGAAAGATGTGTATTGCTTACTGTATTTTAGAAGGATGTATATTACAGACTTTATTTTAGAAAGATGTATATAACTGACTGTACTTCTAAAAGATGTATATTACTGACTGTACTTCAGAAAGATGTATATTACTGACTGTATTTCAGAAAGATGTGTATTACTGAAAGTATTTCAGAAAGATGTGTATTGCTTACTGTATTTTAGAGGGATGTATATTATTGACTGCATTTTAGAAAGATGTATTACTGACTGTATCTCAGAATGATGTATATTACTGTCTGTATTTCAGAATGATGTATATTATTGACTGTATTTGTTTACTTTACTTTACTCTCATTAGATGCATATTTGAAAGCATCTAACCATGGCATATACAATTTCATAAAGATGTATATTACTAACTGTATTTCAGAAAGATGTATATTTCAAACTGTATTTCAGAAAGATTATACTATTTTCTGTTTTTCAGAAAGATGTATATTATTGACTGTATTTCAGAAAGATGTATATTATTGACTGTATTTCAGAAATCGGTTTATTACTGACTATATTATACAACAAAAAAGGAAATTCTGGTAATTTCTATACAATTAAGTTCTCAGTTATTATAATATTTCATTTTTTTAATACATATTGCTTGATTTATTTTTAAATGACACAATAAGATTATATTTTTGAGATATACAAGTCAAGTGGAAGTGCAAGTGGTGGCTCAATGGCTATGCTACCTCCCCCCCCCCCCCCTTTATGCTGGCTATGCAGGTTCAATTCCTCAATTATGTTTTTTTCTAATTTAATTTTTTTTTATAATTTATCCTGTTGGTTATTTTAATGAAAAGTAACAACAGCGAATTAGATTTTTAATTTAGTTCATAACTTAAAAAAAAATTTGAAAATATGTATCAAAGCTGAACAATAGTATATCTCGATGCAAAGGCTAGTAATTGTTGGTCCAGGGACTTACAAACTAAAAGTTAACAACGAAAAGTTAAAGATCATTATTATAAAGAAAAAGAGTTGTTCAATAAAGGATGTTATATGATAGGTATAAAGAAGTGAGAATGGGTTTAGTAATAAATACGCATTATGAAGAAATCTCTAGGAAGTTTTAAAAGAAGCATAAACTTACATTTTAATATAATTATAGACTATAAGGGGAAAAAATGAAAAATAACCCCTCAAACAATATGGGTCCCCAGTGAGTCACCATACTTTATGAAACATTGGTCTCCATAATATGTTGTTGTTGTCTCCCTATAATTATGTTGTCTCCCTATTATTCTTTTGGACTCACTATTATCCTGTTATTCTACTTTTGGTCTCCTTGTTATGTTGTTTGTTGGTCTCCCTATCATGCTGTTGGTCTTCATAATATACTTTTTGTCTCCTTGTTATGCCGTTGGTCTGCTTGTAATGCTGTTCTCTTTATAATGCTTTGGTGTCACTATTATCCTTTTGGTCTCCCTATTATGTTGTTGGTCTTCTTAATCATGTTCTTAATATACTGATGGTCTCCCTTTAAAGTTGTTGGTCTCACTATAGGGCTCTTCAAGCCTTTAAGAAATGTTATCACTAATCTATACAATCACACGTACTATTAATTGATTATTTCTAAACAAAGGCGGATTTAATGGTAAGCTCACTAGTCGCACTCACTAGGCCCCGATTTTTAGTGGGCCTTTCAAATCCCCAATTAGACATACTATTTTTTTGTTGGCTAAATCTATGTAAGGGGGGAAATCTACTATATTCTTCTGCACATAGGGCCACTAATCCGCTACAATCATAAAGATTCTATTAAAAATAGCCTTCTTGGAACTTTACCAAGTCATACATTCTATTGTATTGGATGAACCATTTTACAGGCTAAATCAGTAAATACATATGCTTATATTTAACGGTAGCGTAAACATTTAAGTAGCAATACTATGACTTTGTACTCGTATATCTATACTGAAACACATAGCGATTGAGAGATTATATACCCCCATTCCACTGGAAA
Organism: Bulinus truncatus; assembly: GCA_021962125.1. Lineage (NCBI taxonomy): Eukaryota > Metazoa > Mollusca > Gastropoda > Planorbidae > Bulinus > Bulinus truncatus. Next base: position 119,221 of record JAGDYQ010000228.1, on the reverse strand, counting down.
AAATCCACATCCCCAGTCTCGCTCACTAAGATCGTCATTAAAGTACCAATAAACCAGCTCGGCCGGACAATAAACATCGCTAAAATGCTTTCTGGCGTACAGGATCCTGACCGTTGACCTTCTCTGTATCACTCTTTACATCACCTCCCTCACTAGGCACCCAACCTCATCTTGCTGGGCACTTCTATTTCCGGCAGGTCAAGATTTGATTTCAATTCATTGAATGGTGGCTTTATAGTACTGGTAGGTCCAGTTTTACACACCGTGGTCCGTGATGATAAACAATTCTCAACTTTGTCGATCAATGGTAGGCTTTTTAGTGCCCAACTTTCTATTTTTGTGTTTGTCTAAATTATGCTTGTCATCTATTATTTTAGCTGTCAAAGGAAATATTTTTGCTCTCACCTATTTGTCTCTTTTAATTAGTCCTACCCTTGATTGTGTGTGTGTATGTGAAGTCCCTGAAAGGATGAGATGTAATCTCTTAGATCATACGAACCAAGAATGGGACAGATTTTATGGTGCCCTTCTTCCTACCATAGCCGATAGTGCTATGGCTATGGAGGCACCACGGGAGATATATCGGGAACTTGAACAAAGACCTGAAAAATTTCCTTGGAGATCGAACCAGGTACCTTCAGTCGAGCGTTTTACCACACGGCCATCCGTCCCCTCGTGATAATGTGTAGTGCAGGTCACTTATTATTATTATTATTTGTGAAAGGAAGAAATATTTATTTCTTTGATTCTATATATGGGACATTGTTTAGTGCCCTTCTTTCACCCCCGACACACCTGATAGTGGCGACAGACATAGGTAGGTGATGAACCCGTAGCCAACAGCAACGAGCTACGTCATGCTGATTCTGTTCACTACCGATGTGACACCCAGACACTCAGCTAATTAGTACAGACTACTTTACGTAAAGTATGTTATTTTATAGCACAGTTGAGCTTCTAAAGGCTCTTTCGCGTAGAAACAAGAAACGCAAACAATATTTCAAATATGAAACGAAAGCTAGAGCTTTTACAAAATGAGAATGTTAACTTTTTTTATACTCTTTATGAGATTCATATTTAACTCAGACCAAAATTAGAGATATTCTAATAAACATATACACAAGTACATATTGATTTTAAAAGGGTCTTTTATTTTAAAATTCTGAAACTATTTTTGAAAGGCTTCATAGGGAGTTTGTCTTTTAGAGCACCAAATGAAATGGTCCCCACAGGAATGTGTTTACTGGCAGCTCTTCTATTACGGTTTTATCAAAAAGAAGACTTAAAATGTGGTGAAGTGAAAATGTTGGTCACTCAGCGCCATTGTTCTGGTTTTTAACATTTTAAAGTTGCACATTTTTACTTTCGATTATTTCTCTTGGATTCGGGTCTTTTCGGGCAAGTTATAAGATTTCAGTTTTAAAAATAATATGTAATTATTTTTTTAAAAATAATATACTAGACTTAATGAGACACATTACAATTTCTGAAAAAAAAACCAACAACTTATTTAACAATATTAGATGTTCTCTAAAATCATAAAGATGTATTTAATATTGAAAATGTTTTGTGTCATCTTTTTACATATAATTATAAGTATCGCAATATCTTTTTAAGAGAATACATTTGGTTTTGTTATTCTACCATTCTCTGTATCTATGTAAGTTAATTTATTCGTCTGTTAATTTCAAATTGTAAGGGTCTCCGCTATTCACCCGGGTGGCAAGTTTTTGATTATAACAGTTCGTAATGGTGCAGAATAGATCTTCAAAATTACCAAGCACTAAACCCCACTTCTTCCTCATCCCTATTCTGTATTCTTACTTTTCTCTTTGTTTTCTACCCCCCCCCCCCCACCAATATTTTCTGTATTCTCTGTCAGTTCCCTATTTTTATTTTTAACCTACCAATTTGGGATGCTATTTACCCACCCCGCCCCCAACGTCTACCCATTTTGTAAATGTAATTCTCCCCTTCCCCTATTCTGCAATTTTTTTCAAGTTCAAGCATTTGTAATTTATATCCAAGGGCACCAAACTAAGGATGCAGGTAAGGTCAAAGTTCGCGACCGATTGTTTCCATCGATCCAACTTCTTAGTATCTAACACATACAAAAGTTAGTCTTTTGTCTATTCTTGCTATTACTACATCAACCAACTGATTTACGAACTGCCTAACATGGTCTTGTATTGTACAAAAACTTTCTATTTGCTTTCCATCATTTTCCATCCGATTTTCTTTCGACTGTCTGCTGTGTAAAATGAAAGTGAGACAAATCTTAGTGAACTACACAAGAGAGACCATGTCTGACAATTTTTAAAACGTTTTTCTTATCTTCACTTCTTGTCTGTTTGTTTGTCTGTCCGCGGACTTTGGCAATCCATTTTAAACCACTTTCCGATAACCTATAGCTCTGATACTTTCAATATAGCTCAGAACCCGATGACAATGTATTATTCTTACTATTTCATTTCTAATAAATGTCATTATCTTGCAAATAATGTACGATCAGCGACCTTTAATTATTGTGGCTGTAGAAAGAATACTCTAGTGCGCATGAACACGTGTGACGTCATTGCTTTCCGATATGTTCGAGCAAGCCTACACATAGTTAATCGAGTCCGTCTCACAACAAAATTTTTTAACTCTTCGTATTAATTGAAAAAAAAATTACATTATAAAAAAATATTTTAACTAAAAAGTAGAAAATAAAAATTACATTATAAAAAATAATTTATAAAAAATCAACGTTTTTCTTGCGCACTAAAAAGCAGAAAATAATATTTCTATGAGCCATAAAAAATTTCTGAATAAATTGGTCACATGGTAATAGACTTTATAAGAGCTTCTGATTTTTATAAAACGAATTAACGTTGGGCGCATGAACACAAACATACAGACCTTTCTAACATACTCTATTTTTTTATAAATGAAAACCTGTTTAATATAATTTCATTATATTAATTTATTGATTCAAATGACTTTACAAGTATTACATTCTATATAATGAGTTTAGGTTATACAACACTATAATTAATTTTACATACTCATATGCATTTTGTTATATAGGTTCTAATAAATGATCTGCAATATCGTGATATTTCGAAAACCTTCTGTAATAATTTTTTTGGGATTTAATTGTTAAGATATGATGATTCTGATACTGTGAAACAAACATTTACATAAAATGATAATGTAAATATAAATTTTTCCAGGCTCATAGAAAAATAATTTTCTGCTTTTTAGTACGCAAGAAAAACGTTGTTTTTTTTATAAAATATTTTTTTATAATGTCATTTTTATTGTACGGGAACTAGTAAACAAAGGCCCGGTACCCGGACCAGCTAGTAGCCACGCAGTAGGATTTGAAAAAGGTCATATATAGTTGAGCGCGTTAACAATCAATCTATATCAGATTATGTAGAGACTTATGTAGAGACTTATGTAGGAACTTAAATAGTGACGTATGTGGAGACTTATATAGGACTTATGTAGTGACTTATATAGGGACTTATGTAGAGTCATATGTAGGGACTTATGTAAGGACTTATGTAGAGACTTATGTAGGGACTTATGTAGGGACATATGTAGGGACTTATGTAGAGACTTCAGTAGGGTCATATCATGAGTCATATGTAGGGACATATGTACAGACTTATGTAGGTACTTATGTAGGGACTTATGTAGAGACTTATATAGGTACTTACGTAGGGATTTATGTAGGGACTTATGTAGAGACGTATGTAGGGACTTATGTAGGAACTTATGTAGAGACCTATGTAGGTACTTAAGTACGGAATTATGTAGGGACTTATGTAGGGATTTATGTAGAGTCATATGTAGGTACTTATGTAGGGACTTATGTAGGTACTTATGTAGGGATTTATGTAGAGTCATATGTAGGTACTTATGTAGGGACTTATGTAGGTACTTATGTAGGGATTTATGTAGAGTCATATGTAAGTACTTATGTAGGGATTTATGTAGGTACTTATGTAGAGACTTATGTAGGTATTTATGTAGGGACTTATGTAGGGACTATGTAGATTCATATGTAGGGACATATGTAGAGACTTATGTTGGGACTTATGTAGGGTCATAGGCAGAGCCGTCCCCAGGCAATTTGGCGCCCTAGGCAGTCATCTATTAGGACGCCCGCCCCTTCTGCATGAAAGTTTTTTTTCTTCTAAAATTTGGCTCTCGTAGCAATTTGGCGCCCTAGGCTGCTGTCTATGTCACTATGCCCAGAGCCGGCTCTGGTCATATGTAGGGACATATTTAGAGACTTATTTTGGGACTTATGTAGGGTATTATGTAGAGACTTATGTAGGTACTTATGTAGGGACATCAGAGAGAAAGAGAGAAGTTACGAAGGGTTACAAATACTTCTCTGAGAAGTATGTCCATGACCTGAAAAGTAAGTTACATTTCGTTTGTAAATTGTTATTTAAAGTTTTTATAATTGACGATTAGGGTTACCAGTTTAGGGATAGATAGGGTGAGTTAACGTTAGGTTTATTTAATTTGTTTTAATTTAAAAGGTAAAAAGCTCAGTCCTCAGCAAACGTTGAGAATTAGACCTATCTTAAATCACATAAGTCATAATTTTCTAGCTGGACATATTCCTAGCCTTGACACTTATTAACAGTAACACCAACATTAACTTAATTTTACATTACCATAATCTTAACCGAAACCCTAGTACAAACACTCATGTAATTATATTATTTGACCATGATTGTCAAAACAGTATATTTTTGGTTAGCAAATATTGTGCGGTAGATAGTAATTAAAAATCGGTAGTAAACTAAAAGGGTTGAAACTACTAATGATGTATGATGTGATTGCCCAAGAACTGAAATACCATCCTGCCTGTCTCGCTAGCCTATACAGAAAAGCTCAGGCCTAAAGTAGACCGCGCAATTCAGAGATCTGATCAAATTCGAAAAGCTTTGATCTTTGCTGAATTGACAGAGTATATCGAAGAATTAAAACATTCATCTACAAAGAAAGAAGCGATCAGCACCACAGTATAGAATTTCATCGCTGAAAAGTGACTGTTACCTCTTTTCGAGGTTGTATGTAGCATGCCAAACCAGAAATGGGGGCGAATGAGAGTGTCAAGCCAGTCGGGGTTGCTGGAGTGCTTGGAACCTCTCCAAACTTCATCAGCAGTGCCAACAGTCTCTGACATGACCATACTTGATGGGGCGGCTGTTGTCAATATGTTGAGGCCAGGATCTGCAGGAGCATTTGCTGACTACGCAAATCAGGTGGTTATCCCCTATGTGATGCAGACCCTGCAAAATGTCTCCCATCGTCTAGATGTAGTGTAGTTTCTAGTGACAGCTTAAAAGCTTAAAAGCTTTCACAAGAGAGCGCCGAGGACTAGAGAAGAGAAAGCGTGTGACGCCAGAGACCGTATTACCAGCGCAGTGGGGAAGTTTCTTGCGGGTGAATGCTAACAAGACCCAGTTTTTCGCATTCCTAGCACGATCTATTCTTACAGTACAATCACAGAAGCTTATTGTTACCTCTCAAGGTCCAGATGTGATCTCCAATAAACCCATTGACCACACGAATCTTGCAAATGGGCAATTTACCAAGGAGGCCATATTTGGAGCCCGGCACATGAACGACAACCAGTGCTTCCTGATCTAAGTGAGTGGGGTTGGCAGTTTATTGACAGATAATGGCAGCCTTTTTGGACTGTTTTGCCACAAGCATCTATGACTTGTCGTGAACTCTTGAAATGTGCTTGTAAAAAAGAATGCAGATCCAAGCGTTGTAAGTGCAACAAGGCCGGATTAAAATGCACTGCTTTATGCAGCTGTGTCTGTGGAGCCGACTTTTCAGTACAGTATCCAGTTCAAGCATCTAAACGCAAATTGAACTAATTGAACCAGATTGAAAAATGTAAAGTCAATTTATCATCATACTCAAAATTTACTTTTGTGGTCATTTTTATGTTACTAAAAATAGAAACTTAACAAACTTGTGCATTTTCTGTATCACATTTTGTTTTGCATTATAAACTGAGCATGTGTGCCAGGTTTGGTGTTTGTAGCTTAAAAATTATCAGTTTGTCACCTTACATGTATTTCTTTAAGCGGCCATTTTTAATGTTACTATAAATAGAAACTGATTAAATTTTGCTGTGGCCCTGTATCACATTTTATTCAGCATAAAAAAACTGAACATCTGTGCCAGGTTTGGTGTTTGTAGCACAAAAATGCATGATTTGTCAACATAGAACCCCAGCTAAAAGGACATGAACAAATTTTTGTAACCGAAATACATTAAAGTAAAAGGAAAATTAATAATACATGAAATAAAGTCGATATTTTAAATAGTTAATCCTAAAGAAAATAATCCTCATTATGGGTACAGAAGCATAACAAAAACAACTCGGACTATTTGAATCTAACATCCAACTATACATAATTTGCGCACACAACACCATATCATCGAAAAATCTTTAAAAAGTTAATTCATTAATAATATTTTAAAAGACTCTTTCCCAAGCAGTTCTTCATCTTATGTTGTATGATGTTCAACATGACGTGTTTAAAAAAAAAGAGAGACGTGAGTGCCTGCCAGTTAAGCGATACTCTACATGTTCAGTAGATGTTTTATTTACTGTTATACACATTGTAGCATGGTACTGAAAATTAACTAAGAACATATTGCCAACACGGTGCAAAAAATATTATTGAAAATGTAAAATTCCTTTTAACTTTATTACACTTTACAGACCAATCGTTTTGAATAACAGCAGAAAGCAATACTTTATTGATATAATGTCTGGTGAAGTATAATGTATAAAAGTACATAATAGAAATAGATAGAATCGTTATATAGCTTTGATCTACCCTTCAATTAAAAAAAAATTCTATTAATCCGGATTCATTAGTTGAGGCGCAGACCAAGAAGAAAATATCAGGCCTCATCCCGTAGTTAGATATCAAGGCGTCATGTTCGAGCATATTTTTTGTCCCCCTCTTCCACTATTCTGAAAAGTTTGCAGCCTTTAACGATACATTTTTTAACCACACATTTCAGGTTTAATTCGGAAGTAAAAAAAAACATTTCCTTCTTCTATAAACTGTTCTGTATTTCTCTGTTCTCTAAAATTTAAATAGGTCTGAAACATCCATCTTTCATAGTTGTCTCTAACCCTTGCCATGATTTTATCCCAGCATTCTGCAAACTCTGAATGAACACCTATAAAATTCCTAGCATCATTGCTGAGGTGTTGTTGCATATGTTCCGAATTTGCAAAGACTCGCTGACTTAGTCAATTATTGACAATAATCTCCACCAACATTACAGTATAAGCCTACACATAAATGAAAAATTAATTTAACTTTTGAGGTGGCAAATTGGCTGCTACAGATTTAGTATACAAATTACATTCCGCGTACTCTGATATATCTTAAAATAGACCATACACTTCAGTTACTTATGTTCAATGAATTCACCGACATACGCTTGATGTCCGTCTCTGGTGTCTGGTGTTTTTTCAATGTTAGCGGCCGTTCACTTATTATATAACCAGTGTTTTATCCAGACCATTTCGGGGGTAGTTTTCACCCCCGGAATTTGAAATTTCACCTCCGGCTTTTTTCCCTGAACATGATTACGACCAAACTATACTGTAGTTTTCACCCCCGGAATTTGAAATTTCACCCCCGGATTTTCCCTTCTCACCCCCGGAGGTGCCGGGGTGTGGATTAAACACTGTTATATAACGACAAAGGGGGAGGGGGTGGTTGCAAATTTCTTTTTTTGTTATGTTGGGGGAGTTTTCTAGTGTTAAATAATGTTATATTGGGGGAGGGGGGAGGGTAAAATTGACATTTTTGCGTTATATATTATGTGAACGGCCCCTTAGATCTGGGGTGGGCAATCTTTTCTATCGAGGGCCACATTGAAAACTTATCGGCGTGCCAAATATATTTTGTCTACTTCAATTACAATTTACAACTTATGAAAGTATGAAATAATGATAATAACTATATATTTGTCATTTTATTTCATGTTCACACTCTATTACACAAGCTCATTACATTTAAAAATATGAACTCAATCAGTTGCTAATTTGATTATAAGACTTTAAAATTCATAATTTTTTCAACTAAAGTTTAATGTTACCTGTCATAATAATTATGAAGACAAAGGAACTTAATTTACCTACAAGCTGACCACAGAGTACAATTATAGTTAATGAGAAGTATGTAACTGTTCACAATTTTGGATAATGTTCTTGAACTGTGAACCAGTTTACTCGTTGTGATTCGCATGACTGCATTTCATTGCAGTCAGTTAACAATATCTGTTTTTTTTCGTGCAAGAAAACGCTTGCTCGCAAATATATGTGGACCCAAATAGTGACAAAAGTTTGCTGGCAAACATCATAAAAACTCCAGCAAATAAACTGACTAGAACTTCTCCTTCAGGTCATAATCAGCTTGCAGGTCAAGCAGCTTTAACTAATATTTTGGAGCCATAAAACCGATTTAATATCCTTAGATTTTAATTAAATAGGCGGAATAAAATAAAAAAAAAATATAGCCAAATATCTAAGAAAAAAAATTAACATCAGCATATGACCGCAATATATACATGTATACATGCCTTGTTTATTTTATGCGGTCACTTTTTAATCTAACTTGTGTATACAATAGACTAGTACAATGGATAAGCACTTTCACGTTTACTCATAAATCACACGAAACTTCGATAGCCGTGGCTCATTTATTAATATAGAAATTAATTATACAAATCTGCAAATAACATATACATCCACAACACGAATAATCAATGATACAAACTAAATACACAGATCACCATATAACTGCTTAATCATTTGACTTCGAAAACATTAGCTCCTATTCACAAACATTGTCTAACACTTCCAATGATCACTCTATTCTCATTAACTGTCCTCGTACTAGCTGAACTCTGGTGATCTCCGTGCTGTATGGTTACACTGTCAGACCTCTGTCTCCCACTTTTTTATCCATGCCCACTGCACAACTAGTCACACGTTCTCCACATATGCTGTATTCTCACACTCACGAATATTTCAACAAGCATTTGACCACTATCCAACCACCTTGACCTTGACACACCTATCTCCACACCTTACCTACATATGACACTCTTTTTATCGTAATTTAAAGCTAGATTTGTGACTACTGAAGGGCCACAATGGGTAGTCGGACAACCTTTCCTACATTTCTGCGTATATATGTTACCGGCAAAGTGTAAAATCCGGCTATGGATAGAATGCCTGAATTTTGCAGGCAAAGTATGAAACAAATTGATATTTCATACATTGTCTAGGCATTCTATAGAATGCCTAGTTCCCGTGCGGCAAAGTATATAACTGGCCTTGTTAGAAACTAGAATAAATTTAGAGAAAGAGACAATCCCCTTCAACGTTGTAAGATAAGAAGATATATAAGAAGTAGGAGTAATGCAAATAATGGTTGACAAGGTGACAGACGACTTAGAACAAGGTGGGCAGAAAACAATAGAATAGTAAACAGCAAAGGTGTGACGACTCTAGAAGTAGACCGGGAGGCGACTACGGACAGTTTAGGAGAGACAACAATGACGACCAGGGGGCGCTCCTTATGTGAGAACTATTCTGAAGGAGACTGTGACGCAATTAGGGAAATTAAGGTGGGTACGTTAGAAGTATAAATACGACTGGATTCGGACATTAGTTAGCGACGGGAGTTACGAGAATAGTTAAGAGATCTGGTGCCGATTACTGTGTAACCATGTCGGAAGGGAATGTAGTTGACATGCAACGACGGTTCTACGATGAATTATCTAAAGTAAGAGTCAATGTTGCTAAAAACTGCATTTTATTTAACCGAAACTAGTCCCAAAAATGAGTGGACGATGTGAAAAAGTCTTAGACGACCATTAGGAAAGAACCACGGGACTATTGGCTGGTGAAACACAATGATGTCATGATAAGACCATTCAGAAAGAACCACAGGACAATTGGCTGGTGAAACACTATGATGTCATGAGGCGACCATTCAGAAAGAACCACAGGACAATTGGCTGGTGAAACACTATGATGTCATGAGACGACCATTAAGAATGAACGACGGGACTATTGGCTGGTGAAACACTATGATGTCATGGTGGTGGAAAATAAGTAGTTGATCTACCCTGTTAAAAATGGTATGAATGCCATTCAGTTTTACGTCGCGGACTCAGAGTTATTTGACGTACTTCATAAGGCCTATTTTGGCTTTTGGTCATGGAGGACGGGACAGAATGTTGAAAGAACTATTACCCAAATACAAGAACATTACACGTCTTTATATTGAACTAAATGTTAACATTTGTGAACCTTGCCAGAAAAAACAAAAAGGCGCCAAAAAAGTCTTTGTAGTCAAGCCAAAGTTTTTTTTTCTGAATTCATCTTCCGTTGTCAGGTCGATCTCATCCACTTTCAATCCCATCCTGATGGGGAATACAAGTTTGTAATGGTGTATCAAGATCATCTCACCGAGTTCGTGGTTCTCAGGGCCCTGCAGACAAGGAGGGCAGAAGAAGTTGGATACCAGCTCGTAGATATATTTATCTTGCTTGGTGCTCCAACAATTCTACAGTCCGAATACAGCTTAAAGGAGTACTGGCCCACCCTGAAGATCGTTCATGGTAAGCCGCGCCACTCACAAAGCCAGGGGAGCGTCGAAAGAGTAAACAGGATATCTAAAATATGTTGTGTGCTTGGATGCAAGATGGAAAAACTGGCCGCTGGAGTAGGGGTTACGGTTCATCCAACTCAAAGAACAAAGCTTTTCATTCTGGGATCAAAATATCACCATATGAAGCACTCTTTCGCTGTAATTCTAAAGTAGGTCTCACAACGTCGTCCCTACCTGACGATGTTTTACAAGATGTGGAAACAGATGATGACCTCGAAAAAGAATACAGAGTATACAAATATAAGAAGAGCAGATAGGCAGAGATGAAGGAATTCAAGAGACAGCCCTTTCTGCAGAAGACATGCATGAGGATGCAAACCATGATGATAGTAACCAAAGCAGTGGTATAGCCATGGTTATTGAAGAGACTTCCCATTCCGTGGTTACAGAAGACCCTTCCGCTTCCACTGCCTGTTGCGTTTGCTTAAAAGAAACCAGCGGTGTTCTTACATGTCGAAACTTTAGCCGAAATGTTCATGTAATCTGTGGGCATTCCCCTAAAAACGATGACGACAACGAAGCAGAAGGTTATGGTGTTAGCATTGTGTGCACTGTTTGCTTCAATATTGAGGAACCTCGAAATGCAGGCAAAAAGAATGAAAAGGGATTCGGACGAAAGATTTCCTCCTGCGCCACTGTTCAAGTTCCGATTCCCGATGTTGACAAAGGGCGGGGAGACTCACGAAATCTGTTGGCAGTTGTTATGAGCATGACAGAAGATGGCTTTTACCGCCTTGGAACTGCACATGGAATCTTGCAGCAACTATATGCCAGATCAGAATTTTCTTGATTTTAACCCCTTTCACAATCCGGTCACACTTCTGACTCACTTCGCAGCCTCTCTCCCTACAAATATGAAGTTACTTATGGCTAACCCAAGCACCCCTATGTCCCAAAAAAATGGCACCTGTCAATCAAACTAGTAGCATGCGTCTGCATATGTTCACTAATTGTATCATTGAGGGTCATACATTTAAATTAAGAAATGACAATCCAATTGTTTCAAGGTCATATATTGCTATGATTTTATGTAAACGTGGCAGTTTCTGTCTTATGGTATTTTTTCTTGCTTTTTTTTAATCATGTCTGATCTATTTCTGTTTATAGAATTAAGTTATTTACCGATTTTTTTTCTTGATTTTTTTAAACAAATCTGAACGAACAGCAATTCGGTAAAATTTAACGCATTTTGGTATTTGCGTTGAAAAATGTAATCGCATACTTTTTAATGCAAAAACTGCAGTAAATCAACATCCCTAGTTTTTAGTTCTTTGTTTTGTCCACATTACTAGGGGTGGGGATTTGTGTGTTCAAGTTGCGACCTGGTGGGGGTGGTAAGAGCTACTTAGTAAGTGAACAGAGTTTTAATTCAAATTGTAGAATTTATGGATTAGGTGCTACTCTGAACTTTAAGCGTTTCGGTCAAATTAACGCAGTTAGGTGTTGCGTTAAAATGTTTTTGACGCGTTAATCGTGAGTTAGTGCAGTTAAAACAGCCACCCTAGTATTTAGCTTAATTAAACCGTAATGTACAATTTGTATGCTTTGTTGGACAAAATAAATCTAAGCTGGAGGTTCTTTTTCTTTTACAGAAGTCAAAAAGATCTTTAAGACACTTGATTGCTCGTTCTGCACACTGATTTATTCTGGGAATTTCCAGTCTCGACGGTTCCAGATTTAAAACCTTTCTCACGAGTTTAACGCTTGTTCGTGACCATGCAAGCTTCTACATAGCTTCCGAGATTCATCTGCATTGTACATTTATTCAATAAACCTATTGTCCGCCCATCTGTAAGAGATAAATCTACACATATCGAATAGTGAGTCTTTTCTCTCTAGTAGAAGAATAAATGCCAAAAGAGCTAGTATTGCTCGGGAATTCCATCTTGCATTATTTAATTTAGGAATTTTCTGAAACTTCACTTGAGGAAATAATCCAAATTCTTCTAAAAAGCGGAATACCCTAACTAAATAAAATAGAAATTTCATATCATCAAGACACTGGTCAATGTTCTCAGATTAGGTACCGATAATTGAGCTTTTATAATATCGCTCTAGTAGTACACTTAGTACATTGTTAAAAAGTTTTACTTGGTTCAAGTAGCCGCAGTAGAAGTCATTTAATCCACCATCCAACAGTCCGGAATGCCCGATAGTCCGGCATCACTCCAGAAAATTGTAAAAATTTTGGTTTTCTCCAAAAATGTTTCTTTAAAGCAAATAAAAACACTCGAGAACTATTCGGAAGTTTTCGGGATGGTTCGGGATCATCCGGAAGCGCTTCAAATCGACGAGGATGAGCCTGAACAAGAACTAACGATGAGGACATTATCAACATTGTTGTAAACCCTCAGCCTACTCAAAATCTTGAAGAAACTGACACAGACGAAAGAAAAGAAAAGGAAAAAATCAGCTGGGCAGAAGCTGCAGAATCACTAAATAAGTTTATCTCTTTTGCTGAGGCTAGTACTAGCTACAGTGCTTCAGAAATTATTGATTTCCATATCATTAGAAAAATTTTATATTATACCCCAAAAGTCAAGAAAACAAAAGACATTCGTGACTTTTTAAAATCTAAGCGAAATGTTTTACAGTACGTGTACACTGTACATACATTATATGAAATGTAAAATAAACTTTGTTGTATGTCTTTTTAGTTTAATTATTAACTTTATTGTTCTTATAATTACCGGTCCCGAACGTGCCGGATTATCGGACTTCTATTGTATGTCATAAATTGAAAACTAAATGAGTTCCTTAGAAAAAAAAGGTTTGTCAAATTAATTTATATAACTGATATTTTAAAATTTATTTAAATATAAAACTAACAGTTTATGAAACACTCAGTGAGCAATGACTCAGACATTAGTTCAAGGCAACATATTGTGTATGAAATCATAAATTCTTTTTATTTCCATATCAAAAGGAATCATTGGCATGTGCAATCACGAATACAAATAATTTAGGAAAATATTGAACATTTTGGCACTGGATTATTTTTTACTTTCAATCATGCCAGAGCTTCAGTCTCCATTGATTTAAGTCATTACACAAAACTTTTCTTTTTTTTAGCTTGTTTGTTTATGTGTTAAAAAAGAATCTCTTATAAATTGAACATATGTGACCCAGTCTAGAAAAAGGGACCTAAAGTAGCCCCCGTAAGTACTGTTTACGAGAAGAGGCCAGTAACCGGACCAGGCGTAGGCCGGCAGTTGAAGTTTAAATTTATTATCTTTGTTTAAGTGAATCAACCACTATCATGTTATTGAAACAACAAGAGGAATATCATGCTATTGGAACAGCACAATGAATATCATGTTATTTGAACAGTTAGTTGACTATCATGTTATCGGAGCAGTAAGGTGACTATCATGCAATTGCCATGGTATTTCTTGGGGCAGAACTAATGCGATTGGCAATATCGCTAAATAGTTGTTAATTTGATACAAGTAGTAAGCAAAGGCCCGGTACCCGGACCGGCGAGCAGGCACACAATTGGAGTTGAAAATAGTGATATCTATATAAATAAAAATGGAAAGAGGATTAACACTACTATTCATAACTCCGAAAGTTCTTCACCAATTGCCTTAAAATGAACACACAAAATTGCAGAAAATTACTGGGCGTGTTTGCATATATATTTGATATATAAATCGTATCAATAATATTCAAAAATAATATTTAAACGTTCGGTGTAGTAAAATTATTTCTTTACTTCACTTTACTTTTTTTAAAAACCACCGAAGGTAAAGCAAACGTCACATAGTGCTAACTAATATATAACTAATACATCAATCCGCCAAGTAAAAACTAATTTTTCATCATATTTCATTTCAATTAATCAAACGGTATCGAGAGAATGCAGCCAGAGATGAAAATGTACTGTCGCAAGCATTCCTAGTATTTAATGCCTGGTCCAACATTCTCATTGTGTTTGTATTATAAATAAAATTAGGTTAGTATGTTTAAACATAATCCTATTTACAAAGCAAACTGAAATTCATTTCTTTCGTCAGTATTTTTTAAAATGATTTTGTTTACAGCTTTAAATGTTTGATAATTATTTTTCTAAAATTTGTGTGGGTGTGTTTTTTTTTTTTGTAAATGCATTGTCATTTTATATGTTTCTTTAATTTAAATTTCCAGTTCTTCGAAAAATGTCTAGCAGATCTGTTAAACTCGAAGAGCTGCAACAATGTAGTAACTAAAAATCAGAAGACGGGACAGCTGAGCGACATGCAGCCAAACATGAGGGTGTACAGTCAGAACCATACCTTATACAGTGTGCCTGACCAACATTCTAATTTATGCCAGTTTTTTATTTAAATTAGGTAAGTATATTTAAACCTAATTGTATTAAGAGTGCGAACTAATGTTTATTTCATCATTATTTTTTTTTTTTTTAAATTTACATCAAAAAAAAATTCTATAACTTTTAAAAAATATTTCGGTAATGCTTTGTCATTTTTTTTTTTTTATTTGCCTTTTTTTCAGTTCATCAAAAAAAAAATGCCTAGCAGAGGAATGTTGTTATATTAAAAAAGCGTCATCTATGCAACCTGTATTCAAACCTTATGAGCATCGAAATCAAATAAGGCAGAGGCCGCAGAGCGACGTGTATCCAGACGTGAAAGTGTACAGCTGCAAGCACGCCGAGCATAAAATCACAAAATTAAAACCGTCTAGCATTAGTTATCAACACCAACCAAAGTATCTCATCATTGCAAGACTCTGAAATTTATTAGAGAAACTTCAGGAATGTTTTGTGCCTCTTGAAAAAATTGACTGCCTCACATGGGTAACCATTAGAGCCATAAAACAATTTGCTTGATGAATATAGAATTTTAAATCGGTTTTATAGCTCCAGATAATTATTTGTAATTACTAGCCATTAATTGTTAACTCTTTTGCCCGAAACTGTTTTTCTTTGTTATCACTTTACCTTTGTGCTATTTGAAAAGATAAGTGACAATTTGATTCACCAACTTCGAGATGTAAGCAAAGACTTTTGTGTATAGAGTACAGAGCTTTGGACGAAAGTATCAGATACAGCACAATACTTTGTATTTATACGGGAATAAACACTGTTTTGAGATTACTTAGTGTTGAGCCACTCAAAG
Source organism: Bulinus truncatus (assembly GCA_021962125.1). NCBI lineage: Eukaryota > Metazoa > Mollusca > Gastropoda > Planorbidae > Bulinus > Bulinus truncatus. Next base: position 103,362 of record JAGDYQ010000228.1, on the reverse strand, counting down.
ACACAAACTACAGGCCAGAATTTATTCAGTGCTGTTGAGACCTGTATTGAAAGATGTAGGTTGGTGTAGAACGAGATGGCAAGTGTAACTACTAAAGAAGGGCATGTTTTATCTGGAAAAAACGTAGGTGAAGTTGATAATTAATAAAATTAAAGAAAAATATTCTGACTAATTCAGGCTTGCGGAGCCGGAGCCGAGAAGCCGGGAGCCGCTACTTTTTGCTGGAGCCGGAGCCGAAAAAAATCTGGCGGCTCCACGGCTCCCAAATGTTTTTTTTTACAGCAGATATTTTTTTTTAGCTTTAAAATTCCAGATTTAGTTTTACTGTTTGCCTCTACAATTTGAAATGTTGTCATTTTTACGAACGCCACAGCAGCAACAGCGATTAAATGATATGCACGCACATCACCACAAGAAATCTTTAATGGGAATCGTTTTGTGTTCGTTTTAAATCTTGCTTAGCTCCGAAATTTTTTAATGGCATGTTATTTTGTTATATTACTTATATATAAAGTTAAATGAAGTTTTATTTCATAGAATAATTGTATCGAATCATTTAAAATACATTTTTACTACGACGACACATAGAACGTCATTTCAAATATTACTTGACCGCGAATTTGTAATAGACTAAAAAAATGGTCGCTTTCTGTATTTAACAATTTTATTATAAACAATATCTGAAATAGAGTAGATAAATTTATAAGGTTGTGGATATACGGACCCGGGTCCCAATAAAATCCGATTGTTATAATGGACCCGTGGCAAATATGCATCTAAGCTAGCTATATTTAAACTTTATTAGGACGGAACCCGAAAATAATAATACAGAGTCCGCTTAGTGGAACCATAGACACTGAGATTAAATCATACAATTTAAACAATTATATAAAAACAATAATAAAGTTTATGTATATATTAACTAAGTGCATATTTGCTACGGGTCCGAATAACACCAGACTTTATTGGGACGGGGTCCGAATAAAAATCGGAGTTTATTATACCCGGGTCCGGAATAGTCACTACGAATTTATAAATAATAAATATAAATACTGAAGTCTTTAAAATATTTTAAATAATATATCATTTTACTATTTGCTAATTTGATCATTGAAATAACTTTTCATTACTTATGAAAATGGCGACTAGTGAAACCTCGGTCGAAAATAATGATATGATTCTGGACGCACTGAAATGGTTTGTTTTTAGTAAAAATCGACAATGCATATTTTTCAAGTTCCCGACTATGGGGGTGAACGCGGCAAAATTTGCATAACTATTTATCAGCGGCATGTTTGCGTGGCGCAATTTACAACAATTTTTGTCTCGTGTGATACTATCTTAATAGGGAGCCGGAGGCCGTGCCGGAGCCGTCAAATTTGTGGGAGCCGGAGCCGGAAAAATTCGCGGCTCCGCAAGCCTGCTGACTATACAATTTTATATATCCACTGTGTTATCCATCATGAAAGTCTGCGTAAAGCCGCGTTGAATATCAAGCATGTTATTCACCCAGTTGTGGTGTAATAAACCTCATCAGAGCAAGGGCATCTTTAATCACAGGCAGTTCCAGGCACTGCTTAAAGCTTTGGAAACTTGAACATTCTGATATAATCTACCATAGCAAAGGCGTCCACTGGCTGCGTCTGGGCAAACCATTCAGGCGAGTGTGGAATATCAAGGATGAAATATGTATGTTCCTGGAGATGAAGGGTGTTATTTGTGACTTTCTTACTAACATTGTTAATGAAGTGTGAAAGTCAGACTTCATGTTTGCCATTGACATTATAGAAAATTTGAATGTACTGAGTGTCAAACTTCAGGGCAATAGTTTGTTTGCACATGAAATGTATGTGCATGTTAAATCATTTCAGGTAAAACTCTCTCTGTCCTTCTTGGCAAGCAGGTGGAAACAGGTTTTGCTATTTCTCTTTGCTGAAACAGAAAAAAACGTTCTGCTGAAATGGCTATCAAGTACAAGGCTCAATTGGTTGCCTTGGTTGTGAATTTAAAAGGAGGTTCCAAAGCTTCAAGAACCTGGAACCACTCTTCAATATCCTAAGTTTCTGTTACTTAGTCCAGAAGCTGATTCAGTCTCAGAGGACATGCGGTTAAAGCTGCTTGACCTACTAGTAAGTTATGACCTGAATGAGAAGTTCAGGTCAGTTTTTCTTCTGGAGTTTTATGGATGTTTGCTAGCGCCATTTACGACACCCTAAACACTCTGCTGCCAAGATTTCGTCACTATCTGTGTCCACATACATTTGTGAGCAAACGTTTTCTTGTATGAAATTAAACACGTCTAATAACAGATCGATGTTGACCGACTGCAATTTGAATGCAGTCATGCGAATCACAACTAGTAAACTGGTTCCACAGTTAAAAACATTATCCGAAAGGGTGAACAGTTACATACTTGTCATTAACGGCATTTATATCATTATCTTCGAGAATTTATGACCGGTAAATAAAAATGTTTGTTGAAATAATTATGAATAGTAAAGTCTTATTACCAAATTAGCACTGATTTGATTTAGTTCGTATTTTAAAAATGTAATGTGCTTGTGTAATAGAGTGTGCATGTGAAATAAAGTGACAAGTACATGGTTATTATCCTTAATTCATATTTTCATATGTTGTAAATTGTACTCAAAGTAGACCAAATATATATGCGGCCCGCCGATAACAATCAGGTTTTCAACAGGGCCCTCCGAAGAAAAAAGTTTGCCCACACCTGATGTATTATGCCATAACAGACAATGCTTTCTTTTCATATTGTTAAAGCTTTATTTTTCTTTTTTTTGCATTCATTAAAAATTTTGCACATTTGACCGAATAGGATTTGAAAAGGATAATTAATAAATATTAACTAAAACATGTAATGCTAATTCAACTTTATAATAAGGCAGGATGCCTATCCTATATTTGCAAAATACTACGAGAAATACTGTCATTTGGCTGGCTGTCACAAATTTCAATCAATTCTTTTAAGACAGAGAGTTATGGCTATACTTAACTTTTGACGAACGATTAGATAAAAAATTTGAGACACCTAAAGATGGGTGCATTGAAATAGGCAACAATTTTTTATTACTCAGTAAATTAATGAGAAAACATTTATGATTTAAACAATATAATATTGTATTAATAAATAATATGAGTAATTATGTAAAACTGATAAAAATAAAATTAATTTTTATGTTCAACACATTACATTTTCCCCAGATAACATATAAATAGTGACACTTAAATGTAGCTTTTTTTTTTACCAATCAGAAAAGTATTTACTGTCACAAACAGTCGTTGCGGCTTCTTTGGGATTTGGGTAACTGTTACATCTTGATTTTTGGGGCTGTCCATTAATTATGTCAACAAAATAGGGGGGAGGGGGGGTCAGAAAATTTTTGACAATTGTTGACAAGGGGGAGGGGGGTCAAGAAAAGTTATATACTTTTAAAATTTAATATAATTACTTAAATGAAAATTAAGCAGCGTTTGTAGTCCTGTGTTACGCACTCTCCCAACATTCAGTATTTTAATAAAACTAACTATATTCCTACTAATTTTGCCACATAAACATTTTGGAAACCACCTTGACACACAATGTCGAACAATGGATGAAGAGTTGGAAAAATTAAACTTTAAATATGCTGGTGAAACATTGACAGAAATATGAAAGCAAGTAAGCATAGACAATTTTCCAACAGCGGCGGAGTGTTTAGTGCCAAAACCATGTAAGAAAAATCAGTACTTTCAACAAATTGTCAATTGTTGTGAATTAACTTGTTGCCAACCGATGAGAAGCTCACTTTATATTATTGATGATAGATTTTATCCCCCCCCCACCAATTCCAGTCCGCCAAACTAATGAGGGTCTTAAAGAACCAGATGTATCTGATATAAACTCAAATAGATTTCCATCTAAATTTTTCAATTCTAGTCCGCAGTTTAAATCATTCTACCTCGATCGGCAAAAGCATTCAAAATTCTTCCATTTGATATATATTGTCCATCTATTCAGTTGCTATTGTTGGAACGGATCTGTAAAATCTGTCACCTTTATGTTGCTTCCTTCGCAAGCCATGTTAAAGAATCATGTTCAACAGCACCAACAATGTGTGCCTGGGCCCAGTCAAATACTTCGAAGAAAGAATTCGTCCAATGCGAGTGGCTGTCAAAGATTAAAGAGAGCTCATACAAATTATTGCTTATGTGGGTGATAGTAAGCAGAATGGCTAGGATGAAGAAAATGTTGACTTGTCTGTGTTTCGGTTCCACAAGAAATTATTCAGCCAGAACATATGCCAATAATAACAATTGAGGAACATGTAGATTATGAGATTTGGATTTGTTTATAAAAAAAAATATGTTAATAATTAAAACTGTATTTATAGTTTAACTTTTTAATCTCGTCTCTGCTTGAAGTTAGGAACAAGTCTTTAAAATAATTAAAAAGTCTTTAAAGTGTTATATTAATTTGAAATATGTTCACAATTTAAAGTAGTAATGTGTATACATTTTTGTAAACTCAAGTAAACTCTTTCTGTTTAGAGTAAGCCTTTGTAGTTATAAATAGGAAATATGTTTATAACTTACAAGTTTATTAAACTTTTTTTTCTAAACATTTTAATATTATTCACTTTTTTGTTGTAGTTTAAACTAGTTCATTTAAAATATTGCTTTTCCCCCACTTTATTGTTATGTTAGGGGGGTAATCAAATGTTGACGTAATTTTATGGGGGTCTCTGGAAGTTTGACAAGTTGTTGACAAGGGGGAGGGGGGAGGTAAAATTGCCAGCAAAAATTTGTTGACATAAATAATGGACAGCCCCTTTACCATTCTTTGAACTAAAAAATAACAGATATTTGCAATATAACACAATATACACAAATCAATAAAAATTTCAAAAGTTGTGATAATTATTTTCTTAGCTTTAGTCCTTTCCATATCTATCACATTGTAGTACACAATGTGGTTAAATGTTAGGAATAATCCTATCAATTATTACTGATATATGAAGGGCTCAAAAATGTTACTTCATACAATGATTAGACCAATCCAGCGTTTAAAAAATCTCATTACTATTTTTCCCTGGCGCGATGACTCATTCAAAGGCTGGACTCTAATGACTTATTTGCATCTGTTTAGGCTATCAGCATGAATCATTGAATGTATTGCCAATGGAATAGTATGACTATGTTTGTTCTTTTGCTCATTGGAAATCAATCTTCAACAAACCTACTATTGTTAATGTTTGCAACAGATATATGTGTGTTTCATTACACTGTATTGTGTCTTTTCCGACTAAATGTTAGAATAGTACATGTCTTTGGTATATATCCATGTTACGCCATGTTATAAGTTATAGTAATGACAGTAATGTAGATTACATTGTTCCGATCTTGTTGATTTGGTTTTGAAACGAAACGCCTTCGAACCATCAATATCGAACAGTTAAGCTATCAGATAAAGGAGCAATGTGCCTTTTTTACTCATAACAATAAATTTTCCCCTAATAAAACAGCGATCAAATGTCATCCAACTCTATATAAGTTATTGAGAAAAAATTTGTTTGTACGACCGAAGTGTGCGCACCGAGTCGCGAAGTCATGCGCCGTCTAACAAATCTATTATTATTTTTTTTTTGGATTTTTACCGAGGTCAATTTGTATGGGATAGAGTGCGGCGATGGTTCGATAAGCCATTCGGGTATAACATGATCTTTGGAGTGGAGAGTGGGTGGGTTGTAAAAATATCAAAATGTGATCGGGTGGGTGGGGGTAATTTGCATTCTGAAAATGACTAAACAGTTTTAGTGAATTATTTTAGTTTGTAAAAATAGGTAATTAAAAACTACAATGTTTTTTTACTGAGTTTAACTTTGCTTGTAGCTTAAAAGAAATTTAAATTTTAGTTAGCAACTTTATAGTTAATTATTGCCCACCTCTGGTTACGATACCGGTAATAACCTATATACATTATTATTAAAGTCTGAATATTTATTTTAATTGCCTATAGGCACTATTGAAACAGTTTTATTGTGTCCCACATCAAGATTTGAATGGTCAAGGCAAGACAAAGGAAATTGGTAACTGGCATTGTCTAGCTTCACATCCGTAATAACTACCCACCTCGTGAGCTAAGAAAATAAAGAAGCTTTCTAAAGCATTACTTACAGTCTTCGTGAATAACAAATTTCTTTCAATTTTTATGAAATATTTGTAGTCCATTAAATCAAATAGCTCTCTGAAAAAATAGCACAGTCAGAAGGAAAATATCAGGGAAGTTGGCTCAGTATCCAAAATTGCCTTAGAATTTAAACAACTAGCTACTTTGAAATAACAAAATCTTTAAATTTTTGGCTTTTAGATATTCTACATTAGACTTACCATGGTTAAAAAGAATGATCACTATTATAAAAAAGAATTACCTACCACAAATGTACAAACACATTTTTTTCTTAAAAACCAAATATAAGTAAGTTATATGATTGATTAATCTTTGTTTTTAATAATATTAGAAATATATATATGATTCGTGAGGTAAATATACAGGAGGGTGGGGTTCTTTATTATTATTTTTTTTATGTTAAATATATCTGACTATTGAAAAACTTATTCATTTAGCGATCAAAGAAAACTTTGAAAATACAACTTATCTAAAAAAAAAGATATTGAGTAAAATACAATAAATGTCATTATTATACTATATTCAATGAGAGAAATTCTTGTATTAAAAAGGTCATTAATTAGTATAAATATTGAACAACTGAAACTTGGTGTGTACATGTCGTTAATCCATATTGATATTCAAGAACTGAAATTATAGTTTTAAATGTCGTTAATCAGTAATTTCCTTCAACGACTGAAATTATTGTTTTAAAATGTAGTTAATCACTATATTTACTGAAAGATTGACATTAAGAAAACTGAAATTATTTTCTTAAAAATGTCATTAATCAATATAAATTTAAAACGATTGAAATTATTTTGTTTGAAATGTTGTTAATCAGTATAAATATTAAAATGGTCGAATTTTTTGTGCTAAAAATGCAGGTAATAAGTAAATAAGGTATGACTGAAAATGTCATTAATAAATAATAAGTATTAGAATGACTGGTAAATACAAAGTATCATTAACAGTTTGTATTGTTAAAAATGCTCTTTTTTCTATAAATTAATTATATTAAATAACCAAAAGTTTTGTTGAAAATGATGTATACAAAGATATTTATGAAATTACTAGTTTTTATAAACTTCGAAAACAGCTTCCAAGCATTGTAGCTGTAGTTAGGGTTCGAAGTCGCGTAACGTTACGCGTAAGTTGTCAGGGAATTACGCGTAATTTACGGTAACGTAATTTTGGAAAATTACGCGTAAATTACGGTAATTTAAAAATGCATATTTGACGGCCATTTTTAATTGTTTGTCGCAATTCGTAGTGTTACCGTGGTGATTAATTAATTTCAGTGATTAGAGTACCATCTACATCCGGCCACAAGCCTAAACCGAAGTATTCGTTTGGTAAAACAGCGTAAACCGCACAGTATATTGTTTGTTTTAATCGTTTCAGTAAATATAATAAAATAAATATTTTCAATAAGGAAGCCAAAGTCTGGTTAAAAAAAGACAAAATCATAAACATTTTCGATTAAGTACACAATGCCGCCATGAGCTGTATGGCAAGCGGCCGCAAGCCAAACGAAGCAGAAAACAAAAAAATCCCAAAAAAAAAAAATTTTTTTTAAACATTATCTACAGTACAGTACCTGTGATTTTTTTTTTGGGGGGGGGCTGTTCTAAGTTTTTAAAGGCAAATATTTGACAATGTTTCATGAGTTACTGTCAGCAATAACATTTTAAATGAAGCCCCCACCCGCCGTTGATTATCTATATATGTTCCAAATGTCATGAAACGTATAGAAAACATTTTACTGTGTATAGTGCTTCCGTCGATCGCGTCGGCCGTATTACGCTGCGTATTGCACCCACGTCGTTCGTATTTCGATGCGGATTGCACCAGCGTCGATCGCATGTGCCGTCTTTTGCTGAGTTCGGCACCCGCGGCGGCCGTATTAGACGGTATTACTCAAAGCCAAAGATGGCCGCCGCTGATGCAGTAAGTACACGACGAAATACGTGGACACCGCGGCAAATTAGTATGATCGGTAAATTACAAGTAAAAACATTTGAAAACATTATTAAAAATACACCTACTAGCAATCAGTGAGCGTGAGCAACAAAAGAAACATACTTTTTCAAGTACTAGGCATTAGTGTTACGCGCATTTTGGCGTAACTACGCGCGCCAATCTTACACGTAATTTTCGAACCCTAACCAGCGTCGATCGCGTGTGCCATCTTTTGGTGCAGTTCGGCACCCGCGGCGGCCGTATTAAGCAGCGCATTGCATCCGCCCCGCGTTGACCGTATTAGACGGTATAACTTAACCAAAATGGCCGCTGCTGATGCAGTCAGTACACGTCGAAATACGTGGCCGATGCGGACGACGGGCAAATTAATATGACCGGTTAATTACAAGTAAAAACCTTTGAAAACATTATTAAAAATACACCTACTAGCAATCAGTGAAGCGTGAGCAACAAAAAAGAAACATACTTTTTCAAGTAATTAGGCATTAATAGTACGCGTAATTTTGGCGTAACTTACGCGTAAATTACGCGCGCCAATCTTACGCGTAATTTTCGAACCCTAGCTGTAGTGCTATTAAAGCGCGCGATTATTGTTTACGCTAGTCACAATTACTCATTAGTACTTGTTTAGTGAAAAACCATTTAAAACAATCTTAGATTCCGTTCTTTTGAGGAAAAGGAAGATAGAATTTAAGGACGACCCATACCCTTCTAAAACATTTAAAATCAAAATTCTGGTAGATACGATCAACATTTTAATTCATCCTGGTATATACAATATTGTTTGACTTTTTATTTCATTATATCCAAGAATGTAAGTATGAGGAAAAGCTTATAGCAAAAGCTTTATGATGGTGCTCCATCCATGGCTGATGAATATAGAAGGATACAGACTTCTATCAAAACTTAATTCGAAAGTATTATTCTTCAATAATGTGCTCACCAACTAAATTTAATTTTGGAGTAGTCCGTGAGCTGGGCATTATAGAATGCAATACATTCTTTCAAACTGTGGCATCATTTTCTACTTTCTTCAGCAAATCATCAAAAATATTACAAGCTCTTAATCGATTAGCAAACAGATGCCTCCCAACCATATCGTATAATATGAAATTATAACCAGAATAATTGATTTATAACATTAGGTTTCGAAATTTTGTGGTTTTACTTTCTATTCCCGCATCAGTCACCAGTTGAAAGGTCGTTTTCTGTACATGTTACGGGTCCTTATAATGATAACACAGCTCAACAAAAAAAATTTTTTTTGTGAATTGCCAAGAATGTTTGAATGAATTTATAGCAATTCATGGGTGCTGATTTCAAAACTGCTACTACTTTTTCTAAATTGGCTCTAGTTTCTGAGATATTGACACCCTTGAAAAAATGATTGTAAATTCCTTGTGTAAAACAAAAATGCAATAAGTTTGGTGTCTGTTGTGTCTAATTGAAATTATATCTGAAGTTTTACAGCGCCATTTCTGAAGCATGACGGCGGTTGGAAATATTTTATTTTGTTACGAACCGCTGAGATTATATATTTCGATGATGACATAGCGTTATGACATCACCACGAAGTTGGAGATCGATTAACGAGGCGCGGTCGCTTGAGAAGTTTATAGAATATTTCTCTCTCTCTCTATCTCACAATTGGTGAGTAAATTTTGTGTACTACGTCAAATTGTATAGTTTAATTCGAAGATTGATTGTATTATATTACTTACAGTTTAATTTAACCAATCAAGTTATAACTTGGTTTATTTTTCATTTTATCTCTGCTTTCAAAGACATCATGAGTTCATCACGAAGATGCTGCAAAAATAATCCGAATGTATTCTGTTACATCTGTGGAGAATACATGATTGAAAAGCAAAAAGAAATATAACCGAATTTTGTGCAGCAGGCATATTTGGCTTATTTAGGTAGAAGCTGGAGACCAAGACAGTCTTGGGCTCCAAGGTCTGCAAAAACTGTGGAGAGCCTACGGTAGAAGAAAAGTCTAAGTTTCGGTGTACCAATGGAATGCGAGATCCGAAAGACCATTTTGTTGGATTGTTAGTTTTGTATTGTGAATGTTAAAGGCTTCAATCGACACAAGAAATCTAAGTGGGATTATCATGATCTTTAATCTGCAAGGAGACCAATTGCACATAGCAGTGAAGTTCCTATACCAGTGTTTACTAGATTATTATAGCTTTCACCATCAGACTCCGACGAGGGGCAAGATCTGGAGTTTTTGGCAGGTGAAAAAAGAGAAAGCGATTATGAAGGAAGTTCTTCAACACCTCAACCATTCAGCCAAGAAGAAAATGACCTGATACGAGACCTAAATCTGTCCAAGCAAGCATCTGAGCTTTTAGCGTCCAGGCTCAATGAAAGAAATTTTCAAACCAGAAGTTAAAATAACATATTATCGGAAAAGAGAAGAGTTTCTTTCTTCCGTATTCCAGCAAATAGAAAGATCTTGTTTACTGCATGACATCCCTGGACTTCTGCTCCAAATGGGACTACAAGACTACATTCGAAGACTGGCGTCTTTTTATAGAGTTCCATCAGAAGCTTGAAATTAGTTCTGTTGCACAATGGTAACCTTATGCATCTCTTCCCATTGCTCACTCAACAACACTTAAAGAAGAGTATGAGAATATCAAAACAGTATTGCAGAAAGTCCGTTATTATGAGCATCAGTGGTAAAGTTGTGTTGATCTAAAATGGTAAACTTCTTGCTTGGGCAGCAGTCAGGATACACAAAATGCCCATGATTCAAGTGCCTTGGGATAGCAGGGCAAGGCAAGATCATTGGACAAGAGTGACATGGCCTGCAAGGGAAGCCATGACTGCAGGTAAAGAAAATATCACCACAAGCCACTGGTTGACAAAAATAAGATCATTCTCCCAAATTGTTTCATATCAAATTAGGTTGAATGAAACAATTTGTTAAGGTTTTCTATCAAATCATAATTGCTTCAAGTATATTTGTAGATCATTCCCCGGATTGAGCATGGAGAAGCTGAAAGCTGGTATTTTTGATTTGGTCGTCAGATTCAAGAACTCATCAACGATCGAAATTTTACTACTCTTATGGATCACTTAAAGCTTCGGAACAGTTTTGTTTTGTTTCAGTTGTCAGGAACTTCAGGTAATAACAGAGCAGATAATTACGAAGAACTTGGGCAAGATATGCTCGCTAACTTCAGAAACATTGGAGCAAATATAGCATCAAGGCATATTAACGCAAATAGTCATTTAGACAATTTCCAGGTAACCTTGGGGACTTCAGTGAGGAACAAGGGTGAGAGGTTCCATCAGGATATGAAGGTGATGGAGGAGAGATATCAAGGAAGATGGGAGATGGACACATATGATGGCTGACTACTTGTTGGAGCCTCCAGCGCAATTGCCCCAACGACACACAAAAAGAAGTTTCGAGCAAAACAGCGATTTGCTAATGCATTACCATAGACAATTAACATATTAATTAATTAGACATAATTAGTTTTTCAAATGAAAATGTTTTCCCCTATAACACTATTACATATTTTTTGAATTACTTCTGCATGACCATTAACAGTTTCACTACTATTTGTTAGTATACTATTTTACTTCATGCAATTTTTGACAATTTTCAAACACGGTGCATACATTATTTCATTAATTTTAATTATCTCGTAAAATGAGCCAACTAGCAAAAGCAATTTACATAATCTAAATCAGCATAGTTGACTTGGTATAAAATGATTCAAATATCACTGGCAATGAATTCACCGTTTACCAGTGTACGTGTAGAAGGTGTAATAATTCAGACAACACGAATTATGAAGTTAACTCCAGTGAAGTAACATCAAACAATCATTAACTTGAACATGAACTGACATAAAGGTAAATCCAGGAGGAGTACAATAGCAAACTGTAAATATGCAAATTCATTCACATCGATGGCCAAAGCTAGACTAACTATAAAACAAAGCATGGGCTCCCAACTGTCGAGCGTATACGTCATTTGTACCAAATGACGTATCATTTGTACCAAATGACGTATACACCAAAATCTACAATAAGCTACAACAATGAAATGGCGGAATGACGCCATAGCTACTGCAGTGGGCGGAGCCTAGCGAATTGCGTCATCAAGCTTAGACTATATTATTTCTCCACAGTACATATTCATAACCAATACCAGAAAAGAGTAACTTGTTTAAATTAATGTCAATCGAAAAAAATCACTTCTCTAATGAGAAAGAAAAAATCTTACTTTAATAAAGTTATTCTAACAAAAGAATTGAAGAACGGAGCTAAACTATTAGTAGAGTAAATTAAGCATGTAGTGATTTTAAGTTACTGGTATAAGGATTTTATGTAAAGTATTGTAGTACCATAAATAATGAACGGTAAATCACTTATCGTCAATGAAGGCCGTGAATATCTGAGATAGATATTTTAAAATTATTATCATTATAATAAATTATATAGATTACAAAGATAAGTGAAATTTTATTGAATTTGTGGTTGCATGAGCATTGACGATGCACTGAACTGTTTACATGTTTAGAAATTAAAGATGTTTTATGCAGCTAAAAATTACAGACCACCGCAGGACAAAAAAGAGTTCCGAGTACCATCAGACTCATCATTTTCTATCTCCAGCTCATTGCAAATTTATCCGACTTATGCTGCCATTAAAAGAATTGCCCAAGAAAAAATCTACAGCAGTTTTCACAGGAGCATATGTTACGGTTACCTGAATGTCCTACCTATTTGTTGTGGCGACAGAGTTTAGTACATGCATGTCTCCTTCAAAAGTATGGCTAACATCCTTTAAATTAGCAAGACACAATGCCAAGCAGTAAAGAACTGATGTACTATTGAGAAAATGCTGGGCAATTGTGTGAGCAGTAACATAAATCGCCAAGTAAATTAATAGGAAAATATTTACCATACTGACTTATCATTAATTACTTGCAGCATTAAGCAAAAGACAGATATACCATGTTCCAAACTGATATATAGTTGCTTTTACTTCTACAGCCGCCAGTTTGTCATCGAAGCCATTCCGGGAAAGCAAGATGCATAGGTTTAGATTCTGTCAAGACTAATTAACTGAAAAATATTGTATACTTATCTTTAAGTCGTCAGAATAAAAGAACGAGAACTGAAACTGCCAAGCCAGCAGAGTTAAAATTCAGAATGTTTAGGGTTTGGATATTACGTAATTAAATAATAAGAAATTGAAGGGCGAGAGAGTGAAACCATTCGTTAGCTTTAGAAGATGAAGTTAGATACAGAGTACTATAGGAAGAGATGTGGTTTTGGAATTTCAGTCCGTCGAAGGAAGACATTGATATTGTAGATATGTTGTGTTTTGAGTGTGATAGTGTCAGTAGACGGCGATAGTGCTACTAATAATAATACTATCTCTCACTATATATACACTATGACAGAATGTAATATAAAATATGATACCTTATCTTACTAATAAAATCCCTATCTTGGCGTCCATCCGTGCAGAATGGGAAAGCCGTCGCTATAAATAATATACGATGTCATTTCCCGATGGTACAATTTTTTATTTTCCTACTAATAAAGTGTTATCAGATTGAGATGTCACTATAAATAATTCTGCACTTGGGATATCCTCTATGGCGTCATTTCCCGATGGTACAATATTTTATTAATTTAAATGTATACTATTTGTAAAATAAGCGCGGAGAAGAAATCAGCCAGTTGTAAATATTACATTGCTAACTATATGCTTTTATTGTCTTGTTGCAGGTTTGCGTGTAGTTTTTAAACTCATATTAAACATTTTATTGAGATAAAAACCTTTAGTTGCGAATGGTGTTTAGTTTGGCTTGGTCGCGTTAGCGTTGACGGGTAAAATGTAATTTGTGACGTATGAAATGTAGGTTGATTTGGTTGGTTTAGTTGGTTTGGTTGGTTGGTTTGGATAGCTGGTATGGCTGTTTGGTTTGGTTTGTTAGCGTTGACGGGTAAAACGTAATTAGTGATGTGTCGGCTTGGTTGGTTTGGTTGATTGGATTGGTTGGCTCGGTTGGTTTGTTTAGTTGATTGTTAGCTGGTTTGGTTAGTTGGTTTGGTTGGTTTGATTGGTTGATTCGGTTGGTTTGTTTGGTTGGTTGTTTGGTTTTGTTTGTTCGTTAGCGTTGACGGGTAAAACGCAATTTGTGACGTGTGAAATCTAGGTCATTTCTGCACATAAGGAAGGTGGCATAAATCAGCACCTAATTAACCTAATTAAACGTATTTAAAAATTCAGTAGTTAAATTGATTAGGAAGGGGTTTATCATTGCACCTAGATTTCCCGCAACGCCGGGCTTAATATCTAGTTTAATATAATACAAAATAAATTACACTAATAATTGATTCAATGTGATACTGCATTTAATATAACATAATATAAATCACACTAAACTTGAAAAACAGTCCTCTTTTTTCTATTCTCGTCAACAGTCCGTGCGTCCTATATTCTCGCCTCCGTACAATAACAAATTCATATGGTGCGCTACTTCAGGGAATTCCTCTAAATCTACATTGACACTATTTTTTATTGTCTATCTATCTATCTATCTATCTATCTATCTATCTATCTATCTATCTATCTATCTATCTATCTATCTATCTATCTATCTATCTATCTATCTATCTATCTATCTATCTTTATCTATCTATCTATCTATCTATCTATCTATCTATCTATCTATCTATCTATCTATCTATCTATCTATCTAATCTATCTATCTATCTATCTATCTATCTGTATCTATCTATCTATCTATCATCTATCTAACAATATGTCATCTATCTATCTATGTCTAACTACTTTCATTGTACTTACAAGTTACATCACTTTCCCTCTCGGTAAAATAAATTGCATAAAGTGTGCAATTTATTTTTTTAAATGCAGAATTAACAACAATTTACAGCAAAAATACCACTCCCATAAAAATAATATACAAATCAACTTTGACCACATAATGTCAGCAAATTAAAACATATATATATATATATATATATATATATATATATAAAAAAAAGACACATATTTTATCCATATACATCAACATAAATATCTTGATAATCACCTCCTAACTTAACATCTCTAAATAAACAATTTACAGCAAAAATACCACCTCCCATAAAAATAATATACAAATCAACTTTGACCACATAATGTCAGCAATTAAAACATATATATATATATATATATATATATATATATATATATATATAAAAGACACATTTTATCCATATACATCAACATAAATATCTTTGATAATCACCTCCTAACTTAACATCTCTAAATATATCAACATAAATCTCTTCCATAAATTTCATATCTTTAAAGTTCAATTTTAAGAAAATACAGCTATACATCAACGTTACATTTATTGTACTTTTGTCTCCATGCGAACATTTTTTTTCAAAACCAATGATGGCAAATCTTTTACCACCTACCAGTATATCTTAGGATCCTTCAGAGGTAAAGAAAATAATTTTACTAACGTCACATACATAATTTCATAGAGTTTTCCTTAAAAATGTGGATTAAGCATTAGTGAAATATGTTTCTCCTGAAAACAGAGAAGGCAGACATTTTCCCAACTACATTAATGTGTAGGCTCCTTTTAGAGTTAAGGGGAAAAAATATCAACACTTATCTCTCTCAAAATGGATGAGTGAGAGAAAAAAAATGGCTAAATATGGTGATTGTGAAAAACGTAGAAAATGTTATGTACATACAGATAAAGGAGGGAAACTAAGAGCGACATTATGATATGAAGAAAAACACTGTGCAAAATAAAAATGTGATTACCTCAGTAGTAGTCATGATATGCAAAATAATAATGAAAATTGAAATGAAATAGGAAGGCAACATTACAAATGCGCAACAAAAAATCAATTGTTCATGTGGTCATACCTCACTTGAGACCTTTACCATGATGTCAGCCTTGAATGGTTTCGATGACAAACTGATAGTCTGATAGCGACCATCTGATTAGTTTGGAATTCGGAAACTGTTTCTTGTTTAACGTTGCCAGTGGCTTATGATCTATCACAATGGTGAAATTTTTCCTGTAGGTACTTGGCGAGTTTCATTACAGCTCATACGATGGCGTAGCATTCTTCTGATTGTACAGCAATTCATCTCTGCTTGGGTTAATATTCATTAATGTAAAGAACGGGATGATATGTCTCGCCGTGCTTGAAGGAGGCATGCTAGCAGGCCAGTACTGGAGGCGTTGGTCTCGGGATCAATGTGGAGGGACATTCTGGCAGACTCAATATTGGTTCTTGTGAAACATTTCGTTTTATGGTGTGGAGTGAGGGTTGCACTTGTCCATCCATATGATCTTGCTGGGCTGATTCTTCTGGTTAGTTCTGTTAATGGTAGCATCAATTCTGCTAAATTCTGAATGAACTTCCGGTAGAAATTGATGAGTCCTGAGTGATCCGCTGACTCTTTCTAGTTTGGTGGTGGTCTGATATCCAATATTTTTGTTAGTGTTGAGGACAAAGAAGAAATCGTGCTACAGTCGACCTTGTGAGTTGTAAAGGCTGTTTAGTTGGCGTGATCTCTGGTGCCATTACCCTCTGCTTAAGTCTAACTTGGTATAAATACTTGCGTTGGCTAGATTGATGAATATGTCCTCCATGTCTGGTAATGTCTGGTTCCATTATTGTGACTTTGTTTAACTTCGATAATCGACACAGAGTGTAAGGCATTTGTCCTGACTTCTTCTTCACCAAAACTATTGGGGCTGCATATGATGAGTTGGACGTTTCTATTAATTTTAGCTTCAAGAGTTTTGTACTTTCTTCCTCAACGTGCTTCCTGTAACGCAACGGGTACATACTCCGTATGTTACTGCCTGAATGGTGTGTTAGATGTGAGGTTTATCTTGTGTTGTATTAGAACATGGTTTGGTTAGGGAATCCGGTGCTGAAAGCTGTTGAACAATGGTTAGCGTCTGCAGCCCTTAACATTTCAATTTCCCAACTCTAGGCTCTCTCGTTTGCTCGTTCTTGTCTCTCTTTTTCTTTTTGTTCCGCTTCGTATAATCTTTGCTTCTATCGGTCTTGTCATGCTTCTGCGTATCTCGACAAACTTCAGTTTGCCGGCAGCAAGTAGTTCTTCCATTTTGTTCGAAGTATGTTAAATATTTTCTGAATATTGATATTAGTAGGGCTCTCTTGGACAATTAAATGTTGTCCTGAACTTCTGACACCAAATTGTCAGGACGGCGATGGTGCTACTAATAATAATACTATCTCACTCACTATATATACAATATGACTGAATCTAATAAAAAATATGATACCATATTTAATATACCACAATATAAATCACACTAAATTTGACTCAATATGATACTTCATTTAATATAATAATATAAATCACACTAAACTTGAAAAAATAGTCCCCTATTTCTTCTCGTCAACAGTCCGTGCGTCCCGTATTTTCTCGCATCCGTTCAATAACAAATCTATTTGGTGCGCTACTACTGGGAATTCCTCTAACATCTACATTGACACTATTCTTTCTTGTCTATCTATGTGCATCTATCTATCTATCAATCGATCTATCTGTCTATCTATCTAACAATATGTCTATCTATCTATGTCTGTTTATCTACTTTAATTGTCCTTACAGATAGTTAGAAATTGAAAGCATATTTATATGTAAATTTCTATAATATAGATTACAAAGATATGTTGTTTAATTGACTTAATGTAGCTGTATTGCTAAACGTCCAATGTCAGACATTTACTGAATGTAACCAGCCAATCTTCACAGTAGCCGGCCAATATCAGACACTGACAGGTCAAAGTCAGACACTGACTGATCAATGCTAACGTGAACATTGCCAGAGCCTATGAAATAACTATCGATCACATTCACATCAATTTAATAGCAGTCTCTGCTACTACAGGCTGTACTATGTACATGAGACACCTGTATTGTTACTGCTGCTCAGGCCCGTAGCCAGGTCAAAGTAAGCAGGGAGGCACCAATACCCGGCAAGGAGGCATCTTTACTTTTTCTTTATTATCCCCTCTTTTCTTTAAGCGGGGGAGGGGCATCAACATCTAGCGGGCGGGGCACTGCCCCCCAGCCCTGTTACGGGGTTGCTGCTGCTGCCACATATCGCAAAGCCAGCAGTAGTCCAATAACTGTAGTTTCCGAAAAAAACCACGGCCTAAGGCATTTTCTGTCGTACTCTTCTTTATAGCCACATGCTCACTATTCTGTTTAAGGTGATACAACTATCAGGTTAGGTGATTCATCATTGCATGGGGTAAACAAATTTTCTCCGATTCTAATGCATTGTGGTTCATTTTTTTCCTTTTTGGCAAGAAAATCAACAAAACTAAACTTTTGGAAAAAATGACCACTTTTAGAGGTCGCTCAAGCGACCCGAAGTTTCACTGTATGAGATAATGCGGATAGTTATGATGTGTCACTTGCTGCTTTTTATTATAGTGCAATTGTAAAATTAAAAGTATACCGTGATATTTAAATTTTAGATTATAATTAATTTTATTATTCATGTTTGCTGGATAATAAAGTAGTTTTTGACTAACTACAAATTATTGAATTGGATATGGCATCCACATCAAGTGGTAATTCACAAAGTGTATTAAAAAGACGTATAACTGAAGTTTGGTTGATTGGACAAACTAATTTTTGTCTGCCTAGCGATGTTCTAATAACCTTGGGTCATGCTATGAAGATGGTTTTCTATAATCAGAATTGAAATCAGAATTTCTATCTAGGCGTCAATGTTACGGAAAGACAATGGAGGAAACTACAGATTATCCAGAGCTGCAGTCACACGTAGACAGATTATCTGTAGTTTTAACTGGGAATGAAGTTGAGAAAATTTTAGGTTTAGCTAAAAAATACCAACCGTGCTGGTAAGGCACATGCCAATGTAACAATACAGCTGTTAAGACGATGGGAGTGTATATGATGAGATTATTGGTAAGTGTTTTAACACAACATCCGTCTACACTGGTGTTTCTAAGGGGACATGTAAATTGTTGCAAGAGGAGCTATTACATTTTGCCAGCAAACATCATGTGCATGAACTGGTCATTGGAGTTGTTGTTTTTTCTCTGTGGCTCCACGCACAGCCCTAACATTCCACTGTTCAAACGTTTTAAACGGTTTCCGGCTAAAGGTTGATCAGAAGCTGTACAGTCCGCTAGAGGATTTTAGACTAGATGATCCGTTTATGGTGGAACACAAACCCAGTGTTGTGTCGTCATCTCCTGCAAGACAGTCTATCAAGTGCCTCATGTTACACAACTCGTGAAGTTTACAGAGGGATGATCAAAACCTGGTTTTTTGATATTTGACTTCAATGTAAGCAACCAACCGTACCACTTGCATTGGCTAGGCGCTTACCATATGGCTCGCTGATGGCGAAAGTGATATACTGCTTCAAGATCAACTTGTTTAGAAATCAGTTCTAGCTCACACATTCAGAGGTAAAGATTTTTGCAAGAATTCTGCTTGTTTCACTCACATTTACGTCAAAGCTTGGATCTCATGTCCTGTGAGTCGTGATGCTCCGTTTAATGATCTATTGTTATTCAAGCAGATCTCACGAAATTCTGTCATATACATAACGGTGTCTGATGCTTATGAAAAGGAAAATTTGAAAACAACCAGAGTAGTCCAGATGTGCTTTTTCTTGAGTTGATTGCTCAAGCGATGCTGAAGACTGGCGAGGATTGGACGGATCGAGTGTATAAAGTGAAGAATTGCACTAAATGCATAACTTTGTAGGTACCATCACTATCTGCAATGTTCAGTCGGTATTATTACCGGTATCAATTCGCCATCAATTGCTCAAGCTAAGTGTATTGTTGATACCTTTAAGGCGTCAATGAAACAGCCGAGCGGTCAGTTGCACTCATGTCGTTATTTAATAAGTCAATCACTAAAACGGAATCTGAAATGCAGAGATTACTGCAAGTTGTAGAAGACAGAGAGTGCCAAATTTTAAGAAAATTACACTGAAGTTATATAAGAAGCGTTGAACTGAAGATCATTAGTATTGTTTATGTTTATAATACAATGTATACATGAATAAACAAGCAGTAACTGTTGCATATCATTATATTTTATGTTATGTAACATTTCAACATGTCTAATTTGCTGTAATTAATGTTTAATGTTGATTTTAAGATAATTTTAAATTTAATGTTTATATTAAAAGAATTCATGTCATTAAAGAAGATACTATAAACTTCAGTCTCGATGAGCGACCTCTAAATGTAATTCAATTTCAATAAAATTTGGCATGAAAGTATAAGAGAATAAAAGGAAAAAATTATCAACAATGCAATATTTACCTGCAAAGATTTTTTGTTTGAATCACCCTACTATCAGGTACATCTTCTTTTATAACCGCATTCTCAGGCATCAATTCTTGGATAACTAAACTAAAGTACCGCCTCTTAGATGATATCAACAGGTACTACATCTGTTTCAACACACCTTCTTTAGTCTCAGGATCAAGATTTCTTGTACTATTACATGCATACATACCTTCCTTTCGTTGATTAACCTTACTTCACCGGCCATTTTTAAGAGAATATCCGACTTAAGGAGATCACAAAACACTGACATGGGCTAATAACATCATACAAGAATGTTTGATAAAATAAAAGCCAGTCCAGTCAGCGCTCGATTTATCGCCTGGGATATCCCCGGCACTGAGAATTGTTTTCCTCCCGGCTCTGCTTTAGCTAATATATGCCTGCCGGGGATGAAATCATAGACATTTACACCCGGCTCTGCAGAATTTTTTTTCATCCCCGGCAATCGAATTTTTCTTAAATCGAGCACTGAGTCCAGTACACAATAAACACTACTATAGACAGTGTATAGCTTCTACAGTTGTTGGCATGGGCGAGAAGGGGGGGTAAAGAATGTCGATGTCAGCAATGTCATTCACATCGAAAACATTTACATTTAATGTATCTTAGTTCATATAAAGTATTATAAACACTCCATTAATCTGCTCTGGTCCGACGCTTCATTCAAGTTTAAGAGCCCATTGTGGCCCTTCAGTGGTTATAAATCTACATCTGTGATCTTTCGTAATATATTTCACACTGCTCTACAAAATCATAACAACATGTTGTGTTAATCTCATTTGTACATGAAAATGTCGGGTTGATAAAATAAAAGAAAAATTGGTAAGTGATAATCTGTCAGTGTCAAACTTGTAGAGGAGTAGATGAGGACAATGAATGGTCTAAAATGGTGTGCATGCACACATACCAGCTGCAAAATCATAGTGCTAGATATGTTTATTCAATAATATGTTTTTCTTAGGCAATGAACTTAACATTTTGTTTACAGTGCACAAATGGGAAAAAGTAATGTTTTAAATTATTTTGTTGCAATAACATTATGATGAAAAAAATATTATCAATTGAACGTGTAACATTGAAAGGTCACGCAAACTTTAGAGCAGTTTCCTCATCGGGTGGTACGCGTACCTTTAAAAGTGCGAAGAGTTTGTTGGAGGTACGAGGCTGCACGGACTGACAACATCGGGAAAAATGTAACAATGAAATGAGGGGAAACAATGACTGTAAAATGGAAGTTTTTTTTACTAGTGGTCCTCAGTATTACGAAAAAAAAGTGGGTAGGTCTACATAGATGTCGAAAGTTTTGGGAAAACCGCTCTAGAGAGGGACATCAAGAGAGATGCAGAAATTACATTGTGCATATTATAAGCAGCTGAAGTATATGGTCTGTATCAAGATACGTCAGAGTACGCAGGATGTAATTTTTATACTAAATCTGGAGCAGCCAATTTTGTAACTTATAAATTTCTTATTTATGTGTGTGTGTATATGCTGGGATGTTAGTAAACATTACAGTCAATAACAAATCATAGAAGACGGCACCAAAACTTTGATTTTTTAAAGTCATCATAATTTATAAAATTATGCCAATGATCAACAATTTTTTTCTCTTAATGTCAAAGTTGCTTTTATCAGCAAGTCATTGCAAAGTACGGAGATATCTAAAAGCACTACTTCTATGCTGCTTAGAAGTGGTCATTCAGATTATACAAAATGCTGAAGGAAATCATGGCAGGGCTACAGACAATGATAAAAGACGGTTGTTCCAGACCTATTCCCAGAGAAGAGAAAGACTCGAGTAGTCGAACCGAATAGTCAATACTGTACACAAAAAAGTCATTGAAAAGTCACTTACGGTTATATAATATTTCAGGGTTTGAAATTTTCAGTTTTTGTTAAAGCCTCTACGGATGACACCGTTAATTTTGGTCCATTAGTCAAATTAGATTTCAATGATTACAATTGGGGGCGGGGTTGGTGAGGTTAATTAACGCTATATTTGAGATATGGTATATTTTCCTTTTTTAATTTTAATAAGCTTGTATTTCTGAGGGTTTGGGGGTTGTTAAAAACGTAATACTTGTTGACAAGGGGAAGAGAATCTAAACTGCCCTCAAATTTTTTTACGTAATTGATGAACTAAACTTACCCAGAATTATATAGTTAAAATATTGTTATGACTTTCTCGGTTCTTCAGCGCACCGCGCAGTCGAGGAATTGAACGCAATGACATAGGAGAGAGACACAGAAAAAAGTGACGTGGAAGCCGGCAAGAGAATGGCCATGATGTTGTTGTTGTTCTTTTGTCTTATGAATAAATACTCTGGAAAGGTGCCCATGCCTGTGTTGTTTTAGTTTATAAACAAGAATCAAGAGTTTACAATAATATCTTCTACTCCGTAGAATTAGAACAGATGTTATGATATTTTAAAGAGACAATAATAAAAATAATACATTGGTCTGTGGATTTAAAGCAGTAGTACTGTCCAAATACGATTTAGTCCGCATCTTCAGACTCGAAAACAGGCATAATTGTAGACACATATTCTTTTTCATTATTATAACTATATATATATATATATATATATATATATATATATATATATATATATATATATAAAGCATTGTTTTTAAATTCTATAAAAATATTTTATATCAATTATCATACAAAATTTGTATAGCAGTTTAAGTTGAAAAAATTACATTCAATAACCCACTCCTCCCCCACCATTTCTTTTCCGCGACTCGTCGTGTTTCCGCAATTACACTAGTTTTTTAATGGTAGTGTTGTTTTAGCCCCAGGTCCTATTTTAGTTCCAATTTTTATTTCGTTTTCTTCTGTACAATTTTTACAGTGAAAGAAGCTTTGTCATTTATTTCAAATAATCTGTTGATTTCTTCTAATGTTTTGACAATTAAATCATATGGGATTGTGAGGATGGTTCCATGCCCAGCCCTGTTTCTGTAGCCACGGCTATTGCATGGGATTGTGTAAGTGATACCTTTCTCAGCCTCCTTTATTTACCCAACAATATCCCGGGAGAAGAAAATTTCCTGGGACCTATCCTGGGTGTCAGCTATCCTGAGAGAGTAACCCAGGTTCTAACCAATGTAATGTAACACCAATAAAACGTTCAGAATCGGCAGTTGTACGACAGTATTAATTTTGGTTCGGCATTGGCTTCACAGAACTATAATGTTGAAAGCTTTGATATGCCTTTCTTCTTTAAGAGGCCTAATGTTTTCTGCGTCTGCGGCCTTAACTGGATGGATGGAATATTTTTTAATTGAAAGGTCAGATAAAAGCTGCACAACGATTCTATCTTCCCGGGCCCCAGCTTTATGGTTGCCAAAAAATTAAATATTAATTTCATTATCTCATGTCATGGTGTCGAATGTTAAAATTCAGAGGCCTCTAAAGAGGCCGTGCCCACAGGGCCCCAAATCCATAGGTTAAGCACTGCTTGGGTTGGTAGTATTATCTTATTTTATTCTCAGTACGATATGTTGTGCTATACTACAATGTATAAATAACAAGTAATCCACCTGCTCAACATGTAGTTTGCTTAACTTACAAGCACTCACTCACGTCTCCTTTTTTTTGGGTCACGTCATATTGAACATCATAAAACATTAAATGAAGAACTGTTTGGAAAGGTCCATTAAAATATTATGAATGAATGAATATTTATCAATGCTAAGGTGTTGTGTGCACAAATCATGTAGGCTATAGTAGAATGTTAGGTTCAGAGTGACCGTCTGGGGCTGTTTCCGTTAAGCTTCTGTACCTATAATGAGGATTATTTTCTTTTGGGTAGAAATATATAGCATATGAACTTTATTTGATGTAATATTAAGTGCCCCTATTCTCAAATGTATTTTAGCTACACAATCTGCTCATGTTCTTGGGGCCACTTCTATACATAGGATATGCTATTTCTTTGTATATAGACTGATTAATAACGCGCTCAAATATATATCAACAATTTTCGCTTAACACAAGCACTCACACAAGTCTCTCTCTCTCTTTTTAAATACGTCGTTGAACATCATAAAACATTAAATGAATAACTGTTTGGAAAGGAGTCCATTAAAATATTATAAAGGAATTTTTGATTTTAAGAGTTTACCCATCGTGAGGATTATTTTCTTTGGGAAGGACTATTTTAACATGTGAACTTTATTTGATGTATTATTAGGTGTCCCTATTTCAAATGGCTTTGGCTATAATAATCTTGTTCATTTCATTGGGGCCACTGCGAAAATGATTGTTATCGCTCAAATATGTATCACCTTTTCAACTCCAACCGAGTGCCTACTCGCCGGTCCGGGTACCGGGCCTTTGTTTACCAGTTCATATAAAAGAATCGACGAATTTAGTCTACATAGGTAGAGGTAATTTAGCATGCAGTCTTTAAGATATTAGTAGAAGTATTCATATCAAAGAAAGCCACATATCAATGACCGATAATACCCTTGTAAAACTCAAGCTTCATCCCAGATTATTATCCTATCTTCTTGTTTAGATCTTTTAGCAAAAGTGCAACACATTAACACCATTATAAGAAATAATTTATTTCTATTATTTATTTCAGATAATTTGTTAAGTACCAAAACGGTTTTAAGTATACAAAAGAAACAAGCAATTGCCTGTTCCATTCTGGACACAGGACGTGTTAGCACATTTTCGTGTTATGTATCAGTACGTTTGTTAGCTTTCAGTAAATACTTGTAAATTTTGAAATGTTTATAAATTCAATTGTGTAATGCATATATTTGTAAAAAAAATTATAAAGACGTTTCTTTATATTTGAAAAAAAAATTATTGTCTCTTAAATCTAACTACAAGTGGTTTGTGGCTACTGAAATAGGACTCATAATTGAAAACATTCTAAATTATAGTCATTTAATCGTCCGAAAACTCCGTCAATTGTTGCATAGCTCTGATACTTTCAATTAAACTCAGAAAAACAAGCTTACTATTTCATTTGGATGAGTTTCTTAATAAATCTTGGTGAAACTACGTGCTGCAGTATTTCGCACCAAATGAACGGGTTAATGAAGGTACAAGGTGTATATATAATATATAAGCCCCTTAGAGCCTCTGAAGCCCGGCCTCAGAGGTCCTATCGCGAAATGAACTTTTGATGTACACATGGCAGGCCACCTACAAAATGATATATACATCATGGGTCTAGGACTTATAGTTGCTGGAGATATAGCGCTCCTTTATTAATATAGCTTATATAGTAAACGGTAAAAAGGCCCCTTTTACGGCCCTGAGAGGTCAGACATGAAATGGAAAAGTCATTTCTTGGAAGGCCAAGACCTACAAAATGATATATCATGGGTCTAGGACTTATGGTTGTTGAGATCTAGGGTGATGACGGAACTGACAGACAAACAGACAAAACGGGGACAATAGAGCATTTTTTTCGAAAATGCTCTAAAAAGGGAGAAAATATGTTAGATAAATAAATTGTAATATTTTGCGTAGAAAATATACTTTCCAATGCCATACTTTTTTTTTGTATACACTTTTTAATATAACTATTAAAATAATTGAGTAATTTTTGTATTTTTGTCTTACTCACTTATGATTAAACAGCAGAAAACCTTCTAGCAAAAGGATGTTTATTGAGTCCGAATTGATTTGATGTTTAATCCAACACTTAACATCTGTAATCATTCTTTCCATATCCAATGCACTTAGCTCTGAAATATATATATATATATATATATATATATATATATATATATATATATATATATATATATATATAATGACAAAATAAACAAACAAAATAAATTTCATAATACAATATAGTCTTAAATCATAGAAGACGGCACCAAACATTGTTTCTAAAAATTTGCTCTATGATCTAACTCTTTTTTCTCTTTTAATTTTACTAAGTAAAACAAACTTTAATGTTTGGAAATTCAAAGAAATGTAATTTAACTAGATGTATTTTAAAAAAATCAAAGTCTTTTGTGTGTGTGTGTATATATATATATATGGACGTCGCTAGAAATTTTTCCGGGGGGGGGGGCATAAATACACATTTTTTAATTTAACTGACAATGCCATACAGGTTCATTTTTTCACTAAATTTATATGTTAAGTATAACATTAATTATTATAGGGCTGTACCGGATTGTAATTTTTAGGATCCTGCAGGAATTGGAACCGGAATCGGATTTAATTTTTGAATCCTGCCGGAATCGGAACAGGAACCGGATTTTACCGAATTAAATAGTAACTCTTCCGAACGAAGTAATAATTTCTCGCCTAACATAAAAAATATATAAGAATGAAAATAGAATACAAATTTAGTTTTAAGTTCTAGATAGCAAAAAACAGTACTAACCATGTAGATCTTAAACAATCTTTTAGTCACTAAAACCCTTCCCCAATCTTGATTTAGGAAAGATAATCAATGAAATAACAGGTTTTTTGTTTTAATAAAATATGTTAATTAAGCTGTACCTAATTTAATCCTGATTTCTACAATCAAACAAAGAAATGGGTAACACATATTAGAAAGTATAATAAACATGTTCATTAATAAATGAATTCCAAATATATATATATATATATATATATATATATATATATATATATATATATATATATACTGTGGCACCACCCGATAGCTTATTTTTCTTTAGTTTTCGATAGCGTCACGGAACCGTTATTTCATTCATACCTTCTTTTAAAGCATCATCTGACTATTTCCATAAAAACGCAAATTAAAATGCATTTCAAATCTAAATCAATATCACTTTAATGTTCAATTAAAAATGTATCTTCAAGTTATTTATCTAAATATGCGAATCCACTTGTATATGACAGAATCCACTAAATTAAATAATTTGCAGAAAAAATTATTGAACTATTTTTAAACTGTTAAAACCCAAAAAATAGATCGTTGTGTGCTCTTTAAAGAAGTTTCTAAACTTTTATAGCTAAATATAGTTTATAGAAAAAACACGGAATCAAAAGTAACGGAAGGTAAGGTGCGTCGTATTACTAGACTAAATACGATTAAAATTTTCCTTTTTAATATATTTTTACTTACATATAGAACTAAAAGGATCGACGTTATTGTATTTTTTTGAAAATGCAGGAAGAAAGAAAGGAAGTTATTGTTTTAACTTAATTGTATAGCGCTAAATATTTCAAAATTATGTTGCGCCAAAAAATTTCTTACACCAAAATTTCAAAAACAACATAGAAATCCGGCTTAAATCCGACATATTTTTATTGGAACCGGAATAATTAAAACTGCCGGAATCTGGCTTAACAGGAACCGGAATCGGAATCCGGTACAGCCTCATTATTGACATAAATAAATGCATTTGAAAATTCAAACATTTTGACATCAAACACAAGAAGGTTTCGATTTTAATTTAATTTTTTGTTAATTTGGCCTATTATAAATTAATTAGCCTTCAAATGCTATTAGCTTTCAGCTTTTTTTTATCTGGCAACTCTTGTTATTATAACCTTCTGCCACTGATTTTTTTAATTAATGTTAATTTAATTCAGACCCTGATAAAAGCATGATTTGAGAGCTGACAATGATGGAAACAGAGTTTTGAGATATGCATGGTTATCAGACTATTCACCGTGGCTTGTATGTTTTAATGTGCCTTTGGCAAATATTGCGTGTTGTTTTCGCAAAAAAGGTAATTCGAGCAAACGGGGGCATTTGTCATCAAACCAGTGAAAATTTAAAGATTTCAACGAAGATGCAATTAGCCAGATGCAAAGCACATGGCACAAAGACTCATGAAGATGCTGTAATTTCGTTGCATGATTGGAAGACAAAGCAGTTTCTATAGATGAGCAGTTGAACTCATCAATTAGAAGATGATTTCAAGAAAATCTTAACTAACTGGGTTCCAAAGAACAAATGGGAAAATGGTGGTTACAGAAGAATTCTCGGATATATTCCTATATTTGTTGTTTGTTTAGTTATTCTTCAAATATATTCATCAAAGCTAGAAGCTGTGACCCAAAAATTGCAGTCAGTGCATTTAGTTGCATTGGCAGTACAAACATACATTGAAGAATTGTTGATCACATTGGCTGTTGATCGACATAATTGTGATGAGAGGTAAAAGGACATTATAGAGTTACAAAAGGTGTTGCAGATGACATTGGTGTCGACATTTAACCTCCACGACAAGCTGGAAGACACATGAACAGGCTTGCGGAGCCGCAATTTATTTCCGGTCTGGCTCCCACAAATTTGACGTGGTCAAAGCTCCGGCACGGCTCCGCTCCGGCACGGCTCCGGCTCCCTATTAATATAGTAATACACGAGACAAAAAAGTTTTGTAATGCGCCACGCAAACATGCCGCTGATAAAAGAAAATTTTGCCGCGTTCACCCCCATAGTCAGGAACTTGAAAAATATACGCATATCGATTTTACTAAAAACAAACCATTTCAGTGCATCCAGAATCATATCATTATTTTCGACCGAGGTTTCACTAGTCGCCATTTTCATAAGTATAAAAAGTTATTTCAATGATCAAATTAGCAAATAGTAAAATGATACATTATTTAAAATATTTTAAAGACTTCAGTATTTATATTTATTATTATAAATTCGTAGTGATCTATTCGGACCCGGTACCAATAAACTCCGATTTTTATTCGGTCCCCGTCCCAATAAAGTCTGGTGTTATTCGAACCCGTAGCAAATATGCACTTAGATTAGCTATACATAAACTTTATTTTTTTTTTTATATAATTCGTTAAACACATGATTTAATCGTTACTCAGTGTCTATGGTTCCACTAAGCGGACTCTGTATTATTATTTTTTCGGGTTCCGTCTAATATTTGCCACGGGTCCGAATGACAATCGGATTTTATTGGGACCCGGGTCCGTATAGCCACAGCCTTATAAATTTATCGACTCTATTTCAGATATTCTGTTTATAATAAATACAGAAAGCGACCATTTTTTTTAGTCTATTACAAATTCGCGGTCAATAATACGAAATGACGCGTTCTATGTGTCGTCGTAGTAAAATGTATTTTAAATGATTGATACAATTATTCTATGAAATAAAACTGTTTTAACTTTATATATAAGTAATATAACAAAATAACATGCCATTAAAAAAATTTCGAGGGTAAAGGATTTAAAACGAACACAAAACGATTCCCCATTAAAGATTTCTTGTGGTGATGTGCGTGCACGCTATCATTTAATCGCTGTTACTGCTGTGGCGTTCGTAAAAATGACAACATTTCGAATTGTAGGAGGCAAACACCAACAAATTCAGAATTTTAAAGCTAAAAAAATTCTGCTGTAAAAACATTTGGGAGCCGTGGAGCCGTCAGATTTTTTTCGGCTCCGGCTCAAGCAAAAAGTAGCGGCTCCCGGCTCGGCCCGGCTCCGCAAGTCTGCACATGAACAGGGAAAATCCAAAAGTTGATATGCTTGAGGGTTATTTTAGAATAAGCGTTTTTATACTCTACCTTTATTCTATTATATCATCGATGAAAAGTCGTTTTAAAAGAAAATAACCTGCATTTTCCCTTTAGTTTTGAATCCCTTTTTGATGACAAAACTAGAAACTCGCATTTTAAGGATCAAACCAGGGCTACGTTGCTGATTGTTACGCATTTGACAATTCAATAGAGGAGAGTGAAACCTGGTATGATATATGGAAATGTAAAAGTAGTAAAGGGGAAAAAACAGAAACAAATGACTAAGTGAGGTTTTAGATGAACCAATATTTTCCCCCATGATTAAGATGGCTTTTTTTACAGCATTGGCTCTTCCAGTGTGAAGTCCCTGTAATGATGAGATGAAATCTCTTAGATCCTTTAAACCACTAATGCGACGTTTTTGGTGCCCCTTCTTCATCCCCACCATAGTCGATAGTGCAATGGTCATGGATGCACCACGGGAGATTTAGCGGGATTCTTAGGCCATGACCTGAAATATCCATTGGTCCTCACCGGAGATCGAACCAGGGACCCTCAGGTCACACATTGAGAGCTTAATCACACGACCATCCGTCCCCTGGTTCTTCCAGTAACAACATGCACAATCGAGAGATCATTTACCACCTAAGACGAGTAAAAACGTGGCTACGCTCAACAACTGGTGCTGATCGTTTATATGGCCTTTGTATGATGAGTATCAAAATTTAAAGAAAATGTTATCAATCGATTTGAACGAATACCAAGACGTTTACAATTTTTGTTCCAGAATAAATAGTTTAAAATTACAATATTATTTCTGTATCAGTGTAATGTATAATTTTATACTTTATTTTATTTTATTAGTAACTGTTTGACACTGAAACCATTTTTTAACATTTACAATAATGTAATCAGTTATACTTGCAGATATAATTATTTTTATGTTTGATATATGTACATTGTCTTCAGTGTAATAAACTTTCAGGAAATTTTATTAAGTTTTATTGTGACAACTTTATGACGTTTTTCCAAAATGTGTGTGAAGGGGGCAAATGCCCCACCTTGCCCATATATATATATATATATATGTATATATATATACTTTTTCATGCTTAGTTTCTAAATGTTAAAAAAGTCTTTTCGAGATTCCATACTTAGCAAAGGTAAAGACTAAAAGATATAACGATATAAGAGATTTGGACTCCTTATGCATTTATTATGACATTTTACTTATTTTACGAACATTTCTAAACAAAATATGGGCTATTATCTTTTGAAATCTACACGAAATTAAGCTCGTTAATATAATAGTGTACTGGTGAATTAAATACAAAAATGTTGTTTTTTAAATAGTTAAATAGAAAATTCACTTAAAGGTAAAAAAAAATGATATCTATAAAAAAGATTAGTATAACTAGTATAGGTATATATATAAATCATATGAGATAGTAGCTGTGCATGGATGTATATTTGATTGTGTAACTTATAAATCCATATAGTTTAAAAAACAAAAAAAACAACCTTGGCTCACCACTCAGTTATAAAACTGTTATTACACGTTGCTATTATTTTTCTTGTATACTTTGGTGTTACGGCAGGATAGCGACTGTCATAAGAGCGACATCAAATGAGCGTCGTAATCAGAATGGCGACTACCATAAAAGCGATTGTCTAAATGGCGACCGCATTATAATAGCGACTGTCATAATAGCGACTGTTATAATAGAGACTGTTATAATAGTGACTATTATAATAGTCAGTTATGATAGAGACTGTTATAATAGAGACCGTTATAATAGAGACTGTTATAATAGTGATTGTTAAAATAGAGACTGTTATAATAGTGACTGTTAGTAATAGAGACTGTTATAATAGTGACTATTATAATAGTCAGTTATGATAGAGACTGTTCTAATAGCGACAGTTATAATAGAGACTGTTATAATAAAGACTATTATAATAGTCACTGTTATGATAGAGACTGTTATAATAGAGACTGTTATAATAGTGACTGTTATAATAGAGACTGTTACATAGAGACTGTTATAATAGAGACTGTTATAATAGAGACTGTTATAATAGAGAATGTTATAATAGAGACTGTTACATAGAGACTGTTATAATAGAGACTGTTATAATAGTCACTGTTATAGACTGTTACATAGAGACTGTTATAATAGAGACTGTTATAATAGAGACTGTTATAATAGTGACTGTTATAATAGAGACTGTTATAATAGTGACTGTTATAATAGAGACTGTTACATAGAGACTGTTATAATAGAGACTTTTCTGTCAACTTCAGAGTGATACACGTCACTCACTGGTAGGAGAGGTGAAGGGCTTAGGAGTCCCTTCGTTGGTGCGATATAAAATATGTCTAGCTATTAGGATTAAGACTAGGCTGTACTGGATTTCTAATTTTTAGATCCTTGCAGGATCGGAACCGGAATCGGATTTAATTTTTGAATCCTGCCGGAATCGGAACAGGCACCGGATTTTTACCGAATTAGAGAGTAATTTTTCCGAAACGAAGTAGTAATTTCTCGCCTAACATAAAAAATATAAGAATGAAAATAGAATAAAAATTTAGTTTTTAAGTTCTAGATAGCAAAAAACAGTACTAACCATGTAGATCTTGAAGACTGTGACTAAAAAACCCTTCCCAATCTTGAGTTAAGAAAGATAACTCTGTCAAAATAACAGATTCTTCGTTTAAAAAAAGTTGTACCTAATTTAACTTGATTTCTATTACAATCAAACAAAGAAATGGGTAACACATATTAGAAAAGTATAATAAACATGTTTATTAATAAATGCACCCCAAAAAATATATACTGTGGCACCCACCCGATAGCTTATTTTTCTTTAGTTTTCCATAGTGACGTCAATGAACCGTGTTATTTCATTCATACTTTCTTTTAAAGCATCATCTGACTATTTCCAATTTCAAATCTAAATCAATATTACTTAATGTTCAATTAAAATGTATCTTCAAGTTATTTATCTAAATATGTGCGAGGAATTTTATCCAAATCGTGACAAAAAATCCACTAAATTAAAAAATCTGCAGAAAAATAAATTATTGAACTTTTAAAACTGTAAACAATTCAAAAATAGATCGTTGTCTGCTCTTTAAAAAAAGTTAAACTTTGATAGCTAAAGAAGTTTATAGAAAACAATGGAATCAAAAGTAGCGGAATATAAGGTGTCGTATTACTCGACCAGGGTCATCAACCTTTTGAGACGGAAGAGCCTAAAGTTATAATTTACAATTTTCTCAATTTTTAAACAGCCACTAAATTTGCTGTTTCAATATTACGGATTTGATCAGGCCGCAATTTGACATCGAAAGAGCCACAACTTGACATCGTTAAGCCTTTTTAATATATTTGTACTTACACCAGTTATCAAAGGCCCGGTACCCGGACCGGCGAGTAGGCACACAGTTGGAGTTGAAAATGGTGATATATATTTTAGCACGTTAACAATCAGTCTATATACTTCTGCAGTGGCCCCAAGGACATGAAGAGATTATTGTAGCCAAAATACATTTGAGAGTAGGGACACCTAATAATACATCAAATAAAGTTCATATGTTAAATAGTTCCTCCCAAAGAAAATAATCTCACTATGGGGTGCAATCATAAACAACTCTTAAAATCATATTCCTTCATAATATTTTAATGGACCTTTCCAAAAAGTTATTCATTTAATGTTTTATGATGTTCAACATGGCGTATATAAAAAAAGAGAGACGTGAGTGAGTGCTTGTGTTAAGCGAAACGCTACATGTTTAGTAGGTGGTTTATTTTACTGTTATACACATTGTAGCAAAATAAGTAATTAGCTATGAAAATATTGCCAACCCGGCAGTGCAGGAACTTTAAGGATTTTAGGGGCCTGGTGGGCTTGGCCTCTAAGGGGGCTGTTTCTGCATTTTACATGAGATAATAACACTTTTTTGACGCTTCTCAAGCTTGGTCCCCGAGAAGAAAGAATCGTTGTGTAGCTTTTAGCTGACCTTCAATTAAAAAACATATAAGATTTATCAATATAAATTGAGTACGCGACCCAGAAAATAATGTGTCTTTTAAAACAGAGGAGCATCAGCTTTAAACATTATAGTTCTATAGTTGCATGACAGATTTAAATTGTTTCAACAAATATTGACATGAGATAATGTACGTACTATTTAATGTAAAAAGATTTTCTGGGGCCCCCGTTAAGCTGCGATAATACTTAAATCTCATTCCCAAGAGAATAATCCTCATTATGGGCTCAGAAGCTTAACAAAAACCCCCCGACTATTAAACGTTGAATCTAACATCCAAGAAACTATAACCTACATAATTTGCACACAAAACTTATCATTGATAAATCTTAATTCCTTCATAATATTTTAATGGTTTCCTTCAAACAGTTCTTCATGTTATGTTTACATGTTCAATATGACTTATTTAAAAAAAAAAAAAAAAAAGAGACGTGAGTGAGTACCTTCCGTAATTTTAAGCAAAACGCTACATGTTTGGCAGGTGGTTTACTTACCAGTAGCATACATTGTATTATAGCACAACGTATAGTACTGAGAATATACTAAGATAATACTGCCAACCCGGCAGTGTCGAACCTATGGATTATTAGAGGCCTCTGCATTTTGACACCGACACCATGACACGAGATAATGAAATTAATATTTAATGTAAACAATATTTTGGGGCAAACCCTCAAGCTGGGGCTCGGAAAGATATAATCGTTGTGTAGCTTTTATCTGACCGTCAATTAAAAATATCCCATCAATCCAGTTAAGGTCATAGACGCAGAAAACATAGGCCTCTTAAAAGAAAGACACATCAAAGCTTTCAACATTATAGTTCTGTGAAGCCAATGCCGAACCAAGTGATTTTAGGCCTCTTCGTGAGCCACACATTTTGACATGAGATAATGTACTTAATATTTAAGTTAAAAATATTTTGGGGGGCCCTCCTCAAACTGGGCCCTCCATACACCCTCTGTGTGAAGCCCTCATCATAAATGGGTTAGTTTGCATTGTAAATCATGTGTGTTGTTATCAAATTAACCCTTATTCAATTCATTCATGTGACGTAATAGTCAAAAGAAAAAAATGTGACGTATTTTTAGTTATGGTTAGTAATAAAGGGAAATAATTGTACATTAGAAATAGATTATTTTAGAAATAAAAACAATTAATAAATATAAATATTACATTATATTGAGGTATTCATAATTTTGGTTTAAAATTTAAATTGTAGAACATAACACAGAATATTAATTGAACGATTTCGTAAATACTTTTATGATAGCTTCTCATTTAATAACAAACTGAACACCATAGATTTATTACGATACTGTGAGATATATACATTACCCTATGAAACAACGTTTCGGTGGCAATTTCTTTCGGAGAGTATCACAGAATAATTTGGCATGAATTTGTGTTACCTCTCCTAAGATCGCTTCTTGCCCTTTTGGTAATGATTGAGGCGGTAGAAAACATTATTACATTGTGATTGCCATTTGGCATTCATGATCTGGCTCAGTCGTATGTTAGTGTACGGTGTTTTGGACACTGCACTAAACATATGGCTGGTCCAATGTCTTTCCTGGCAGCCATGAGACAATTTTACTCGGCTGGCCAGTTGGTAGCCGGATCTTGCATGTTATGAGAAACAGTAAATGTTTCTGCCATCTTTGAATTGTTTATGCCGCCATGTTGGATGACAGACGGAAGTCGCGATGACAGACTGAAACCGGAACATATGATGTAAAATTTGTATTATAGATAAGAACTAAAGCGATCGACGTTATTGTAGTTTTAAAATCAAAGGAAGTTATTGTTTTAATTTAATTGTATAGCGCTAAATATTTCAAAAATTATGTTGCGCTAAAAAATTTCTTACAAATTTCAAACAACAAAGAAATCCAGCTTAAATCCGGCACATTTTAGCCGGAACCGGATTCGGAAACGGATGTGTTAAAACTGCCGGAATCCGGCTTAACAGGAACCGGAATAGCATTCCGGTACAGCCCTAATTAAGACAAGGAATGGTCAAAGAGACGGCTTAAGACTAGGTGGGTAGAAAACAATAGACTTGTAAAACATCAAACACTATAGTAGTAAACCGCTGGCTAGGCCGTTTTAAGGTCATCGTAGGCCCTAGGCACTTTCAAAGTCGTAGACCCTCCCCGACTTCATTTTTAATACTTTT
Source organism: Bulinus truncatus (assembly GCA_021962125.1). NCBI lineage: Eukaryota > Metazoa > Mollusca > Gastropoda > Planorbidae > Bulinus > Bulinus truncatus. The sequence goes on along the minus strand of JAGDYQ010000228.1, from coordinate 67,128 downwards.
CAAGAATGCACCCGCACTTTTGCGATTTAAAATCTAAATAAACTTTCCGCATTGTTTATTCTTATGCAGACCTATGCAGTGATGACGTAGTAATTCTGGTGTTACATCATGCGCTTCGAATTCGTTGTTTATCGTTAATCGTGTGCTTATGTTAATCGTGTGCTTTTTTTGGCTTACAAAATTTAATAAGGTAACGAAAGTACTTTTAAATAACCATGTCTTATGGATAAACAGGAAACACGAGAGGGATATGAGAAGTGGAAGAGAAAGGAGGAGAAAGAAAAAAAAACATTGAAAAAATTCGGGGTTAGTTGCTGCAATTTATGAGCAGAGACACTGATTGCATTACTGGTAAAGCTTGTTATACTAGTAATAATGACATATCATTTACTTCTTGGGCCTCAATGTACACCAACAATCCCGCAATACCAGAAATAATGTAGCCTGACAGTGTTGAAAGTGAACCAACCGAAACAAGTGTTACAATTGAAAGGTATCTGCAAATTCTGTTATGCAAGGTCATCCTGAAGCTGCTGTGTTTGATTTGCCCAGACTCGGACTGTATTAGGGTCAGTGGAGATGCCGGTTTGAAGCATGAGCTGCATGATAAAGAATACAGTAATTCAAGTGATCCAGCTGATTGGGGAGATAACTGCACATCTAAGAAGTTATTAAGCTGAACATCTTCCTTCACAAAATTTGGAGTCAGATTTATTCTAAAAGGTAGACAATTTGGTGACAAGATCAGATATGCACGCAAAATATATTGCTGTAACGTTAACAAATGGTGAAATTGTTAGCGACAGGCTTCTCTATTCTCCTCAACGGGTAAAGTGTTTTGTTATGTGTGCAAGCATAAGAAGTGGGACTATTTTGAGACAGCGTTAATGTGTGTGATTTAAAGACTTGTTCCAAAAAATGTATATTGTAAACAAAGCTCAAGGCGAGAGCCTGGAATTGAGTTAACGACCATCATCAAATTGTATGACAGTCTTGTTCTTAACTTTCATGATACACGCGATAAATTTGAAATGCACGAATGTATAGCTAAAGAGATTCACAAACGGACTATAAAGAATGTACATAACGCAAACGACAGCGACACCGATTTCATGAAGTTGTGGATGATAATGATCCTGTTAGGGATGCTCTAGTGAAAAATTCCATTCTCAGTCTTTTTATGTTTTTTGGATAGACTTATTACTGAGATGGAAAATTTTATGAGCAGCATACACAGCACTACATGAAAGGTTCAACTTTCTTCAGGACAGATCTCTGTCAACTGATCAAACAGTCTCGAAATCCAAGTCACTAACTGAGATGTACCCATCAGATCTGGAAGAAGCATTGACTAATGAATTTCTTGTCCTCAAGATGCTTGCTGATAAGAAAACTGTGGTTGAAATGCTTACAGCACAAATACAGAATCGGTTGGTGCAGCCCCGTAGCGTGAACATTCTACAGCAAGGGCCAGCCAATAGCTGGGGGGGGGGCAGGAAATAAATGTTACTAAGTAGAGCAAACAAGCAGAGGGGCCAGACAAACGCAAAGGGGGCCTGCACCACAGGCCCCCTTCTCGCACGCTACGGGCCTGGGTTGGTGACAAGTTTTCCAAATGTAAATAGTGCTTTCCGGATCTATCTTTCAATTTTTTGGAACAAATGCTGAAGGGGAACGTTCGTTTTCTAAACTCAAATTGATAAAAATGGGTATCTGCGGTTAACGATGGGACAAACACGACTTTCCTCCTGCATTACTTTCAGTTGAAAAATTTTTAATGAGGGAAATGACATTTGAGATCGCCATATGTGACTTTGCTAAGACAAAGAGCCGAAAATTTCAACATACTGTTACAGATTACAGATCCACATCATTGCAGCTTAACTTGATCATGTGCTCATCTCACACTGTTATATATATAGTTACTTTAATACAAACATAATTAAATTTACTGGCTTTCTGGGCTATTTTTCACTTGATGTTTGGCTTTCGCAGGCCCTTGAAAAAGTACGTAGCCATAGGCAAGTGCCTACTGTGCCTAGTGGATAAAGTGGCCCTGCCGCTGGCAACGTCGGACAGTCTTAATTATTTTGAATATTTCAACATTTTTTAAAATCATCTATAACATAGTTGAAATGAACTCATTGACAGATACAAATTTATAAAACATGTCATAGGACTCGGTCGTGGGGGCTGAATTTTTTCTACTGTCCCTGTCCGGGTGTAACACACAACTGGGTGTAACACACACACTTTTATAAATAAACAAACTTACTAAACTAATTTTGAAACATTTTTTGTTGATTAAAACTGTTTTGTGTCATTAATAATCCTAAGGCATTTGATATCAAAAATATTCCAATGTATTCAACCTGACATTCTAGTTTCAGTATAGTTACATATAGTCATGTTTAGGGTCTTGCAGTCAACTGATTAGCGATTTAGAATAGTGACAGTAGAAAGAGACGAAAAAAATATTTTAACCTGGCAGTCTAATTAAGCTGTTGTAAGAGTTGTATGAATTAGTTGCCTTTAGGCTGAGTGACTTTCTATTTTATATACTCCATTGTAGGCCACGGTAAGTTTTTTGTACCCAGCTGCTACAAGGCAGAGACCTGACTAAGCGAATGAAAAAATACGCGACAATGAACATTAATGAATCATTGTTGTACAATATCGAGATCAGTATGATCTGCGATTCCTTCGAGCCCTTGCTCACCATTTAGAAAATAACGTGACATAATTTGATTAACGTTGATCTCTTCCTATTCTGTTTTAAATCTTCTTTTTTAAATCATGCATGTATTGTGTAGTAAATACAAATTAATGTTATTTTAAATTCCTTATTGATTCATTTCATCCTGTTTTAAATCAGCTTTTTAAATCATGTGACTTTGTATGTAGCCTATCTAATTCAATTTGAATGTTATTTTTAATTCATCGAGAATAAAAGAAATGTAATTTGTATTTTCTTTTGCCTTGAATTTGTATAATGAACAGTTGTAACGATGTATTGTATGTGTGTGTTTGTGTGTTTTCTAGGGAGCGACCGATATGCCTTTTTACCGATAGTCCGATACCGATATTTTCCCCAGTAGTTTTTACCGATACCGATATTTTTTTAATCAACAACAATGCCAAACATGTGTTTTCCTCGTGCTACAGCTAATGACGTATGTCAACCCATGCTCACTCCTTCCTGTCATATTTCGTAACACTTCGCCCACACGTAAGTCTTGTCTCCTCCCCCCAACTTCCCATCCCCAAAAAAATACACACAGATGTTCAATAATTGTATCATTCAAGGTCATCCTATTGTTTCAAGGTCATATCGCTGATGCAATTTTTGTGGACGTGACAATTTCGTGTACGGGTTTTTTTTCCTTTTTTTTTAAATCTCGTCTGATCTGGTTATAACTGATATTTACTGATTTTTTTTCTGCAACTCTGTTGTGAAAAAAATGTGTATCGGCAGCCAAACGGCCGATCCGATAGTTAACCCATAGTGCCAATATCGGTTCGACTATCGGTCGTTCCATACAAAATCGGTCGATCCGATATTAACCGATAGTGCCAATATCGGTCCGAAACCGATACCGATCCGATTAACCGTCGCCCCCTAGTGTTTTCAGCTGTTATGACAATCGCTCTTTTGATATAGTCGCTATCTTGAGGTCGCTGTTTCGAAAACAGTCCCTATTGTGAAGTCGCTCAACTGACAGTCGCTGTTTTAACAGTCGCTATTATGAACCTGAGCCGTATACTTTTGAGACTAAAAATCTCGATTTTTAAACTGTGCTTTAATATAGCTGAGGATCGTTTGGCTGAAGTACTGAAAGATATATAGGCTATATATTTGCCGCAAAATTGGATGGTGTATTTAAGAATGAGTTTGGGAGGTCCCTAGAAACTAGATTTCGATTCAGTTTGGACCTACTATAATTCTACGCCATTGTAATCGAACCAAATAATAGATTTAGACATATATTTAGAAAGAAAACGAACTGCATTGAACAATTTATGAGATCTAGTAGTTAAATGTTTGCTAGGCAATATAGCTAATAAATGTCCCAATATATTAATCGATTGAAAGAGGAAGTTGATGTGTTGATGTAAAAACTTTGATATGCCAGTGAATAAGACTCCAATTTGGTGAAGCACTTTTACGGAATACTAATAGATAATAGAATATAAAATGTGTAATACAGTTACATTATAGCTCAGCAGATTCACTTCGAAGAAATTTTTTTCTTACCAATTTATCGAGAGCGCGCATAACATAGTACTATAGGTAATGGTCAATGGATACTTGCACCAACCAAATGACACTTTTACATAGACCGTTAGCTATCTAGTCTTAAACATAAATATAAACACTAGATAGCTTACGTCTATTATATTGAGACCGAAAAAGTGTTATATATATTATATATCTATGCTGAAAAGTGACCACTTTTTATATGTTCTCTCGATATTCGGATGCTTGGTGCGCATTTTCTTCATCAAATGTATTATCAATAGTATCAGTGGAGATAAGCAGTTTTTTTTCTAAAAAAAAAATAATATCTATTCTATAAAAAATCAATTCCTGCTCTATCTGCGACTGTCATATAATATGGCGGCAACATTTATACGTTCTGTACTGAATGAGTTTGTTGATAGTCATACCATATTTCATTTAAATGTTGTTTAGCGATATAATAGTGCCCTTCTTTCATCTCCTTCACGGCCGTTAAGCACTGGCCGTTAAGCACTAGACACATTAGACCCCAACAGCTGTCCGTGTGGCAGGAAACCCTTGTCTTGCCAATCTGACCAACCCGCTGTACACACACCATGCTGGTCTTAAACATTCGAAGCATGTTTTTTGGACACTCGCCATGCCGCTCTCAGCATGGCTGACACGCATCAACGCCGCCAACAAAGCTGGTGAGGCTGGCACACGACACCTTTACCCCATTCCCCTCATCACCAACACTATATTTGATTATTATATATATATATATATATTTTTAATGGTTTTTAGTTTTCTCAACAAATAATGACAGTAATGGCTAAGGCATCTGATTCACGTGGTAAGAAACAGCTCCATAAAACAAGTTATCAAAATTGATTAATGGACCAAAATAAAAGTTTTTGAATAGCATACAAAATACTATGCATACCTACTATACAGAAGTCATTTATTATTAGTAAATGCATATACAAGTTATCAAAAGTAAATAGGTTAATATTATCAGGTTCCTTTTATTATTCTTTTATAATGATACGACTTTGTCTCTAAAGGTAGGCACTCAAGGACACATGGGTCTGTTAGTTGAACGATACAAGATTTATTCACAACGCACATACAGTAATACCACGCAAAACCAGAGTCTACTGTGCGAACAAATGACCCAGATGAACAATTAAACGTGTCGCGGCGGTGCCAATAACGAATCGCTGCAACAACAGCACTGGCGTTCTTCAACGACCAAATCCTTAACTGTTCTATAGCACATCTGCTCCATGTGTCCTCACTAGGTGTGCGTTTATCCATCTCAGGTACTCGCCTCACTGTGTGTCTTCTGCGGTTTGACTAACCGGTCTGTTACTGACTTACTCTGAGTGATTACTGACTTACTCTGAGTGATTACTGACTTACTCTGAGTGTCCCCTGAATCATAGCACGGTGCCTTTTAGAGAAAGACCATTTACGTTGATGGCGCAGTGTCCCGCCAAAACTGAAGGTGAGCATAGCGTGCAAGTGGCGAATGACAATATTTTCACTCGTATCAAGGCAGGGGTGATCGACCGAAATAGCAATGTGTATGTTGTACAAAAGTCATGATTTTATCATTGATCTCGGGGGTAGGGGTGCGACTCGGGGTAGGGGTGCGCAGTAGAGTCATAACAATAATTTACTACCTTTTCCAGTCATCAGTCTATGTTTCTCGTTGTACCTCCATGACCGTTTATCTATCGGCTATATCAATCATTGAATTTTACTATATTTTAAATATTTCTAACATGCTTCTGTACATTGAACAATACCCTCATGTTTGCGAAAACTTCTATTTTTTTACAAGTCTATTTTCCTAAAAGTTCTTTCTGAAAGAATATATTCAAAATTGAGCAGTATATCTTTTTTTACAGCTGTTAGATAGTTTTTATAATCTCAGCCTGAATAAATATAATAAGTCATGTGATTGGTAATAGGTTGTCAATGTAAACCTATGTGATTGTAGGCCCACTGAATTAACATAACGATTTTTTGAATGGAAATTTTTAGAATTTTTATTGTAATGTAACTGTTAGTCTGCCGAGTTCCCGTGCGGCAAGTAATCCAGCCTACATTCGCCATTTTTACCGCCACTGATGTTGGCGGTGGAACTTGGGTCGTTGTTTGATGATGGCGACCGAAGCTCGTGAGTGTTGAACAAAGGTTAACATAAAGTTCAATGACGTGCAATGTTCTTGTATTTCGGTGATAGTCTGTTCAACATTCTATCCCGTCCTCCATGACCAGTAGCCAAATGGGCCTATGAAGTACGTCAAATAACTCAGAGTCCGCGACGTAAAACTGAATGGCACTTACACCTTCTTTAACAGGGTAGATCAATTTACTCTTATTTTGCTTATCGGAAAGTATAAATTGGATTGACAAATTCCGCGGACAGACAAACAAGAAGTGAAGAAAAACGTTGTAAAATAAATTTGTGGTACCTACTTAATCCTACTTATAGTGGGGGACGGATGGTCGTCAACGCCTCGACTATCGACCTGAAGGTACCTGGTTCGATATCCGGTTATGACCAAGGAAACTTTCCGGTCTTGGCTCAAGTTCATGTCTCCCGTAGTGCCTCCATGGCCATTGCACTATCGGGGATATGGTGGGGATGAAAGAAGGGCTCCATAAAAACCGTCCCGTGAGTGAAGTCTATAGGATCTAAGAGATTTCATTTCATCCCCAGGGAGATCACACACACCTACTTAATCCAGACTACCTTTGAGATTTTAAATTATATTAGCCAAATTATTTATAATAATCAAAAATTGCTAAAAATGCATTCTTATCTTTGTAATTTAAATTGCAATTTACACTTTATTTTTAGTAGTAAACAAAATAAGGTTTAAAAATCATACTTTCCCAATTTCTAATTCCCCGAGAATCTCTCTCTATTAAAGGGTCATCTGGCTGCTGTAAATAAAAATTATTAACTAAGATTATGAATCATGAAAACAATTACATGAATTGGTACAATATACTCCTTGAAGACTTTGATTTTATTGCTTTTTATTTAACTTTCTGTCTGGTGGTTGTAATGCATCTAAACTATTCTAAACTGTATTTTTGGGAAATTTTCAATGAATTATCACTAACTTCTCGAAATGAAATCTACTTGAAATCTTGAATATTTATGTATTATCGACGAGAAGTCACTATTTTTAAACACTGTAGTCCATTAATAATATTCTTATAAAGCTCGAAGCTTTCAATAATTGTTTTTGATAATTTTTGTATAAAGGGGAAATAGTAAAAAAAATCGTGGTTTAACCAGTGTAGAATGGTTCTGTTGACGAACTAATTTGCTAATTTGTTTGGTCTTGCGCAATTATTTTATATATTTTATAAAAACATTACCAACAAAAAGAAAGTGAGATTCTTCTAATAATATATATAGTAAAATAATGTAAAATAATTAAATAATAAAATGTACTCAAAAGTAAAAAATATTTTGTTACAAATATATAAGGAGTGTGTAACAACTCACCTGCCGAATCAACCAGCCCTGAAAATAGCGCTAGAGCGTCGGACTATTGTTTGGTTTCATCTCATCGTATGAGTGGGTTGGCATAGCTTTCTCTTCGAAGCCCTGACCTGCTGAGGGGCGTCGCTATGTGCAATGTATGCTTTCGGTAACAGTGTCGTCTACACTGGGACTACTTCACGTGCCTGTCTCGCTACGGGGTGTTTAGAATGTTTCCCATTACTTTCGGACTTCCTGTTTAGCCGTTAGTCAAAGAGCAAGGACTTCTATCGTTTCCACCCGGACCTCGGGGAGGTACTGGCTTTTAAGGACCTAAGGACAATGCAGACGTATTTAATTTCTGATTGGTGCTTATTATGGGAACATGAGACCCGAATAGACTCCCACTGTCGCCACTGTGGAGAGGAAGAGGAAACAGTAGATCACTTTTTGCGCGTTTGTCAACGTTTGGAGGAGTTCAGTCTGGACAAGTCGGGAAGCCTGCCGCCAATAGGCTTTATGGCACTCTCCAGGAGCTGAGAGATACAACAGGTTTAATCTCACGAGCCCTAAGGGACTAAGTCTCAGCTCGATACCATAAGAGAGAGTTCAAAGAAAGCGTCGGACTTGATATCCCCGCCTGTCATAGTGTCCTGCGTACGTGTTGCACGGCCCATTAAACTCCAGTACCTCCTCGATAAAGGGCGGGATCACTGGGCTTCCCGCTCTGGGAGACTCTTCTTGGAACAGTGGATAACTGAGATTCCCATTTAGGAAACTGCAGTAACCGGCACCACTTGACTCCTCTGCTCTGGGAGGGCGGTGACTGTTGATCTCGGAACAGTGGAAAACCCGTCCGTACGGAAACTGCTTTGGCTACCCGACGTAGGACGCACGCGGGAAGCGCATAGCCCCTCGAAAGCAGGTCGGGGTTTCCCGAGGAAAAATTACGCCACTCCACTCTCATTCTATGATCACTTGTCCGTGCAGTGGTAAGTGGCCCGGCATGGGCTCATACCTAGGTCAAGAAAAGGGAGGCATTTAAGCCGCTCTGCCTATATGTCAGACCACCTAACCCGCCCCCCTGTGGCACCCAAAAAGCACAATGAGTAGGAAATCAAAAATAGAATAACGCGGGTCTGGGCAGCACCCAAACAAACCTCGATGGATGGTTAGGGGTAAAAATTCCGACTATTTGCCAGGTACCACGACACTGGCTGAAATGTCTGGTATCGTAAAAATGGTTACTTTCGGCCCAACTCGATAACCATGAAGGGATTGAGGCCACGTGCCTCTCCTGCGGAGTATAGCACAGGCTGTCTTTCGTCACACATGTCACTAGCGCGGACAGGGGGAACCAGCAATCCCCACTTTTAATGGCTGAGTTAGGTAAGACTCGGCCCACGGGAAATGCCGAATGTTCTGCAGGCAGACCCCCGTCAGAAGTGACCGCTAAACGGCGCTACGAGGGAATTCCGCACACCCTTGGGACTGAGGAAGGTGCCATCGCCGGTGCTGGGTCTATCCAGCGCATATTGGGACGCCTTCAGGGTGGTTACGGATGCCGCCTTTGGAGAGGGTAGATTTCGACTTGATTAGTCGACGTTGCTGAACGATGTTGGTCCCTCGAAGCCTTCCGAAACGTAGGTCAGACTGCCCTAGCAAAGTTAGTGAGACAGAGGCAGGCATCTCGTAGGACAGCGAGCAGAAGAAAACGGCTTAGACGCACCGCGAGTACAATAAGCTATGAGCAGGTTAAAAGGGCGTCTGCCGGAGGCCAAAAGGCAGAAAGGGACTGGATTTGAGAGAATGCCAGAGACATGGAAACTTGAAAACTATACCAACGCTGGGGCGGTTAAAACTGCCGCCCTGATGCAAATTGTCTAAGGCCTGATTGCTAGTGATAGCAAGAGGGCCGAAGTGTTTAAAAAGCACTTTGCAGGGTCAGTACTCCTATCTAAGGAGTACTATGTCTAATGCACTGGATAAAGTCCGACGGGTCAAAGAGAAGACTGAATTTGGTCCGGAAAATCATGACACGTTCAGAAGCCCTATCTTCTCAGCGAATTGGAATATGCAGTTTGGAATTGTCGAATGAGGAAGGCTCCAGGCAGCGATCAGATCAGTAATGAAATGGTTGCACACCTCGGGGCAAAGGAAAAGAAAAGCTCCTCCAGTTAATTGACCGAACGTGGATATCTGGGGACATCCCACCGAGTTGGAGGAAGGCTGTCATAGTGCTGGTGTTTCGGAAAAATATGGGGAAAATGCAAAGATGCGGAAATCTATCAGCCAATTTCTCTCAACTCGTGTGTTTGGAAGGTAGCGAGCGAGTGGTAAACGGGAGGTTGATGTGATATCATTTGTAAAAGGGTTCACAACCCGAAGCAAGGAGGCTTTTAGGCGGGGGAATAGTGCGATGGATAGGATCACGTTCTAGTCCAAGAAGTAGCCGACGGCTTTCATAGAGTTGAGTCAACGGCGGTGGTTTTCCAGACTTCAAACAAGCTTACGATAGAGTCTGTTGAGATGTATGGCTTGTTACAAAGTTTACTCACCAATCGGACAATCATGACACTCGTTGTGACAAAAGGTCGAGGAAACACGAGGAAACGGCTAATCTTTGAACAGGTTCTCCTAAAGGGTTCCGCCCAAAGCTGTACTTTGTTTCGTTTACAAATGATCTTTCGCAATATATGGGATGTAAGAGCTATCAGGTTTGGCAATCTGAGAACGAAAGACGCCATTTCTGTAAAGGGCGCTCCAGAATGGCTTTGACTAGTGGTCGGCTGTTAAACGAAGGGCTTAGAGGCAAACTGCTCGAAGACCGTCTACTCGCTGTTCACCTTGTGCACGAGTATTCTTAAGGAACCGTTGTTGGAAGGATAAAATTATTCTTGTTCTTAGCCGAACCCAAGTACCTAGGTGTCAGATTAGAAAGGAAGTTAACACTCTGCACACATCTGTCGGAGGTGCCCGTTGAGCTTTCGATAGACTAAATATTATCTAAAACTCGGCGAGCACATACGGGGGCACGCGGATGTCCTGGAAGACACCGTACATTGGTGCAGTAATGTCCCAGTTTGATTACAGCCAGTTAGTACAAGTCTATGGTTACCGATCGTAACTGAGACCCTTGATGTCGTACAAAACCAGGCTCTACGGCTGATCACAGGCATTTTTAGAACGGTGCCAACAGCAGGGTTGAGATCATGGCAAACGTGCCACCACTAGGGCATCAGGGAGAGATCGTGATTACTGCTTACGGCGTTACAAGCGGCAAGGAAGTCCTCAGTCCCAAGGGATGGTTATGGTAGTGCAAAACGGAAGGCTAACGATGAAGTCTTTCATGCATCACGCTACGAGACTGTCACTAGAAATCGAGCTGCCTACCGACGCCGTCGCTAAAGATCGCCTCCCGGCTCTTCCTGGCAAAAGCACCGCATGCCTGTGTACGCACAAACCTTATTGAAACTAATGTTGGGAAAGCTAATGATCCCCAAACATTACACAATGTGGCTTCTCGAAGACGATCAGTTCCTATCCGAGGGACGCTGTATTGTCCTATACTGGATGCTTCTGTAACCAGTAAGGTCCATCAGTTTCCCAGAAACCCGATTTGCTGAAGACTTTGCAGGGCCATGTGGTTCACTCTGTGCGTACGAGGCAAAGATTGCAGCCATAGTAGAGGCAGTGGCCCACATTGGGGTACAAAGATAGTACTTTGCCTGCATTGTTATCCTGACTGATGCGCTGTCCATTCTCCAAGCCGAACAGGAACGAGAATGACCTGAGCGCTGGAAGCCATGGTGGAGGCAAGATCCTATATGTATTATGTGACTCTTCAGTGGATTCCTGGGTATATGGACGTGCCCAGGAATGAGCTTGCAAAGTCGATACATGCCAAAGCGCAGCCGGTGGGTGTGGATAAGATCACAATTGAGGCAGCGTGTGCCAAGATCAGGCTCTTTGAACGAACTCTAAAACTGACACGTGGTGGGGGCTCAGGGAGGGATCGAGCAGGCACTATCGTTCGTAGGTGCGTACTTTGGAAGGTTGAGGCCCAATGTCGATTTCCTTGCCGAAACTGGAGAGAAGTAGAGGAAACCGTGGATCATGTGCTTTATGAGTGCCCCATTATACCCACAGGGTGGGGAACAGCCAGAAGAGCCAGCCATTGGCTTTTATGTATTCTAGATGTTGAGAACACAAAGAGCTTGTATCCATGGCACTAAGAGATTAAGTCTCAGTCCGCAGCTATCACTGAGAGAGTAGAGAGAGAGAGAGAGAGATAGAGAGAGAGAGAGAGAAGCCGAATTGAACTTCAGCGCGTGTGTTGTATCGTGCGATAATTAACTTGCTCTGTGCTGCAAAATTGCATACTGAAGTATTTATTTTTCACTTTTCAGTGCATTTCACAAAGCAATTTTAATGCTTCGTTTTGATTTTAACATTGAGATAATTAATTACTGTTTGAACAAATAATTCTGGGTTATTAGCGTTGATGGATAAAACGTAATTTGTGACGTATGAAATGTAGGTCATTTCTGCACATTAGGTAGGTGGCATATTAGGTAGATGGCATAATTAGCCCCCATATCTACCTGTTTATACGTTGTTATGTTTGGTTAGTTGGTTTGATTGGTTGGTTCGATTGATTTAGTTGTTTTATTTGGTTAGCTGGTTTGGGTTGGTTTGTTTGGTTTTGGCTGGTTAGCGTTGAAGGGTAAAAAGTACAAGTTGACAGAGCTATTAAAAAAAAAACAAGCAAAAATTAAGCCTGTAAAAACAGGACGTTTTAGACATTTCTTATTGTGTATAGAGAGGAAGTAAGTCATGTTAACAATCATACAAAAATAAATAATGATTGTCTCCCTTTATTTAGCTTATAATCTATATATAATATATAGCTCTACATTCTGAAGCCCGGCTCCTGAGAGGTCCTATCGCGAAATTGAACTTTTGATGTACACATGGCAGGCCAAGACCTACAAAATGATATAAACATCATGGGTCTAGGACTTTGGTTGCTGAGATCTAGGGCGCTGCTTTGTTAATATAGGTACTTTATAAGCCCACTTTTACGGCCCTCAGAGGTCAGATCGCGAAATGAACTTTGATGTACACATTGCAGGCCAAGACCTACAAAATGATATATACATCATGGGTCTAGGACTTATGGTTGTTGAGATCTAGGGTGATGACGGACAGACAGACAGACAGACAGACAAAACGGGACAATAGAGCATTCTTTTTCGAAAATGCTCTAAAAAACTAGGTGGTTTTAATATTCTATAGGCATGCGCCTCTTCAGGCATATACTTAGGGGCCCAGTAACCGAAACCTAGAGTTCTATGTTAAGCTGCCCATTTCGTTTGCTTAATTAAAAAATAGATTAATTTAGGCCTGAATACGATAAAACGACATATCTTTAAGTTTGCAAACGTAATGGTATAAAAAATATGCAAGTGTTAATCACTAAATAGGGTATTAACTTCTTGTAACTAATGGATGATTTGTTCATCCCATCTGTCACGGGTTGTGAGAAATTTGGTGAAAAATATTCCCACTTTAGCCCTACAACCCTTGCCTCCCACTGCTACCCCCTAATGGTAATATGTTCCTTCCACCCATTCCTACCCCCTACCCCCGTAATTACGTCATAAGGGCAGCTGGTCTGCGAGTCGGGGATCAAACGTCCGTACAATCCGACGGTGGACCGCAGGCCAGGAATCTAGCAGGATGATGCTATTTCGCACCTCGCTTCCCTCTCTGGTCACTACTGAGTTAACTACCGACAAAGAGGAGATATCTGATCCTTTGATCAGTTACTATTGCCTTTGAAGTCTGCACCTTCACCCCCTTATGGCGGGAAACTACTGGCCACTGATTGGCGGTGTGGAGCGTAAATGAATGATTGGTCGGGGGGGGGTCACGTGTGCAAGTCGGGAAGCGTGGGTAAAGAGTGAGGATAAGACATTCGACTTGGGTTTCTCGATGAGAACGGTCGAGCAAGAAAAGAGATAGAGATAAAAAAGTACTTATGCACTTTTGTTTGGATTTACATATTATACCTTTGAAGCCAATTAGACCCTGTTTCGGACCGTGGTCTTTGTGTGTAATAAGGTTGTACATATTTATTATATACAAGACTTGACTGTTTGAATCTTCACGTTGTTACGTTTTGTCATCTGTGGAACGCTGTGGCAGAGGAATAATACAAATACGAGTCCAACAGGTGGTCAGCGACTCATACTCTAAGATAACAAGCCCAAGTATTCCGCAGGGAAGCCTTTGACACTGCCCTTAATGATTTTTAAAAACCTGGGGTCCCTCTGACAACACCCATTTTTTGTCCCTGACTAGTGATCAATTTCCATTCGAACAAGGGCCCTCAGTATCAAGAAAAGGCTGTAGGTCGCATGAGCATCGAAGGCCGCAGTTCGGACACCTCTGCTTTGTAACAAATTTAAATTTAGAAAAAGCAGTTACAGCATAATTTTGTTCGCTTGCAGGTGGTGTAGTAAATGTTTTTCTAATGTCTTTTTTGAGTGCCGCATTGTAGCTCACTTCACGTCGCAAGCGACACGTAATTTGGATATCACTGCTTTATTAAGTATAAAAAATACATGCATCAATATAATAGCTAGAAAATAATCATCTTGGGTGAATCAACTTCAAGTTTGGTACTGTTCGTGAAATCATTTGAGATATTGTTGTCTTTCCACTATTTGTAAAGCTTGAGAAAAAAGATATACATTTTTAGTAGCAATATAATTATTTTAATACTTTTACTATTTAACATTTATCAATGGGTTGTTTATTTCATAGATATAGGATATATATATATATTTCATACATGATATACACGTATTATTTGCATTTTGTTAGATAGACGAACAAAACGTTAATTAAAGAATGAATCTTTTGAGTCTTGTAACAAATTGTGTTAATTAATTTCATTGTTCGGGTTACAAAAGCTGAACAGGACTTAGTATGTACAAATAATGTACACTACATATGTGTAAATTGTGGGGAAATGCGTGTGTGAGAATAAAGGAAAATGAATAACGAAGGCGCACAAGTGTGCGAATAACGAAGGCGCACACGTGTGCGAATAGCCATAGCCTTATTTTAATCTAGAATAAAACATAGCTAATTAAGTTCGTAACAGGGGCTACAACCAGTGCTCGATTTAAGAAAACCAGTGCCGGATGAAAAAAAAAAATTTCTGCAGAGCCGAGGATAAATGTTCATGATGTCATCCCCGGTTGAGACATATTATCTAAAGCAGAGCCGGGGGATGACAGGTCCAGTGCAGGGGATATCCCCGGCGGTAAATCGAGCCCTGGCTACAACAGTATTTAGTTGACTATATTGTAAGCACTGAAGAACTTGGTTTTAATAATGATAGTTTATATACATATTTGTGTGTGTGCATGTAAGAATTGTGATAAAATAAACGCATTTGTGCTTTCCATTAAAATTTTAATCTCATAATTTTTTAAGGAGTTAATCGCGCACTGGCAATTTATCCGCAGTCCTAACACATTTAAAAATTGCGAGTTGTTAAAATATAAATATTATAATAGAAAGAATTTTATATAATGGTTAATGAAAAGATTTTATAATCAATTAAAGTGATAGAATTTTAGGTTAATTAAAAACGAATTAAAGTTTACCAAGCAGATTAAACCTTGACAGCCAAAAAATATAATTAAAAATAAAATTTATGTAACAGGTTATTCAGAATTGTATTATTATTTTTGAATTTTTTAATTTTAATTTTCAGAGAGAAATTGATGCGAATCGTATAAATTAATGTAAAGGCTCGTCCATAAAGTACGTCAACAAATTTTAGCACTTTTTAGAAGCCACCCATTCACGTGTCAACTTGTGTCGGTGACCTCTATCTCTAGTAAAATTACATCAGGTTTTTTTTTTGTAAACTCCCCTTTCCAAAAAAAACTCTGTAAATCTAATTTGCTAAATATAACCAATTCGACTCCCCCCCCTTATTTAGCGCATTGTAACGAAAAGACCGGGAACCCATCTCATATCCTGAAATATTATATATAAGCATGTTGCTCTACCATAAGTTTTGCTTGGCAACCTATCAGAGGCGTAGCGAGGGGTGGGCAAGACAATCCTGCGCCCGGGGCATTTCACCTTTTTAATACCTTTTTAGCGCCCCCCCATTCGAAACCATATAATATTATATGTAAAATATACCATTTGGCGCCTCTGAACCCCGGCGCCCGGGGACATATGTACCCCCGCTCCCCCGCTTACGCCTCTGCTCCCTATAAGCCATTTCTTTTTATTATCTGTGTAGGCAATACAATTTTGATAAAATGAGTTTTTACAGCTTTTGCGATAAGAAATACCCTTGCGACTTTCTATATTCATATTTGATGTAGTACTAGGCTTTATTGTAAAAAATAACAACAACAAACAGTTTTGACTTATGATTTAATATGATATAGAACTGTCAAGACATTCTGTCTTACCAAGTATGTCAGAGTAAAACTTGTCATAATCGTTCCGAAGTTTATTAATGCTTTGTCTAAACTGTAAGTTATGAAGTTTTACCTCTTCCAGGTTGCTATACTGCCTAACTTGAGTATCAAATGTTACGCTGTCAGAATCAGGTACATCTTCATTAATTATGTGGTATCTTACATAAGTGTTGGATAAAACCCCAAGCGGAATAAACCCCGAGCGGACATAACCCCAGCGGACAAAACCCCTAAGGACACCCCCAGCGGACAAAACCCCTAGCGGACAAAACCCCCAAAATATTAATATTGAATATAAGTTGATATTATTAATACTTCTATATATACGAAGTTGACCATGGGCTAAGGGGAAATGTGTGTCGATATAAGTGATATTGTCTGTCAACACAGTATATCAATAGGCATGTTCCTATGTTATTTTACCTAAATAAAGTACGCTTTCGACCACTGTGGTTATTATGCTGTTTGTTTTACCGTCTGTTATAAAATGTGTCTGGCGCGAGAATTAAAAGGTAGAATAAAGATAAGGTCAGTATTGACCTTGGGGCTAAACCTTTATATTTTGTATTTACCTTGTAAGATAAGCTGCCTATTGATGTAAAAGATAACAAGGGATTAACTTAGACCACTGTGGCTTGAAGGGGATAATGCAGCTATTGGAGTACTTTTGAAAAAAATCACTTAAAAATACGTATTTATATAAGTATTTACATCCAGGTATTACATATTACATTTTTTATAAAAATGAGGGACAAAATAGATTTTAAAATAAAAGTAGGGGTTAGTTCTAGTGGGGGTTTTGTACGCTGGGGGTTTTGTCCGTGGGGGTTTTCTCCTGGATACTAATCTACATTGGGCCCCTCATCAGATAGCGTTTACCAGTGTGGAGACAGGTATTGGTCTTGGATAGTATTATTTTAACAAATTGAGTTAGCATGTTTTAAACTTGTTCCTGATAAATATTTTTCTTATAGCTGTAAAAGGCAGGGCTGGGGAGTCGGTGTCGGCCCGGTTACATGCCCCAATAATGTGAGGGAAAAATACTACAAATATAAATCAACAGAATTGTGACTGACAGCACCTGGCTATGATCATTCTGTCATTCACTCAATCATTGTATATTATAAGAAATGTTCAGTTTTGCATCTCGCTCCTCTCGATCTATATCCATATTGGAGAAGGAACACACCCAAACGTAACCAATGTAAATGACACTGCGTGTCAAACAAAACGCTGAACGGGCCATAGATTGCCTATGTCTGATTCAGAAGTCAAAAATTGTTGCCAAGAATACTATTTCATCCACCAGCAGTACACTATTTCATATTAGGCCCATACAATGCATACTGCAACATAATTATACCTTATTTTATATACATCTATAAAATGCCAACAAACCATCCCTGCTTTCAAAGAGCAGAATAGTACGATAGGCCTACACAGGCAATTTTTATTGTGTTTAAGAAAATAAAAGCTACAGTTACTATAGAAGTGGAACTGGCAACAAATATGTTCAAACGTGTAGCTATACACATTTTACTTTAGTAGCCTTAAATAGTCAAATGGTCAAGATAAATATGATCAGTCAATTTAAAATACACCTTATAACACTTCATGCTAGAGACTAGAGTTAGCTAGCAAAATTATTTTAAGATTCTCACAATTAAAAATGAGATGGGGTGGGGGTGGGGGGAGAATGTTTTGCATGTACTCCACAAAAAAAGATTTTGCTGACACAGCCAGATGTGTGTGCGTATTTTTTATATATCACCAGGTACAGTATTAAACAACTGCTTATTAAAAAAATGTTTCCTCTTGATCAAAAGTATATATTGATTTTAGAGTCAGTAACAAAAGTAAATATATTCATACTATTAAACAAATATATCCTACTATAGCGTATGAACAGACTATTTGGCTTCTCGGGACCAGTCTTGAGTTGTGCTAACTGTAACTGTTACTGAAATGGCTCTAACTGAAAAAAGTGATTTCAGTTTACTACTAACTGAAACTGTACTGAAAAAACATTTTAACTGTAAACTATAACAATAATAGAAAAAAAATAGTAATACCAACTGGAAAATGCGACATAAATAAAAATCTAGAAAATGCGCTACAATATTACATGTATTGCATGTCAGATCCGGAAGTATTTCCAAAAAAATTTTCATTTGTACGAATTTGAAGCTATCATTCTGGTTTGCGTTTAGTGACTGTGGTATTTAAAAAAAAATGTTTAAAATAAATTTTGGCCGAAAACAGGAGAATGGCGTCTGGTGTTACTTTAGCTAGGACCCTTCTACTGATAAAAGCTGATGTAATGTTGTTGTGTCTACTCGTGGTAATGAATGACACGGAGGTTCAGTAACAAAGACCACGTGCCTGTCGAAACGTGTGGACAACTGCTTATAGGAAAAAATGCCACTAATTTGGTACACCACTTAAATCACAAGCACAAAGAAGTTGCCAAAGACCTTGCAGTTTCGAGACAGTATAAGCAGATAAAGGCCAAGCCGAAACAAATCGAAATGGCCCAGGGAAATACGTTGCATCATGGCAGCTTACAGGCTGCACTGCCTGCTTGCTTTAACAGCAGAAGAGAATGAAGCCCGGATTCACAAGAAGTGAAACTACGCGAACGTTTACTTTTAAAACATATTGATAAGTTCGGTTATCAACCTCGTTTAAGGGACAACCCGGTTCGTGAATTTTTCAAAGCAACTGAACTCGCTTCAAAGTGCCAGGTATTTAAGCTAAAATTATAAATTTAGTACAGTTGTTAAATAGGCCTATGTTTTTGTGTGAAACTATTTTTATGATTATAGGGTTCACATGTTACTTTGCTGAATTCATATCCAGTTGACGTACTAGTAAATGCAATAACTTTTAAGAATTTATGTATTACAATTTTGAAAAAAATAATGGCAGAGGAATCAGTACGTACCTCAGATCATCCAGAGACTTATTATACAGCATGTGTTAATTTTTTTGGTAAATGAAAAATGGTAAAACAAAAACACTAGATCGGTAGCATGCAAAGAATTTTTTCTGTGAAATGACCTAGCATACAGAGTTCACAATTTACTTTTCTAGAACCATGTATGCCTACTATTGAAGTACATATAAATGCACCACTCTTTCAGCATTTACATAGATGCGATACAATATTGAATAAATAATGGCCGAGGAACGGTATATCATGGTCATCTAGAGACATGTATTAATTTAATTTTTTTTTTGCTGTCTATAGGTTCCGGAAAAATAAAAACACTGTTACTTGAAAGCATGCAAAGAATGGCCGAAGCAGTCCAAGCTGATATTTTAGAAGCCCGACGTTTGACTATTGCGGTTGACTGCTGGACGAAAAAGGGTTTGACAGCTTCATTTTTAGCAATCTCGGCTGCCTTCTTCCATTCGACAAAGTACATAGAGCCATGCATGTCCTTCTAAATCTTCACCATATGAAACATCCTCACACAGGTGATATGTTGGTCATGAAACTGAATGACACCCTCGACTCCTGGAAAATTGATCGATCCAAGGTTCTAGCAGTTATAATGAGATAATGGCCTCTAACATACCGTGCTGTTAGAGTTGCCAACATTATGAAGGCAAGTGATTGCCACAGTGAGCAAAATGAAAATGAGGAAAGCGAAGATGAAAATTTAGAACCAGACTCGATTCTGATGGACCGTAGGATTTCGACGATGCAGATACAAACTATACGATGTCGTCAATCTACATAGAATTCAGTGCATTGCACACACGCTTCAACTGGTAATGAAAGAACTTACTAAAATTTTTAATAAGTACGTTAATTCTTGCTGGGTAAAGACACGATCAATTGTCCACTTTGTGAAAGGATCATCAGTTACGCAGGAAAAATTGCTCAATTCCAACAAGTTTAGTTTTAAGAAGGGATTGCTGCACAAGATGGAACTCCGTATTGGCAATGATTGAACGGATGTTAGCAGTTAGAAACGAACTCAAAGAAATTTTAAAGGTGATTGCATCACTGGTGATTGCATCATGCATGCCTGACCCTGCAAGCACTTACAAGGGATAGGACAGTAGGGCACATAGAAAGAATTGAAAACAACAGAGGTCCAAAAGCAATATATAAGGCAACACCCAATGAGAAAAGACCTACAGGCAGACCAAGAAGCAGATGGTTGGAGGAAGTGGAGAAAGACTTAAAAACCATAGGAGTGAGAGAGTGGAGAAAGAAGACCATGGATCGGGAAAAGTGGAGAAGAGTTGTATGGCAGGCCAGGGCCCTGCATGGGCTGTTAAGCCAAAGGAAGAAGAATAAATTTACAATTCGACGTGCATCTTTATATGTAGTAGGGAAAAAGGGGAAAATACAATTATCTCCCTTCCCCCCCCCCTCCCCCGGTGTCGGTGTCGGCGGATTTTTAGAAAACCGACACCGGTGTCGGTGAATGATAGAAAACCGACACCGGTGTCGGTGTCGGCGGCTGATGGAACATCGACAGCGGAGTCGGTGCAGGTAAATATTTTGGCCGACACCCCACCCCTGCTTTTCATGGACGAGTAATAATTAACGTTCCCCTCACCATTCAGCGGGTCCGCGATGAAATCATCAAACAATGTCCGGTCCGTGGCGAGAAAAAGTTTGGGGACCACTGAATTAGTGCATCCAAACCTCTGAATGTGATAAAAGTCATCAATGGACGGAATATACTTGAGATATTTAAAACAGAAATCGATATTATAAAATACAAGTTCTTAAAAAAATATTTTTTTAATAAGTCATTTAATTTGTTTTCTATTATAAAAGCTCATAATATCTTAAATTCGAAAAAAGGATAAAATGAGAATCACCTGCTAATATAACGGGGGTATGGGGTGCAGTGATATTTTAGTTATTAAAATCATTTTAGTTATAGATTTTATTAGTTTTTTTAGCAATAATTTTTATTATTATTTAATTATAGTTTTAAATTCATTTCAGTTATAGTTATAGTTAGTTTTTTCATCAATCATTTTTATTATTATTTAGTTATTATATAGTTATAGTTATTGAATAATTTTCGTAAGCACTGCAAAATTTCAAATGCCCATCGATACGACAGATACATGCCAATTAAATTTCAACATCCACTGCACCACACACTACACTATCACACTACACATGAATTGAACAGAAAGTAAGTGAACAAAATCTTGATAACTATTAAGTTTGTAAAAACCAGTATTAAAAGTGACTTCAAAGTTGAATAAAAAATTCAAGTTGCTTTGTTCAGATTGTTACATCAAACAAATTTGTTGCCTAATTCTTTTTAATTAAATAATTTCGTTCAGCAAGTCACTGTTGACTTTCAGCCACACTTCTCATTTCCAGCGACTTCTCCATTCTGTTCCTCCTCCCGATGGTCAGCATCCCGCAAACTGAAAACAGCCGTTCAACAAAACTTGAGAAGCAGGTGCTACTAATAGGTCTAGAGCCATAGGTGTGTTGACTGTTCGACTTCGGACAGCTTCTCAACCAAAATGGTATGGCATTGTCTGTGACTGCATTGCATTGGATGTCAGCAATGTGGCCATTATAATAAATGTTTCCATTGACATGGTGGTTCATAATAGGCCTAATGTTTAAAGTAAAATATAAATAATGAAATAATCATTAAAAAACAAATTTTAACAGTTTTTTTCTTAACAATCAAGGGTATAAATGCTGGTATATACATTTTCACACCAGTACTAGAAACATCACATTCACCTGACACTTGCTATTTTATGACTTTGCAAGCGGTGCCTAAACAGGAATTTACATTCATTGCTTAAAAACACGGCGGCAGATTTCTTTAGGCAATATTTTCATTTATATGCACTGTTTTTGTCTATTCTCCTATCATTTGTTTCCCCTAGTCCAAATTTTCTAACTGTGCCTGGCCACTGTTGATAAGCGTCGGGGGCATTCCTGTCGTACCATTAGTATGCTTATTGTCCTCACCCTGGTGACCTCTAGTTGGTGCGCGGTCGTTATTGATCCTGGCCTCTCTTAATCTTTTGTGCTTTCATACGTCCGTTATGACTTATAGACTTGGTGGCACACTTCTCCTCACCAATTAATGTTTGACCAGGGATTGTACCCGGTACCACGTGCATGTGAGTCAACTTTTCTATCCAGCCGCTAGGTAGACAGCACAACAAGAATAGCCATGGGTTACCGACAAATGAACGAATCTATGCAAGAAAGCAGAGTGAAGAAAGACATAAAATCCAACCCGGTAGCAGCAGATAAGTACAGGTTAATAAATACCAAGATAAAGAAAGAGATGAACCAGTGCCAAACATAGTATAGAAGGCGGCAATAGTAAAAAAAAAAAAACCTATGAGATATTAAGATGGAATTCGCACACTCTCTCTAGTGGCTGAGTTAGATTGGACACCCCCCTCCGGCTATAGCTGAATGCTCTGTAGGCAATACACCGACCAAATCGATCAAGCAGAGTCAGTGGGGCGGCACAACACCCCCCCTCCTATAGGGGCTGAGGCAGGTCGAGCCCGACAAGTGCTGAATGCTCTGTAGACACCGGCACGTACGACCATTGAAGACAGTGGGGAGGCAAACCCACCAAAAGTGGCTGTGGCAGGTCGAGCCCAGTCCCAACCATTACGACCAGCAGGGCACTGCCTACGAGTGACGCAGAAAGCTATACCCCACCTTTGGTGTCCGGCAATGAGACCGATAAGCGAAGACTTGGGAAGCGGTCTGGTAAGGCTCAATTCATAGTAGTCCACCTGAATGTCCGTAGGTTAATCCCCAAGCGCCTAGAAGTCACAATTCTTTTGGACGAGAATGATGTTGACGTTGGAATGCTACAAGAATGGATCCTTGGTCGAAGGACACTTTCTATTGCGGTCTATTCCTGCTTCCGGTATGGGTGTATAATCTGCCAGGGATTTGTTACCCTGGTGAGAAGTACGCTAAATGCTCAGCCAAACAGCGCCCATGCTTAGCATGGCAAAACTGATACGCTTTCGGTGGATGTGTACAAGGATGGGAGGAAGTATCACTGTGTAAACATTTACACAACACGGAGCTCAGCATAAATATATCTGAGGATACTCTGCTTGGCACTATGGTGTATATGGTGATTTCGAAGTCATGTCATTTGCCTGGAAATACGAACGTATCGATGATACTGGACACAGGATTGAGGAGATTTGTAATAGTGCAAGTTTAGTCCGGTTACAGGATCATGAGTCTCTTCCCACCTTGTTTCACGGTAGCAATGGGAGCGAAATGAGACCAGATTTAACCCCGGTACCGGCTGACCTGGCCAGTGTCACCTTTTTCAGAGTGCTCGAGTGTGTCGGAAGCGGTCATAGACCCGTTCTCATCTCGGTGGATATCTCTCCACCTGAGAAAAGCCTAGGTAACACGCTTGGTTTATTTAAAGGCAATTGTGACACCTTCAGGGTGGTTACGGATTCCGCCTTGGAGAGGGTAGATACCTATCATTAAACAGTCGACGTTATTTACAAGGAGATTACCTAAGCAATCTTGGATGCCGCACGTAGGACGGTCCCTCGAATCCTTCCCAAACGCAGGTTTAGACCATTTTGGACTATAGACTTTGCAAAGTTGGTAGGACAGAGACAAGCTGCTCGTAGGAGCGAGCTGAAGGAAAAACGGCTGAGGAGCGCCGCAAGTATAATAAGCTACCTGAACTGGTAAAAGGGCGTCTGCGGAGGCCAAAAGGCAGAAATGGACTGATACTTGCAAGAAGTTGGATTTGAGGGATTTTCAATAGACGTGGAAACTTTTGCAAAATCTGACCAACGCTGCGATGGTTAAAACTACCGCCCCGATGCAAACAGACTTAGTCCTGACAGCTAGTGATAGCAAGAAGGCTGAAGCACTTAACAAGCATTTTGCAGTAAGTCGAGCAAGAGGGGTACTCTGTCAAAGTCACTGGATAAAGTTACACGGAAGAGTGAAGAAAGACATAAAATCCAACCCGGTAGCAGCAGATAAGTACAGGCTAATAAATACAAAGATAAAGAAAGAGATGAACCAGTGCCAAACATAGTATAGAAGGCGGCAATAGTAAAACTATGAGATATTAAGATGGAATTCGCACACTCTCTCTAGTGGCTGAGGTAGATGGACCCGACCCCCGGCTATAGAAACTTTGTTTCTGTGATCAGGATAATGATATTATGAGATGCATCTGTATTCTTGAACATTCTTTATTCACATTCTTTACTGAGTGGTTATCTAGAATATTATTTCAATAAACTTTTAGAACTTTCTAGGACTGCCCATAGTAGTCATATAAGTATAAAAAGCACAGGTGACTCGAACCAACATTTCGGTTAATAATATTACTGAGTAAGAGAATAACAAATAGTTAAAGAGCAATTATTGACTTAGATGGTATGAAGAGATTTTTTGCACCCAGCAGATGAATTTTGCTACTTGTACGGACAATTTATAAAGAAAAGAGCCAGAAAGTATTGCGTGCAAGATGCGCGAGACCCACAAGGCATACTACGACATGCCTGTTGGAGATCAAGACAAGTCATGGGCACCTCATTTCACATGCAATAAAAAACTCTTGTAGGTTAGGTAAACATTTGCTGCTCTCTTATATGACAGTGCTTTATATTTCAATGATTTAGTTTAAGGGGTTGTTATTGATACAATTTTCACATATATCAATGTATTATAGTAAAATATGTTATTATCTTAAATAATATAGTACATTAAGTAATGTGTAAATATTCCTCCTTTAAAATTAATATAATTAATTATACCTGCCATGTTACAGGTTGGTAAAGGTGAGAAAAGAAAGCCATGAATTTCGCTAATCGCTAATTTGGCGGCTACCGACTGACCACTTGGATCCTACCAAACGGCGCTCCGGCTAGAATACCCCTCAATAGTTTATCCAGAGATTCCTTCTTCCATTGCCCCAGTAACACACTGTGCCGAGTAGCTGCACGTTCCCAATCTCCCGATGAGGGATCAGCCATCTTCAGGAGACAGCAGAAAGTCAAACCCAAGGCAGATATTTGAAATACAGATTATGATTTCACAGATGCGACTGAGGAGAGAAGAACACAGTTCCCTTACCAGAAAAAAAAAACGTCAACGATCTGACCAGAGAACCTGGTCTTACCAAGTCCAATGCTGAGCTTCTGACATTCAGTCTCAAACAGTGCAACTAGTTGGATGAATGTGTGCAAGTCACAGATGAGAGAAAGCGTCCCCAAACATTTTCCAACTTCTTCATTCGGCAAGGTGAGCAACAATGTGACCGGAGTATTTTAGGTTTTAGGTATCACCTGTAACCCGAGAGAATTGTGCCGCATCATATAAAGCCCATCCCGTAGGCATACTCCAAGGAACAAGGCGAGTGCTTTCATCAAGATATATTGGACTTTAAACGTTGTTACAAAAGACAGTATAACGAAATATAACTTGGGACTACATTTGAGGGTTTCTTCGAAAGAATGCGATTTGCATTTCATTTGCAAATTTAGAAAACCTAATAACTTCTGAACCTTTTAAAGTGATTTTTGACTGTCTTTGTCTATTTATCATGCTAGTGTTTATTTTTTTTATTAGAACACATTTTTCTGGACTGTGGTCATAAATACAGTTTTTACTGAATATATTTGTTTTTGTCGATAGTTTTTAGACATAAGCAGTTGAAATATAACACTTTAAAGCCACTAAAAAAATTGTGTTACATAGTGTTATTCAATGGCTATCATATTTAACCAAAATTTTTTTTATTTATTATCTTACATTTGGTTTTATCTTACGCTAATTTAACTATCTTCCTTTTCGCAAAAAGAGCTTGATCCAAAAGATTGGCTTAAGGGGCCGTCCATAAAGTACGTCACGCTATTTTTGACCATTTTTGACCCCCCCCTCCCCCCTGTCACAAATCTCGGGACACCCCCTCCCCCCAAAGTACGTCACACTTTCAAAAAAATTTTTAATTATCAACAAATAAAAATTAAAACGAAAACTTAAACAGCACTTCACTATTAAACTGCTTTAAAATATAAATATTAAAAGAACTATCAAATTATTATATAACTTTACTAGTAGAATAACTAAGTGTCAACAGTTGTCACAGTTTTTCTTTGAAACAGTAACTCAATCAATTGAATTTGAAAAAAATTGCAAAAATTAGACTTGACCATTATATAATAAACATCACATATCTGCTACCTTTTCATTTACAATGGGTGAGGTAAACTTCCGATTATGCATTCTATTGACACAGGATAAGAAGTAGATTAGCGAGACTTGACCTCAACCAGTGATTAAATAATAAAAATGGAAACAAAACAATGCGACTTAAAAAAGGACTAGATTGACACACTATGTGAGCAGCTCTTGTGTTATATAGAATATGTTTATAGTGGACCTGTGAATTATGTTTAATTAAAAAATACTCACTAGACATCATCCATTCATTGTAAAGTGAAGTGTTCATCCATAGTTACGACTGACATAAATCTCTCCCCATCATCGTTTCCTGGAAGAATAATTGCAGACAGATCAACGTCATCCTCGTCTAACCACTCAACATCCTTTGAATGTGCATTTTCCATTCTGCCAATAATTGCCATGAGTTCTCTTTGCCTTCTAGCAGCGATTCTCAAAGGACGGAGGCGTTTTATCTGAGTTGATTCTGGAAAATTTTGGGTTGACACATTCTCCTGCGCCCGAGCTCTGTGTTGTCCTGTATGTTTCTTCAACATTGTTTGTGAGGCAAAGTATAAGTGACACACTTTGCAAATTCGATCATGTGAGCTGGTCTGCAAAGATGGACAGTAAAGATCATATGGTTGTACTTTAAAAACTCCTGTTGATCTTGGCATAATGTCATCAAATTTGAAAGTTTGTGCCACAAACAATGAAGAAAATTTATGAGCATCGGCATCTGCTCTATCTGAAGCTCTGAGTCCATCAGTACAGGGCTGTTTCATCGTAGGCCCTAGGCACTTTCAAAGTCGTAGGCCCTCTCCATCTTCATTTTTAATATTTTTCAAGAATGCACCCGCACTTATTTGCGATTTGAAATCTAAATAAAGTTTTGAGGACGTCATATGTGACTTTGCTAAGACAAAGAGCCGAAAAGTTAACATACTGTAATTTACAGATCTACAGCTTGACTAGCTCAGGTGGTCATCTCACACGGTTATATATAGTTACTTTAATACAAACATTATTACATTTTATTGGCATTCTGAACTTGTTTTCACTTTTATGTTCTGGCTTTCGTAGGCCCTTGAAAAGTCCGTAGGCCCTAGGCACAGTACCTACTGTGCCTAGTTGATACATGATAAATCGGCTTTGCATCAGTTGTTTGGTTGATTGGGATTGAAGGAGGAAAAAAATCTCGAAGGTAAAAAGTTGAAATATGAACTCCTAACTAACAAGATGAATTGTGAACAATTCATTGAAAAGATATGCACTTCATGCTATTTTGACATAAAACTAATTCAAGTGTTTCACAAAATTTTTTGAAAATTTTCTTTAAAACAATTAAGTTTTAGTAAAAAATAATAAATAGTTAAATTAGAAATAAAATAAAAAATATATAAAAAATGTGGCGTCACACTTGGCCTGACCCCCCCTCCCCCCAGTCACAAACTGTCACACTTTCTTAACCCCCTCCCCTCCCTATGGAGCGTGACATACTTTATGGACGGCCCCTAAGAGGTTATCTTCTACACAATTACACTCACATTCAGTCGAAGAAGATCCTGCCATTGGCTCAGCCAATATGGCGTCTGACAACAATATAAAAAAACGAAATCCTCCCCATGAGAAATTATAAACTGTTGTACTTAAGATTATAAAGGCATTTAGTTTCAGTCATAATGATAATACACATAGATGCAGTTCACTAAAAATTAAAAAAAAACCTCCATACAGCAGTGCTTTTACTACAACAAAACACTCTAAAAGAAACGAAAAACCCAAGATCAGAAATTATAAACAGTTGTACTTAACATAATGTAATTATGTCATGCGTTGGTTTTTTTTTTTTGTTGGTGAGCTACCGACACACATATAGGGGTGAATAATTACAGGCTCGGTGAAAGTGCTGACACATATTATAGGAAGTCCTATTCTAGGAAGTCATGATACTGACAAATATTTTGCGGTGTAAAGATCATTATCTGCTAACTTCAGACGTCTTTTCAGCCTTCGTTTCTCTTTTAAAAGATCAACTTTGGAAAAATCATCATAGAAAAAATGATATTGATCAACATCTGGTAAGTGTGTTATATGTCAGGTGTGTTAAACATAATTCCTAGACACTTCGCAGCCTATATATTCTTATTAGTCTCCTTCATATGTGCCAGGACAATAATAAACTCATTTTGAGTTTCAGGTAGCCCCGTAGCCAAGGGGGGGGGCACTGAGGGGCCGTGCCCCCCCCGCTAGTGTGGAGTGCCCCCCCCCCGCTTAAAAAGAAGAAAAAGAGGAAAAAATAAAGAAAAAGTAACTAAAATGAGAAAGTACCCCATTGCTGGGTATTGGTGCCCCCCTGCTTACTTTGACCTGTCTACGGTACGGTCCTGGTTTCAGGTGACATATAAGATACGGATGCTTTTATTGTACATAATCTTCTCATTACTCTAGATAGATGCATATTCGAAAGCATCTAACCATGGCATATATAATTTCATAAAGATGTATATTAAAGACTGTATTTCAGAAAGATGTATATTGCTGACTGTATTTCAGAAAGATGTATATTACTGACTGTATTTCAAAAAGATGTATATTATGGACTGTATTTTAGAAAGATGAATAGTACTGACTTTTTTTTAGAAAGCTGTATATTACTGATTTTATTTTAGAAAGATGTATATTACTGACTGTACTTCTAAAAGATGTATATTACTGACTGTATTTCAGAAAGCTGTATATTACTGTCTGTATTTCAGAATGATGTATATTACTGTCTGTATTTTAGAAAGCTGTATATTACTGTCTGTATTTCAGAATGATGTATATTACTGTCTGTATTTTAGAAAGATGTATATTACTGACCTTATTTTAGAAAGATGTATATTATGGAGTGTATTTTAGAAAGATGTATATTGCTGACTTGTATTTAAAAAAAGAAGTATATTACTGACTGTATTTCAAAAAGATGTATATTATTGACTGTATTTCAGA
Source organism: Bulinus truncatus (assembly GCA_021962125.1). NCBI lineage: Eukaryota > Metazoa > Mollusca > Gastropoda > Planorbidae > Bulinus > Bulinus truncatus. The sequence continues at coordinate 37,687 of JAGDYQ010000228.1, read as the reverse complement.
AAGATGTATATTACTGACTGTATTTTTAGAAAGATGTATATTACAGACTTTATTTCAGAAAGATGTATATTACTGACTGTATTTCAGAAAGATGTATGTTACTGAACGTATTTCAGAAAGATGTGTATTACTTACTGTATTTTAAAAGGATGTATATTATTGACTGCATTTTAGAAAGATCTATTACTGACTGTATTTCATGATGTATATTACTGTCTGTATTTCAAAATGGTGTATATTAATGACTGTATTTGTTTACTTTACTTTACTCTCATTAGATGCATATTCGAAAGCATCTAACCATGGCATATACAATTTCATAAAGATAAATATTACTAACTGTATTTCAGAAAGATGTATATTTCAAACTGTATTTCAGAAAGATTATACTATTTTCTGTTTTACAGAAAGATGTATATTATTGACTGTATTTCAGAAAGCGGTTTATTACTGACTATATTATACAAAAAAAAAAAAGGAAATTCTGGTAATTTCTATACAATTAAGTTCTCAGTTATTATAATATTTCATTTTTAGAGCATTTTCGAAAAAAAATGCTCTATTGTCCCCGTTTTGTCTGTCTGTCTGTCCGTCCGTCCGTCCGTCCGCCCGTCCGTCCGTCATCACCCTAGATCTCAACAACCATAAGTCCTAGACCCATGATGTATATATCATTTTGTAGGTCTTGACCTGCCAAGAAATGACTTTTTCCATTTCGCGATCTGACCTCTCAGGGCCGTAAAAGGGGCCTTATAAAGTACCGTTTTTTACTATATAAGCTATATTAATAATGGACCGCCCTATATCTCAGCAACTATAAGTCCTAGACCCATGATGTATATATCATTGTGTAGGTCTTGGTCTGCCAAGTGTACATCAAAAGTCCATTTCGCGATTTGAGCTCTCAGGGCCAAAATATAAGAGTTTTTTATGTACCGTTTTGCTTATATTTTAAATATAAATAATAAAAGCTAATCAAAGGGGCGTAATCATTATTTATTTTTGTAACAGTTATTCAACATGACTTACTTCCCGTATAAACATTTCCAAAATTTACAAAAACAGTTATTCAACATGACTTACTTCCCGTATAAACATTTCCAAAATTTACAAATATTTACTGAAAGATAACAAACGTACTGATATATAACATGAAAATGCGCTAACACGTCCTGTGTCCAGAATGGAACAGGCTTAATTGCTGGTTCAATTCCTCTCATGGACATTAGGTTTTTTTTCTAATTTAATTTTTTTTTTATAATTTATCCTATTGGTTGTTTTAATGAAAAGTAACAACAGCTAATTAGATTTTTAATTTAGTTCATAGCTTAAAAAAAAATAATTGAAAATATATATCAAAGCTGAACAATAGTATATCTCGATGCAAAGGCTAGTAAGTGTTGCTCCAGGGACTACAAACTAAAAGTTAACAACGAAAAGTTATAGATCATTATTATAAAGAAAAAGAGTTGTTCAATAAAGGATGTTATATGATACGTATAAAGAAGTGAGAATGGGTTTAGTAATAAATACGCATTATGAAGAAATCCCTAGGAAGTTTTAAAAGAAGCATAAACTTACATTTTAATATAATTATAGACTATAAGGGGAAAAAATGAAAAATAGCCATCAAACAATATGGGTCCCCAGTGAGTCGCCATACTTTATGAAACATTGGTCTCCATAATATAATGTTGTTGTCTCCCTATGATGTTGTTGTCTCCCTATAATGATGTTGTCTCCCTATAATGTTGTTGTCTCCCTATTATTCTTTTGGTCTCACTATTATTCTATTATTCTACTTAATATACTTTTGGTCTCACTATTATCCTGTTATTCTACTTAATATACTTTTGGTCTCCTTGTTATGTTGTTTGTTGGTCTCCCTATCATGTTGTTGGTCTTCATGATATACTTTTTGTCTCCTTGTTATGCCGTTGGTCTGCTTGTAATGCTGTTGGTCTCTTTATAATGCTTTGGTGTCACTATTATCCTATTGGTCTCCTTATTATGTTGTTGGTCTTCTTAATCATGTTCTTAATATACTGATGGTCTCCCTTTAAAGTTGTTGGTCTCACTATAGGGCTCTTCAAGCCTTTAAGAAATGTTATCACTAATCTATACAGTAATCTATACACTTTGCATCGAGATATACTATTGTTCAGCTTTGATACATATTTTCTAAACAAAGGCGGATTTAATGGTAAGCTCACTAGTCGCACGCACTAGGCCCCGATTTTTAGTGGGCCTTTCAAATCCCCAATTAGACATAATATTTTTTTGTTGGCTAAATCTATCTAAGGGGGGAGATCTATTATATTCTTCTGCACATAGGGCCACTAATCCGCTACAATTATAAAGATTCTATTAAAAAATAGCCTTCTTGGAACTTGACCAAGTCATACATTCTATTGTATTGGATGAACCATTTTACAGGCTAAATCAGTAAATACATATGCTTATATTTAACGGTAGCATTAAAAACGTAGTGTAAACATTTAAGTAGCAATACTATGACTTTGTACTCGTATATCTATACTGAAACACATAGCGATTGAGAGATTATATACCCCCATTCCACTGGAAAAAATCCACATCCCCAGACTCGCTCACTAAGATCGTCATTAAAGTACCAATAAACCAGCTCGGCCGGACAATAAACATCGCTAAAATGCTTTCTGACGTACAGGATCCTGACCGTTGACCTTCTCTGTATCACTCTTTACATCACCTCCCTCACTAGGCACCCAACCTCATCTTGCTGGGCACTTCTATTTCCGGCAGGTCAAGATTTGATTTCAATTCATTGAATGGTGGCTTCATAGTACTGGTAGGTCCAGTTTTACACACCGTGGTCCGTGATGATAAACAATTCTCAACTTTGTCGATCAATGGTAGGCTTTTTTAAGTGCCCAACTTTCTATTTTTGTGTTTGTCTAAATTATGCTTGTCATCTATTATTTTAGCTTCAAAGGAAATATTTTTGCTCTCACCTATTTGTCTCTTTTAATTAGTCCTACCCTTGATTGTGTGTGTATGTGAAGTCCCTGAAAGGATGAGATGTAATCTCTTAGATCATACGAACCAAAAATGGGACAGTTTTTATGGTGCCCTTCTTCCTACCATAGCCGATAGTGCTATGGCTATGGAGGCACCACGGGAGATATATCGGGAACTTGAACAAAGACCTGAAAAATTTCCTTGGAGATCAAACCAGGTACCTTCATGTCGACAGGCGAGCGTTTTACCACACGGCCATCCGTCCCCTCGTGATAATTTGTAGTGCAGGTCACTTATTATTATTATTATTTGTGAAAGGAAGAAATATTTATTTCTTTGATTCTATATACGGGACATTGTTTAGTGCCCTTCTTTCACCCCCGACACACCTGATAACGAGCTACATCATGCTGATTCTGTTCACTACCGATGCGACACCCAGACACTCAGCTAATTAGTACAGACTACTTTACGTAAAGTATGTTATTTTATAGCACAGTTGAGCTTCTAAAGGCTCTTTCGCGTAGAAACAAGAAACGCAAACAATATTTCAAATATGAAACGAAAGCTAGAGCTTTTACAAAATGAGAATGTTAACTTTTTTTATACTCTTTCTGAGATTCATATTTAACCATAAATTAGAGATATTCTAATAAACATATACACAAGTACATATTGATTTTAAAGGGGTCTTTTATTTAAAAATTCTGAAACTATTTTTTAAAGGCTTCATAGGGAGTTTGTCTTTTAGAGCACCAAATGAAATGGTCCCCACAGGAATGTGTTTACTGGCAGCTCTTCTATTACGGTTTTATCAAAAAGAAGACTTAAAATGTGGTGAAGTGAAAATGTTGGTCATTCAGCGCCATTGTTCTGGTTTTTAACATTTTAAAGTTGCACATTTTTACTTTCAATTATTTCTCTTGGATTTGCGTCTTTTCGGGCAAGTTATAAGATTTCAGTTCTAAAAATAATATGTAATTATTTTTTTTTAAATAATATACTAGACTTAAAGACACACATTACAATTTCTGAAAAAAAAAAAAACAACTTATTTAACAATATTAGATGTTCTCTAAAATCATAAAGATGTATTTAATATTGTGTCATCTTTTTACATATTATAAGTATCGCAATATCTTTTTAAGAGAATACATTTGGTTTTGTTATTCTACCATTCTCAGTATCTATGTAATTTAATTTATTCGTCTGTTAATTTCAAATTGTAAGGGTCTCCGCTATTCACCCGGGTGGCAAGTTTTTGATTGTAACAGTTCGTAATGGTGCAGAATAGATCTTCAAAATTACCAAGCACTAAACTCCACTTCTTCCTTATCCCTATTCTGTATTCTTACTTTTCTCTTTGTTTTCTACCCCCCCCTCTCCCCCACCAATATTCTCTGTCAGTTCCCTATTTTTATTTTTAACCTACCAATTTGGGATGCTATTTACCTCTTCCACCCCGCCCCAACGTCTACCCATTTTGTAAATGTAATTCTCCCCTTTCCCTATTCTGCAATTTTTTTCAAGTTCAAGCATGTGTAATTTATATCCAAGGGCACCAAACTAAGGATGCAGGTAAGGTCAAAGTTCGCGACCGATTGTTTCCATCGATCCAACTTCTTAGTACCTAACACATACAAAAGTTAGTCTTTTGTCTATTCTTGCTATTACTACATCAACCAACTGATTTACGAACTGACTAACATAGTCTTGTATTAAAAACAAGCAATTAAGCCTGTTCCATTCTGGACACAGGACGTGTTAGAGCATTTTCGTATTATGTATCAGTACGTATGCTATGTTTCAGTAAATATTTGTAAAATTTGTAAATGTTTATAAATTCAATTGTGTAATGCATATATCTGAAAAAAGATATTAAAAAGACGTTTTCTTATATTTGAAAACAAAATTATTTTCTCTTAAATCTAACTACAAGTGGTTTGTGGTTACTGATATAGGACTCATAATTGAAAACATTCTAAATTATAGTCATTTAATCGTCCGAAAACTCCGCCAATTGTTGCATAGCTCTGATACTTTCAATTAAACTCAGAACACAAGCTTACTATTTCATTTGATGAGTTTCTTAATAAATCTTGGTGAAACTACGTGCTGCAGTATTTCGCACCAAATGAACGGGTTATTGAACGTACAAGGTGTATATATAATATATGAGCCCCTTAGGAGCCCTGAAGCCCGGCCCTCAGAGGTCCTATCGCAAAATGAACTTTTGATGTACACATGGCAGGCCAAGACCTACAAAATGATATATACATCATGGGTCTAGGACTTATAGTTGCTGAGATATAGGCGCTCCTTTATTAATATAGCTTATATAGTAAAAAACGGTACTAAGGCTCCTTTTACGGCCCTGAGAGGTCAGATCGCGAAATGGAAAAAAAGTCATTTCTTGGCAGGCCAAGACCTACAAAATGATATATACATCATGGGTCTAGGACTTATGGTTGTTGAGATCTAGGGTGATGACGGACGGACGGACGGACAGACAGACAAAACGGGGACACTAGAGCATTTTTTTTTCGAAAATGCTCTAAAAACTTTCTATTTGCTTTCCATCATTTTCCATCCGATCTTCTTTCGACTGTCTGCTGTGTAAAATAAAAGTGAGACAAATCTTAGTGAACTACACAAGAGAGACCATGTCTGGCAATTTTTAAAACGTTAAGACTTCACTTCTTGTCTGTTTGTTTGTCTGTCCGCGGACTTTGGCAATCCAATTTTAAACCACTTTCCGATAACCTATAGCTCTGATACTTTCAATATAGTTCAGAACCCGATGACAATGTATTATTCTTACTATTTCATTATGATTTGATGAGTTTTTTTGTTATGAATTCTATAAAATGTCATTATCTTGCAAATAATGTACAATCAGCGACCTTTAATTATTGTGGCTTTAGAACGAATACTCTACTGCGCAAGAACACGTGTGACGTCATTGCTCTCCGATATGTTCGAGCAAACCTACATATAGTTAATCGAGTCCGTCTCACAACAGAATTTTTTAACTCTTCGTATTAATTGAAAAAAAAATTACATTATAAAAAATATTTTAACTAAAAAGTAGAAAACAAAATTACATTATAAAAGAAATATTTTATAAAAAATCAACGTTTTTCTTGCGCACTAAAAAGCAGAAAATAATATTTCTATGAGCCAGAAAAAATTTCGGAATAAATTGGTCACATGGTAATAGACTTTATAAGAGCTTCTAATTTTTATAAAACGAATTAAGTCTCTACATGGGCGCATGAACACAAACATACAGACCTTTCTAATATACTCTAATTTCTATAAATGAAAACCTGTTTAATATAATTTCACTATATTAATTTATTGATTCAAATGACTTTACAAGTATTACATTCTATATCATGAGTTTAGGTTATACAACACTATAATTAATTTGACATACTCATATGCATTTTGTTATATAGGTTCTAATAAATGATGTGCAATATCGTGATATTTCGAAAACCTTCTGTAATAATTTTTGTGGGATTTATTTGTTAAGATATGATGATTCTGATACTGTAAAACAAACATTCACATAAAATGATAATATAAATATACATTTTTCCAGGCTCATAGAAAAATAATTTTCTGCTTTTTAGTACGCAAGAAAAACGTTGTTTTTTATAAAATATTTTTTTATAATGTAATTTTTATTTTACCTGAACTAGTAAACAAAGGCCCGGTACCCAGACCAGCTTGTGGCCACGCAGTAAGAGTTGAAATTGATCATATATATTTGAGCGCGTTAACAATAAATCTATATCAGATTATGTAGAGACTTATGTAGAGACTTATGTAGGTACTTATGTATAGACTTATGTAGGGTCATATGTAGAGACTTATGTAGGAACTTATATAGTGACGTATGTGTAGACTTATATAGGGACTTATGTAGTGACTTATATAGGGACTTATGTAGAGACTTATGTAGGGTCATATGTAGGGACTATGTAGGGACTTATGTAGAGACTTATGTAGGGACATATGTAGGGACTTATGTAGGGACATATGTAGGGACTTAAGTAGGGACCTATGTAGGTACTTATGTAGAGACTTCAGTAGGGTCATATCATGAGTCATATGTAGGGACATATGTAGAGACTTATGTAGGTACTTATGTAGGGACTTATGTAGTGACTTATATAGGGACATATATTGGGACTTATGTAGAGACTTATGTAGAGTCATATGTAGGGACTTATGCAGGACTTATGTAGAGACTTATGTAGAGTCATATGTAGGGACTTATGCAGGGACATATGTAGGGACTTATGTAGGGACATATGTAGGGACTTATGTAGGGACATATGTAGGGACTTATGTAGGGACTTATGTAGGTACTTATGTAGAGACTTAAGTAGGGTCATATGTAGGGACTTATGTAGGGACTTATGTAGGTACTTATGTAGAGACTTATGTAGGGTCATATCATGAGTCATATGTAGGGACATATGTAGAGACTTAAGTAGGGTCATATGTAGGGACTTATGTAGGGACTTATGTAGGTACTTATGTAGAGACTTCAGTAGGGTCATATCATGAGTCATATGTAGGGACATATGTAGAGACTTATGTAGGTACTTATGTAGGGACTTATGTAGGGACCTATGTAGGGACTTATGTAGGGACTTATGTAAAGACTTATATAGGTACTTATGTAGGGACTTATGTAGGGACTTATGTAGAGACGTATGTAGGGACTTATGTAGGAACTTTATGTAGAGACCTATGTAGGTACTTATGTAGGGACTTATGTAGGAACTTATGTAGAGACCTATGTAGGTACTTATGTAGGGACTTATGTAGGGACTTATGTAGACACTTATGTAGGGACATATGTAGGTAATTATGTAGAGACTTAAGTAGGGTCATATGTAGGGACTTATGTAGGGACATATGTAGGTACTTATGTAGAGACTTCAGTAGGGTCATATCATGAGTCATATGTAGGGACATATGTAGAGACTTATGTAGGGACTTAAGTAAAGACTTATATAGGTACTTATGTAGGACTTATGTAGGGACTTATGTAGGGACTTATGTAGAGACGTATGTAGGGACTTATGTAGGAACTTTATGTAGAGACCTATGTAGGTACTTATGTAGGGACTTATGTAGGAACTTATGTAGAGACCTATGTAGGTACTTATGTAGAGACTTATGTAGGTACTTATGTAGGGACTTATGTAGGGACCTATGTAGGGACTTATGTAGGGACTTATGTAAAGACTTATATAGGTACTTATGTAGGGACTTATGTAGGGGCTTATGTAGAGACGTATGTAGGGACTTATGTAGGAACTTTATGTAGAGACCTATGTAGGTACTTATGTAGGGACTTATGTAGGAACTTATGTAGAGACCTATGTAGGTACTTATGTAGGGACTTATGTAGGGACTTATGTAGACACTTATGTAGGGACATATGTAGGTACTTATGTAGAGACTTAAGTAGGGTCATATGTAGGGACTTATGTAGGGACTTATGTAGGTACTTATGTAGAGACTTCAGTAGGGTCATATCATGAGTCATATGTAGGGACATATGTAGAGACTTATGTAGGGACTTATGTAAAGACTTATATAGGTACTTATGTAGGGACTTATGTAGGGACTTATGTAGAGACGTATGTAGAGACTTATGTAGGAACTTTATGTAGAGACCTTTGTAGGTACTTATGTAGGAACTTATGTAGAGACCTATGTAGGTACTTATGTAGGGACTTATGTAGGGACTTATGTAGAGACCTATGTAGGTACTTATGTAGGGACTTATGTAGGGACTTATGTAGAGACTTATGTAGGGATTTATGTAGGGACTTATGTAGGGACTTATGTAGGGATTTATGTAGAATCATATGTAGGTACTTATGTAGGGACATTTGTAGGTACTTATGTAGAGACTTATGTAGGGACTATTTAGAGACTTATTTGGGGACTTATGTAGGGATTTATGTAGATTCATATGTAGGGACATATGTAGAGACTTTTGTTGGGACTTTCGTAGGGTCATAGGCAGAGCCATCCCCAGGCAATTAGGCGCCCTAGGCAGTCATCTATAAGGACGCCCGCCCCTTCTGCATGAAAGTTTTTTTTTCTAAAATTTTGCGCTCCTAGCAGTTTGGAGCCCTAGGAAGCTGCCTATGTCACTATGCCCAGAGCCGGCTCTTGTCATATGTAGGGACATATGTTGGGACTTATGTAGGGTATTATGTAGAGACTTATGTAGGTACTTATGTAGGGACATCAGAGAGAGAGAGAAGTTACGAAGGGTCACAAATACTTCTCTGAGAAATATGTCCATGACCTGAAAAGTAAGTTAAATTTCGTTTGTAAATTTTACACTAAAACTGTTAAAGTTTTTATAATTGACGATTAGGGTTACCAGTTTAGGGATAGATAGGGTGAGTTAACGTTAGGTTCATTTAATTTGTTTTAATTTAAAAGGTAAAAAGCTCAGTCTTCGGCAAACGTTGAGAATTAGACCTATCTTAAATCACATAAGTCATAATTTTCTAGCTGGACATATTCCTAGCCTTGGCACGTATTAACAGTAACACCAACATTAACTTTACTTAATTTTACATTACCGTAATCTTAACCGAAACCCTAGTACAAACACTCATGTACATTATATTATTTAACCATGATTTTTTGGTTAGCATATATTGTGCGATAGATAGTAATTAAAAATCGGTAGTAAACTAAAAGGTTTGAAACTACTTCCTCATTATGATGAGGTGATGGTCAATAATGTATAATGTGATTGCCCAAGAACTGAAATACCATCCTGCCTGTCTCGCTAGCCTATACAGAAAAGCTCAGGCCTAAAGTAGACCGCGCAAATAAGAGATCTGATCAAATTCGAAAAGCTTTGGTCTTTGCTGAATTGACAGAGTATATCAAAGAATTAAAAGATTCATCTACAAAGAGAGAAGCGATCAGCACCACAGGATAGGATTTCATCACTGAAAAGTGACTGTTACCTCTTTTCGAGGTTGTATGTAGCATGCCAAACCAGAAAAGGGGGCTAGACAGACTTTTTTTCATATGAAAATCAGTCGGCTCCTCCATCACTGTCCTGTGAAGGACGAATGAGAGTGTCAAGCAAGTCGGTGTTGCTGGAGTGTTTGGAACCTCTCCAAACTTCATCAGCAGTGCCAACAGTCATCCTTGATGGGGCGGCTGTTGTCAATATGTTGAGGCCAGGATCTGCAGGAACATTTGCTGACTACACAAACCAGGTGTTTATCCCCTATGTGATGCAGACCCTGCAAAATGTCTCCCATCGTCTAGATGTAGTGTGGGACTGTTATCGAAGTGACAGCTTAAAAGAGAGCGCCGAGGACTAGAGAAGAGAAAACGTGTGACGCCAGAGACCGTATTACCATCGCAGTGGGGAAGTTTCTTGCGGGTGAATGTTAACAAGACCTAGTTGTTCGCATTCCTAGCACGATATCTTCTTACAGTATAATCACATAAGCTTATTGTTACCACTCAATGTCCAGATATGATCTCCATAAATCCATTGACCACAAGAATCTTTCAAACGGGCAATTTACCAAGGAGGCCATATTTGGAGCCCGGCACATGAACGACAACCACTGCTTCCTTATCCATGTGAGTGAGGTTGGCGGTTTATTGACAGACAATGGCAACCTTTTTGGACTGTTTTGCTACAAGCATCTATGACTTGTCGTGAACTGTTGAAATGTACTTGTAAAAAAGAATGCAGATCCAAGCGTTTTAAGTGCAACAAGGCCGGATTAAAATGCACTGCTTTATGCAGCTGTTTCTGTGGAGCCGACTTTTCAGTACAACATCCAGTTCAAGCATCTAACACAAATTGAACTAATTGAACCAGATTCAAAAATGTAAAGTCAATTTATCATCATACTCAAAATTTACTTTTGTGGTCATTTTTATGTTACTAAAAATAAAAAAAAACTTAAAAAACTTGTGCATTTTCTGTATCACATTTTGTTTTGCATTATAAACTGAAGATGTGTGCCAGGTTTGGTGTTTGTAGCTTAAAAATTATCAGTTTGTCACCTTACATGAATTTCTTTAAGCGGCCATTTTTAATGTTACTATAAATAGAAACTGATCAAAATTTTGCTGTGGCCCTGTATCACATTTTATTCATCACAAAAATACTGAACATCTGTGCCAGGTTTGGTGTTTGTAGCACAAAAATGCATGATTTGTCAACATAGAACCCCAGCTAAAAGGACATGAACAGATTTTTGTAACCGAAATACATTTAAGTAAAAGGAAAATTAATAATACATGAAATAAAATCGATATTTTAAATAGTTAATCCTAAAGAAAATAATCCTCATTATGGGTACAGAAGCATAACAAAAACAACTCGGACTATTTGAATCTAACATCCAACTATACATAATTTGCGCACACAACACCATATCATCGAAAAATCTTTACAAAGTTAATTCATTGATAATATTTTAAAGGACTCTTTTTCCAAGCAGTTCTTCATTTTATGTTTTATGATGTTCAACATGGCGTATTTAAAAAAAGAGAGAGACGTGAGTGCCTGCCAGTTAAGCGATACTCTACATGTTCAGTAGATGTTTTATTTACTGTTATACACATTGTAGCATAGTACAATATATTATACTGAAAATTAACTAAAAACATATTGCCAACACGGTGCAAAAAATATTATTGAAAATGTAAAATTCCTTTTAACTTTATTATACTTCACAGACCAAGCGTTTTGAATAACAGCAGAAAGCAATACTTTATTGATATAATGTCTGGTGAAGTATAATGTATAAAAGTACATAATAGAAATAGATAGAATCGTTATATAGCTTTTATCTACCCTTCATTAAAAAATAAATATTCTATTAATCCGGATTCATTAGTTGAAGCGCAGACCAAGAAGAAAATATCAGGCCTCATTCCGTAGCTAGATATCAAGGCGTCATGTTCGAGCATATTTTTTGTCCCCCTCATCCACTATTCTGAAAAGTTTGCAGCCTTTAACGATATATTTTTTAACCACACATTTCAGGTTTAATTCGGAAGTAAAAAAAACAACATTTCCTTCTTTTATAAACTGTTCTGTATTTCTCTGTTCTCTAAAATTTAACTAGGTCTGAAACATCCATCTTTCATAGTTGTCTGTAGCCCTTGCCATGATTTTATCCCAACATTCTGCAAACTCTGAATGAACACCTATAAAATTCCTCGCATCATTGCTGAGGTGTTGTTGCATATGTTCTGAATTAGCAAAGACTTGTTGACTTAGTCAATTATTGACAATAGTCTCCACCAACATTACAGTATAAGCCTACACATAAATGAAAAATTAATTTAACTTTTGAGGTGGCAAATTGGCTGCTACAGATTTAGTATACAAATTACATTCCGCGTACTTTGATATATCTTAAAATAGACCATACACTTCAGTTACTTATGTTCAATGAATTCACTGACACACGCTTGATGTCCGTCTCTGGTGTTTGTGTGACATTTCAATGTTAGCGGCCGTTCACTTATTATATAACCAGTGTTTTATCCAGACCATTTCCGGGGGTAGTTTTCACCCCCGGAATTTGGAATTTCACCCCCGGCTTTTTTCCCAGAACATGATTACGACCAAACTATTCTGTAGTTTTCACCCCCGGAATTTGAAATTTCACCCCCGGATTTTCCCTTCTCACCCCCGGAGGTGCGGGGGTGTGGATAAAACACTGTTATATAACGACAAAGCGGGAGGGGGTGGTTGCACATTTCTTTTTTTGTTATATTGGGGGAGTTTTCTAGTGTTAAATAATGTTATATTGGGGGAGTTTCTAGTGTTAAATAATGTTATTTTGGGGGAGTTTCTAGTGTTAAATAATGTTATTTTGGGGGAGTTTCTAGTGTTAAATAATGTTATTTTGGGGGAGTTTCTAGTGTTAAATAATGTTATTTTGGGGGAGTTTCTAGTGTTAAATAATGTTATTTTGGGGGAGTTTCTAGTGTTAAATAATGTTATTTTGGGGGAGTTTCTAGTGTTAAATAATGTTATATGGGGGAGGGGGGGAGTGTAAAATTGACATTTTTGCGTTATATATTATGTGAACGGCCCCTTAGATCAGGGGTGGGCAAACTTTTCTATCGAGGGCCACATTGAAAACTTATCGGCGTGCCAAATATATTTTGTCTACTTCAATTACAATTTACAACTTATGAAAGTATGAACTAATGATAATAACTATGTATTTGTCATTTTATTTCATGTTCACACTCTATTACAGCACTCTTTCGCTGTAAATCTAAAGTAGGCATCACAATATCGTCCCTACCTGACGATGTTTTACAAGATGTGGAAACAGATGATGACCTCGAAAAAGAATACAGAGCATACAAATATAACAAGAGCAGATAGGCAGAGATGAAGGAATGCAAGAGACAGCCCTTTCTGCAGAAGACATGCATGAGGATGCAAACTATGATGATTGTAACCAAAGCAGTGGTACAGCCATGGTTATTGAAGAGACTTCCCATTTCGTGGTTACCGAAGACCCTTCCTCTTCCACTGCCTGTTGCGTTTGCTTAAAAGTAACCAGCGGTGTTCTTACATGTCGAAAGTGTAGCCGATATTCATGTTATCTGTGGGCATTCCCCTAAAAACGATGACGACAACGAAGCAGAAGGTTATGGTGTTAGCATTGTGTGCACTGTTTGCTTCAATATTGAGGAACCTCGAAATGCAGGCAAAAAGAATGAAAAGGGATTCGGACAAAACATTTCCTCCTGCGCCTTTGGGAGCCACTGTGCGAGTTCCGATTCCCGATGTTGACAACGGGCGGGGAGAATCACGAAATCTGTTGGCAGTTGTTATGAGCATGAAAGAAGATGGCTTTTACCGCCTTGGAACTGCACATGGAATCTTGAAGCAACTATATGCCAGATCAGAATTCACCGTATGTCCAAAAAATATTTAATAAAAGCGGAAGACGTTCCTGACCTTGAAACAGCTCTCCGATCTGCTACTACTTCTCAGTCTACAGGATTCGTCAGATGTATGTGCAAGACGAAATGCCAAACTATGAGGTGTCTTTGTGTGAAAACAAGCAATTTAAGCCTTTTCCGTTTCGGACAAAGGACATTTTAGAGCATTTTCGCCGGACGAAATCCGTATTTTTTTTCCGGGTTACAGCCATAAATATTGCTCCACGCGCATGAATTTTGATAAATTTAGAGAAGGAAGTAATCATGTGGAATAACTATTAATAAAATAAATAATGATTACGCCCCTTTGGTTAGCTTTTATTATTTATATTTAAAATATAAGCAAAAACGGTATATAATAAACTCTTATATTTTGGCTCTGAGAGGTCAGATTGCGAAATGGACTTTTGATGTACACTTGGCAGGCCAAGACCTACAAAATGATATATACATCATGGGTCTAGGACTTATGGTTGCTGAGATATAGGGCGCTCCATTGTTAATATAGCTTATATAGTATAACACGGTACTTTATAAGCCCCCTTTTACGGCCCTCAGAGGTCAGATCGCGAAATGAACTTTTGCTGCACACATGGCAGGCCAAGACCTACAAAATGATAAATACATCATGGGTCTAGGACTCATGGTTGTTGAGATCTAGGGTGATGACGGACAGACAGACAGACAGACAGACAAAACGGGGACAATAGAGCATTTTTCGAAAATGCTCTAAAAATTAAGAGCAATTCAAAATACCAGCCTTCCCTGCTGCAACAAGTAGCTCATTCCAGTTGTGTTCTGCTTGTTTTCACCAGAAACAACATCTTTTTATTATTTATCAATTCTTCACTAATTCGTGAAATATGAACATGAAAGATCAAAATGCCAAAATACGAATTGTTTAGTGTGAAAGAAGAAAATTAAGTACAGTACAATTCTATGTGTGAATTCAGTCTTACCTGCTGAAAAGCAAATACTTCAATCTCAGCCCTGCTATCGTTGTTTTTTTCCGGTATGAACATCATACGCTTTATTTTGTATTCGTTCCATATTAAAATACTGTTACAACTCTTTAAATTCTGTTTATAAAATCAAAACATAACACAGGCCGGCGTAGGTTCCAAGAGCTACTATTCTTTTAACATTGACACCGACAACAATATCACGGCCATCTTCTTGCCGGCTTCTACGTCACTGTCTCTACTGCGTCATCGCGTTCACTATGTAGACTGTACGGTGCGCACCAAGGGGGTCGTAACACTGCCCCCCTCTGAAATCTGTCCGTCCCGGACAGGTCACTTCTCACAACAGAACAGTCTGTCCACATGAACCAGAGCATGTCCTTTGTCAGGCTGTGGAGATTGAATATCCCTGTGGTGGGGCGGGGAGGATCGTGTTCGTCCCCATAGCAATCTGGCTGTTCACCAGGTAGGTTTTCTCGCAGGTGTAGGCGTTCGGGATACTGACCTCCATTGATGAGGTCCAACTCTTGTTTTTGCAGAATAACATGACGATGGCGAAACACACGTTGTAGCAGTAACGAAATGTTTTGCGTTTGACAGAGCTAGGATGAATATATACTGAACTGACCAGATTAAAGTCAATGGCCAGGTTCATCTCTGTCCTGCTTCTTTCTCCTCTGCTCCGATGCACTCTGCTGGTCACCTCGCTCCTCTCTACCTTTCGTCTCTGCTCCCCAGGTGGCTCATATCGGTTCACCAGTGTCTTAGGTGGCTCTTCATGGGTGACAGCTCCTCAGGGGGCACTTCATGGGTCACCAACTCCTCAGGTGGCTCTTCATGGTTCACCAACGTCTCAGTTGGCTCATCACTGGTCACCAACGTCTCAGGTGGCTCATCACAGGTCACCAACGTCTCAGGTGGCTTATCACAGGTCACCAACTCCTCAGGTGGATCTTCATGGGTCACCAACGTCTCAGGTTGCTCTTCATGGGTCACCAACGTCTCAGGTACCACTTCCTGGATGACCACATCCTCAGGTACCACTTCATGGATGACCAAATCCTCAGGTACCACTTCATGGGTCACCAACGTCTCAGGTTGCTCTTCATGGGTCACCAACGTCTCAGGTACCACTTCATGGATTACCATATCCTTAGGTACTACTTCCTGGATGACCACATCCTCAGTTACCACTTCCTGGATGACCACATCCTCAGATAAAACTGGGCGCATGTCCAAGTCTGCTTCAATGATTAACTTTGTCTATCTCTGAGTTATGTTTTCTTTGACATAAAGGCTCGAATTGGGGCCAAGTGTTGCAAAAGGAATAACGACTTTAGGGGCTTTATTGGAACGTTTTGCCAGCTTTTGCCCCGCGAAGCTGGCGTATGCTAGTTTCCCCGGTTATCCCAGCGATTAAATTGTGGGGAGGCTCTTGGCTGTCTGGTCTGGTATGGCCGTAGCCCAGGACAGTTCCCACGAAAATGGCCAGAAGTACCACAGTTCCAACAGCGAAAATCATTCTTATTCCTAATACTCTCGGCCACCTTTTGTTCCTTGGCTGCCATGGCCTCTTCAACCACCCTACGAATCTGGTAAAGCTGTGTATCTTCATTGACCTCTAACTGCCTTGAATGTTGTTTGGTCCTGGAGGAATTCTTACCAGCTTCATACGACAGGGCATAAGCCAGTGCTTCACTTGCCCTTTGTTTCCCACTCATCCTAATTGCTTTTTTCAGTTCTGGGTCGCGAATGGCATCTATGAAAGAGTCAATTATAATGACATTAAGGAATTCCTGTTCAGCCTTTGGGTAGGACAGGCGTGCTAGTCGCTCGATGTCTGCCTCTATTTCTTACAGGGATTCCCCAGACTTCTGTTGTCTTGTCTTCAACTGCAATCTGTAGACCTCCTGCAAGTGTTCATTGCCAAACCTTAATTCTAAGGCCCTAACTACGGCATCATAACGTCTTGGATCAGAAATGGTTTGCAGTAGTTCGGCGGCTTTTCCTCTCAAGGCCAACACAAGCGCCGTTGCTTTCTCTTCGTCCCGGGTCCAGCCGTTAACATTAACAGCCGCCTTAAATTGTCTTTTATAGACGGACCATGAAATAGTGCCGTCAAAAATTGGTGGTCTTATCTTGCTCAATGTAGTCTGGGTCACCACCTGTGACCCCTGCGCCTTGTTCAGTTCCTCCCCAATGCCGCTAATCTCCTCGTTGTATTTTTCATTGTTGATTAAAATCTCAGCCCTGAGTTGATTCACTCTCATGTCAACCTCTTCATTTATTTCAATCTTTGCTTTCTCGATGTTAACTTTTAAACCTTTCTTAATGTCCTCTATTTCACTTCTTAATGTTAAATGAAATTCTTTCACTTCATTTCTTAACTGCCCGATTTCCGTGGTAAAAACGTGGCTCTCCGGGTCCATTCCCTCATCAATAAGAGCTTCATTAAGTCTATTAAACAGTTGTTGTTTGTTGCCGTCAGTTGGAAGGTCCCTTTCTTCTAATTCCTCCTTTAACTCTCTAACTAAAAGTTTGTTTAATTTCTTACCGGACATTGTAAGACTGTCCCGCCTCTGACACCAATGTTACAACTCTTAAAATTCTGTTTATAAAATCAAAACATAACACAGGCCGGCGTGGGTTCCAAGAGTTTACTATTCGTTTAACATTGACAACGACAACAATATCACGTCCATCTTCTTGCCGGCTTCTACGTCATTGTCTCTACTGCGTCATCGCGTTCACTATGTAGACTGTACGGTGCGCACCGAGGGGGTCGTAACACTACGTTTTATCAATAAAGGCTTATTTTGTTCTTTTCTGATACTTTGCCTAAACGACACTAGTCATTCTTTACAATGCCTAGGCATTGTATAAAATGCCAAGGAAAAGTATGCACAATTTAAAAATTTTATACTTTGCCTAAAACTACCAGGCATTCTATACATTGCCTAGGCATTCTATAGAATGCTCAAAAGGAAAATCACAACACTACAGACGTAGGTTCAATAATATATAGCATTTTATAATCTATTTACAATGAATAATTACAATGGTCACGATACTACACCTCCGGTTTCATCATCACTACTCTGCTGCTCTTTTGTCACCAGTCACTGCTTTCAATACGTAAT
The DNA here is from genome assembly GCA_021962125.1 of Bulinus truncatus. Classification (NCBI taxonomy): domain Eukaryota; kingdom Metazoa; phylum Mollusca; class Gastropoda; family Planorbidae; genus Bulinus; species Bulinus truncatus. The sequence goes on along the minus strand of JAGDYQ010000228.1, from coordinate 19,578 downwards.
TAAAAGGTGCGCTGGTATACGGGAATTCCCTATTCATCGCGCACTACCGAGGGTAAGGAGTTATAACACTGCCCGTCCCGGAAAAGTCGTTTCTCACACCATTGTCTTCAGGAACTCAAGGCTCGGTACCGCATCTCCCGTTCTCTTCACCCATAAAGTTAAGTCAAGGCTATCCATCACGTTTGATGACTTAACACTTTCTGTTGTCATCATTTGCTGCATGCTACTGTCTTACCTGTCTAATATACCCCAGTGAACTCTAGTGATATGTGTGTCTTAAATATTTCAAAGTCTCAGATAATGATATAGCCCTCTTCATATGTGACGATGACAATCCCAATGTTGTGCACGAAACGGTCTACCTTTGACTTGATGCTAGCTAGGAACATTTCTTTTGTCAGTCTGAGGAGTTTGATTGTCATAGTGGTGGGGTGGGAAGGATCGTGGTCGTCCTCTTAGCAGCTTGGATTTTCACCAGGTTGGCTTTCTGGCAGGTGCAGACGTTCAGCCTCTGATCACTTTGCATCTTTTGGCATCCAGTATGCTGACCTCTCCATTGATGAGGCCCAGCAAGTCAAATTCTTTTTGATGCAGACTAACAAGTAACATGACGAAACACATGTTGTATCCGTAACGAAATGTTATTAATTTGACTAATATTTCCGTGTGACTTCTTTTCAGAACTACAAAGGACATGTCATGTTCTGAACTGAACAAGTCACAGCTTCACCGTAACTACACAGGCACATGTAAATGACGAAGCAAAATCGAACTGTTAATTCATTCTGTAGATTTTAGTCATTGCTTATGTCTATATATTTGGTGGTGTTGAAGGACCCCTTTGAGGGTATTCTTGGCTTGTTATCTAGGTTTATGAGTGCTGACTCAATTGGGCCTTGTATTTCTATTTGTATCTCTGCCACAGAGTTTCAACAGCAATTAAACGTACAATACGGGAAGATATTCAATCAACAAGTCTTGTGTAACAACAAAAATATATACTTTATTTATATAAAGGCACCAGTCCATAACAGCAAAGATAATCCAAAATGCGGCAAAAATAATCCAATATAAATGAATAAAGTGAAGGACGTTCTCTCTCTCTCTCTCTCTCTCTCTCTCTCTCTCTCTCTCTCTCTCTCTCTCTCTCTTTTATCGACCCCTCTCTCAGAGCCACATAAGTCAAATGTCAAAAGCTATCTTTTGTTACTCCCATACTTTTGCACACGTGACCCCAGACCAATCATTCATCCACGCTCCTTTCCCTGTCTATCGGGGGGGGGGGGGGGGCTAATTCCCCACCCTAGATGGAAGGAGGGGAGGGGGTGAAGGTACGTCATACTGACAAATGACAAACGTAGCTGGACATCTGAACGGGTTTCTCTTCCTTTGTCGATAGCCGAACCGTGGAACAGTGGCCGAGTGTTCAGAGGTGCAAAATTGACATTTCTCTGTCAAATTCATCAGCTCTCGCTCGACTCGTCGGCATGTAGGCCGTTCATCTAATGCTTCGCTGGCCACCTGTGGTATGACGGAATTACGGGGGTGGGGGTAGGAATGGGGGGGGGGTGAAAAATGGAACATATACTATTTTACATGTATCATACATATATATATATATATATATATATATATATATATATATATATATATATATATATATATATATTAGGGTGGGTCAAAAATATTTTTTTTCGGAGTTGGGAATTTGAAACATATTCAGAAAGTTGCCTATGGTCCTACTGATTGTAAAAATGTAAAATTTGTAAAAATCAGATAATGTCTTCCACTCCCAACTTTTAATTCAAGGGGTTACGGGGCGAAAAAAAATGCACTAAGTCTAAAATTTTTTTTTTTTTTTTTTTTACATGTTTAGAGACTAAAACATGTAACTATGAATTAATTATATTGCAGAAAAAATTTTTTTAGATCAATTAAAATGTATTTTCAGAATGTTACTCATTCAGAAACTTCAATAATTTAAAAACTTAAAAGTCATTTTTCTCTGAAAAAATATTTTTGACATTTCGCTTCACTTTGGCAAGAAAATCTCAAAAACCACAAGTCAGATTGTGATAAAACTTCTAATTTTTATGTAGAAGAGGTGCAATTATAGAATGTCAGAGGCTTTTCAAGAAATTTTAAGTCCTTTTTTTTTTTTAATTTTTAAATTAGCATTTTTTGCTTATTTTCACCATACAAAATTTTAAAAATTCATAAAAAAATTATTTATTACATTATCAAAAAAGTACTTTGACATTCTTTAAAGTAACCTTTTCTGATTATAAAAATGTACATTTTATATGAATCAGTCTATAAATATTTCAGAAATATTTGCCACAAAAAGGTCATAAATTTCAAGATGGCGGCATGCCGCACCCACAAATATCAATATGTTAATATATTTTTTTTGACCAAAAATATTTTTAAATCTACTATATCATTACTAAGATATTAAAATGTCTTAAACTTTAATAATAAAAAAGATTTTGCTTTGACCCGGGTATCCCCCCCCCAATGTATGACATTTTACAACATTTAAAATGTTTGTTATAAGTAATATGAAATTGTACAAATCTATAGATCGTTCATGCAAAATATAAAATGTACATATGAATAATACTGTTTATGGATTGTCACAGGAAACTTGTTTTGCTTTCAACTTTCGGAAGGACATCCCTTGGTTTCTTTGTTTGCAAAACAATCCCATGTCGAGAGCTATGTCCGTACAGTTTGAAATATCCGTACACTTTCAAACTAACAGCAGTAACTTCTTTGATTGCTCTTTCGACAGCTTGAGAGTGACAGGGAATTTGATCCAGTATGATTGGGTTGTTGCGTTTAAATTCATCATCACAAATATGTTCCAGCAGAGGAGGGGATGTCACTGCACACAGGGTCTCAGTTAATCATCTGATCATATGATCTAGCTGCGCAATATTCAGGATTATGTCATTTTTGTTGAAAAATTCTAACTCTGCATGGGGCTGGTTTATATCGTGCTGTTATGATTTTATATACTACATACCTTCCAATTTCTTCATCATTGTCATAACTGCAGCCAATAGAATGTTTTCTGGATGTGCAAAGTAGCAGTTATTTTCCAGTACATGCAATTTTGTAGATTGATCAGCAGTATCAAGGTTCTGAAGCAGTTGTATCATATAGAAAAAAAGTTTCTAGCCCCACTTTGACAAGATGGATCGCAAAAATCCCGTTAGCTTTTGTTAACCATCTTTGCTCTCATCAGTATGTTCCTTGGCTGCCCTATCTATGTCGACGCATCTTTGCTGGATCCAGAGCTGTAGATGGTGTTAACATGTTTAAGTCCTTCAACACGGCATTAACGATAAGACATGTATCCCTATTGCTTAGTTTACATCGATCCACTGCGTTGCATAATTCTTCATATAGATATCTGTTTTGTTATTTGGAACATTCCTATTCGCTGGAGAAGTCTGCATCAAGTAGTTCATCATTTTCAGCATCCTGATCTGGAATATCTTATCTTTCTCATCATTGACGTTATCATTTGTGGTTCCTATCTGATCGCCACCCTACATCAATGAATGTTTTCTTTTCTGTCGATTTTGTAATATTTTTATTGTTTGCTTGTCAACATTGTCTATGAACATATTTCTTGCCATCTTTTGATCCACCCAAAATGCCCACTCAAGCACAGGAATTATTACTGATTGTGGACATTTACAGTCTATACTATTCCTAACACCTGCATCAAAATATTTACATAGACAAATGTCAAATAACTTTTTGGAGGAATTGTACCCCTCTTGAAAAGTAACCGATGATCGCTTTATATCTGAATATTTCTCAAGTTCATGACCTTTGGCTATAAGTCTTTTTACTCGAACAATTATACTGGTAATGTCATTTCGGGATACTAGCCTGGTCATATAATTGTTTAACTTCATGCGATAATGCGTTCGCTCGTGAATGAAGGCTATGATTGTATTGTTCCATTTTAAGCATCCACATATATCCAACTCAGCTACTGACCCAAACACAGAATGTACAGTTGCACTTCTTGTAGAAGAACTCATATTCATAGAAGAAATAAATAAAATAATTGAAAAATGAATCAATAATGAAATAAAACAACTATGCCTGATCCGATAATGAATACATGGTACCAATGTTCCCTCTAAGCTGAGCGCGTGAGCAATCGCTCACACGAATTCAAAGCGTCGCTCATACTACACGTACGATCGCTCACTCCGACGGACGACATCGCTTAAATCGCTCACAAATTTTGGGCCTCAAACAAAATGTCACTCAGAGACAAAATTTTTTGCTCACTTCATACCACACCTTAGAGGGAACATTGCATGGTACACCAGTTATATTTAGAAAAAAATGGATGCAATGCTTATCCCAATTGTCTGGACTAATTAGTTATTCATAAAAAAGGTTATAAAGATAAAACACACATTTTATATGCATATCATTTTATATTTGAATAACCTAGGTCACAAATTTAACATTTTCAGTCACAAAAAACTCACAATAAATATGGTTAAAATTTCGAACAAAAGTTGGGAGTAGTAAAACTAAGTAGTTGTCAAATATTTGTACATATTCCATGTACTACCATGATGTTACAACTTTTTAATAATGTTTCAATAAAAAACATTTTGACCCACCCTAATATATATATATATATATATATATATATATATATATATATATATATATATATTATTATTATTATTGTTATCATTATTATTAATGGGTTGCCGTGCGAGTCAATGGTTGGAATAAAGTGGGAATGTTTTCGACAAATTACTCACAACCCGTGACAGGTGGGCCGATCCCCACTCATCAATTTCGAATATCTCCTCACTTAGAAGGGAAACAAAGTAAAAGTGCAGAGACTAGCCTCTGTCTTGTTGCTGTATCATCTTGATGTTTTCTAAGTTTGAAGACTGATCAACGGAGGTGATATTTTCATGATCGCTATTTCTAACAGGGTGCTGGTCTGGATATATCTCAACTGCAGAGATGGGTTTCTCGTTTATCGGGGTGCCGTGGTCTCCTGCTGCAGGCACCACCATTCACTCTTCGGTCGTTAACTCCGCAACCCATGACCAAGGCTGGCTAAATTCTTTACAATATTGTCCATTGCAGGTGGGTAGAAAGCTGTTAAGTATTCTGGACATTCAAGGCATTCAAGGCAACCGGAGGAGCTGTTGTTAGAAACTTTCAGACATTCAATAAACTTATCATTTTGACAGGGGCTCAAATCACTGTTGCTCTTCTTGGATTGGTTCCTTCTCATGCACCAATTCTTGGATGAACACATCCTCCAGTTCCATTTCCTGGATCACCACATCCTTGGGTACCACGTCCTGGTTGACCACATCGTTAGGTATTGCCTCTTTGATGATCACTTCCTCAGGTACCGCTGCCTGGATGTCTGGAACGTTTTCTATGATCACCTTTGTCTGTCTCTGGATTTCACTGTTTAAACCTTTCTCTACGTCTTATATATATGCATTATATATATATATATATATATATATATATATATATATATATATATATATATATATATATGCATATTAGGGTGCCACTCAATGCAATGGGAAAAAAATAATTTTATTGTCCCATTGTCCCTCCCCTAATTTTTTTCCTTTTGTTATGTTAAGTAATTTTACCAAGTTTCATGAAGATACAGTGATATTTAGAGGTAGCTCAATGGACTCGATGTTTTATATTTTATGCAAAAATGCCTGTATTTGACATACAAGGCAAACCGGGGGCAATTTCTGTTATTTATTTATATAATTTCTGTTATTTATTTATATAATTTCTGTTATTTATTTATATAATTTCTGTTATTTATTTATATAATTTCTGTTATTTATTTATATTTTCATGTCATTGCAATATATTTTTTTGCTTCTCTGTTTTCTGCTTTATCACTAATTTTTGTTATTTATAGTTAATTCTATTTTATTAAGAAAACATACTAGTTTCGTGCAGTACGAGCTACCAGGGTGGGAAATGATCTTTTTGGCTTCGACCAACTTATTGTGGGTAAAGTTACGTGAATTGTCATCACTGGTTCACTTCAACACCTTCATACTTAAGGTCTACCTGAATTCGTGGTTTACATCACCATGTGCTACATCTGCTCCCCGGAGAGATTTGCAGCTATTTCAACAATTGGAGAACTACAAGGAAACAAATGACACCGTTGCCAAAGCAGCAATAAAATCATTCTCTGGACACTTGTGGTACTTGTGTGAAATTCTGGTAGGTTATGCATTTTTTGACAATGATGTTTCATCTGAAATGAAGTTAGCCATGGTTGCAGCACGTGACAAGATAAAAACAAATAGTCTTCTGTCCAACATTACAACATAATAAACTTTCTAATTTTGTATCTCACAACACCAAGAAACTTTTCACAGCTTTGAACATACCACAAGATTGTCTGACCACAAATCCAGACACATGGACCACTGATAACAACTACATTGTTGGCCAGAAGAAAGTTGCGAGTTTGAAGGTCGCCATTGATGCAGCCGAGCGTGGAGTGGCCCTGATTCCAGCATTCAATGGAGTACTAACCAATCAAGAGGAGCAGAAACAGTTTTTGTTACAAGTAGTAGAGAAACACCGTCGTGACTTTCCTAATGCTAACAAGTCCATCCTAACTGTCCCAGCCGCAGCTAGAATATCATTACTTGGACTTGAAGACATGTAATTAGTGAATAGTGATCTTTCAGTCTGAACTATGTTTATTAGCTGAAGGTTCTGAAAGTTAATATCCTGATGCTATGTATATAACAGTTGTTTGTTCTCTTTTACAGCAATATGTGTCTTCAAAGAACTTATAATTTCTTTGTGTTACAGTAGGATTACCGATTACCGTATGGTTATGTCGCGAAACACTGATTATAGCAAAACTTTTACACTGTTGAGCTACCAATAAATATTATCAGAATACTTTCAAATTTTGCCAATTTTATTCTTATAACATTACTAACACATTTTGGGGGTGGCAGGATAAAAGCTCAGAATTTTTTTTTGAGTGGCACCCTAATATATATACATATATATATATATATATATATATATATATATATATATATATATATTTATATATTTATATATACTAGCTGTACTCTGCAAAACTTTTGGACATAGTTATATCCCCTTATGCTTGATCGGTAGGCTAGGTTTTTTTTTAATTCGGGCAAATCCAATTTTTTCATGATTGTATTTTAAACTGGAATACTGTTGTATTAATTCTTTACTTTCTATTTAAAGGAGAACTCAAATCGCTATTATTATGTTATATATAAATGTGTGTGTGTGTTAGGGTTATGAATTTTTTGTGACCCCATGTTCCTGTGTCATATGTCGATGGATATTTGTAAGAAAGTTGAAAAAGGTCACCCACAAACCAAAAATTCAAATTTACCATTTATTCGTATGGATAAAATTTCAATTTTAGGATCATTTTTTTTTTTATTATAATTTTTTTAAATTAGAGAGTCATTGTGTAGTTTTTAAGCATTTAAAAGTTTATCGTTACTCCATAACACAATTAAATTTTTCTGAAGAACTCATTGGAGACTTTGGTGATATTTCAGAAAGTGCTCCAGTACGTCTTGCGACTAAGCCACCCTTTTTTTTAAACATGCAATAGACCCAATAATAGTAAATAAATGTAGTAAATGTAGATTGTGCTATTCAAATGACAAGGTTTTGAGAAGAAAAAATGTCAAGTGTAGTGTGTGATATGTTATTGTGCGTTATGAAAGATAGAAATTGTTTATCTCAGTATCACAAGCTAATTTAAATTAATTTTTTTTTCTCCCTATACATATTCAAGATACCAAGAAACAATTTGTGATATCAAGAAACAGTTGGGTCATTGATGTAGAGAAAGATCTGAAAGCTACAAGTGCAGAGGAAAGAGTCCATGTATCAAGAAGAGTGGAAAAGAATGCTGTGTGGATTTAGTACGGAATTATCTTTTTAATGAAAATTAATTAATAAAATTTACTTTTAAATAAATCATTTCTAAATGCTTTGTTTTCACATTTAGATTTTTGATCCAGAATTGATAGTAGTTTATGTAAGCCAAACATTTGAACTAATTATATATCTTTTTTCTTTTTTGCATTCAAACCTGATTATTACTTTGTCCTATTGATTTTAATTTATTGATAATTCTAATAAAATAGCTAAATATTATGGTAAAATATAGATTTAATTAAACTACCATTTAATTATCAAAAGAATGATATATGTAATATATACTGAGGAAAAAAAATATTTAGGGAAAGAAAAAAATTGAAATATACCATTTTTATATGAATAATGAGGGAAAATTTGCATATTTGAAAAAAAGTCACCAAACATTTATTTGTTGAAGAAATTGATTGAAAACTGAATATTTCCTTGCAGAAATAAATATAGATTAATAAAATGTCTGGAAAAATGTGTTTGTTTTTAATACTTGTTTTTTGTCTTATTGGTGTTTGTACACTTTAAAAAAAAATAATTTTTTTTTGTTAAATTCTTTTTTAAAAAAATTATCAAGTCTATTTTCACAAAAATAAACTGCATAGTTTTAAAGCTTATTCAAAGTAGAAAAAAATGATATGTAACTTATATATGGGCTATAAAGGAAACAGACAATATAGTCCAAAATATAAGGACACCTGTTTGGTAATGAAAAATGGCCAAAAACCTGCCGTCGATTAAGAGTTAACGCAAAAATAAAAATCTTATCGCAAATGATTACACATTTTAATCGACACAAAGAATACATGTATTTGTATTCAAACTCGTATGTCATTATTTCATAGCATAACATTTGCATAATAAATAAGTCATTTTAAATACCGAAAGAGTTATAATTAATTCTATCATATCCATTAAACTTTAGCATATTTGTCTATTGAATTAGTTATTGAGACCAGTTTATAGACATGTATCAATCACGTCAAGTGATGCTAGTTGTTTTTTTAAATCTACAACAATGCCAAACATGTGTTTTTCCCGGAATGTAGGTTCCGAACTCATGACGTATGTCAACTCCTTTTTCCTCCATCACTGTCATATTTTGCAAACTTCAACCCACGGAAGTCTTGTTTTACCCTACCCTCCATTACCGTACCTACGCCCACCACTTCCCATCCCAAAAAAGTAAATACACACGCGTCATTTCTATCTCATATGTGTCCTTACTTTCATAAAGTAATAGTATAGTCAGAATATAGTCGCTCCCTTAATATGAACGCGTTTTTTTTTCTTGATTTTAACTCCTTTCCCAATCCGGTCACACTTTTGACTCACTTCGCAGCCTCTCTCCCTACAAATATGAAGTTACTTATGGCTAACCCAACCACCCCTCTGTCCCAAAACAATGGCACCTGTCAATCAAACTAGTAGCATGCGTCTGCATATTATACTAACTGTATCATTGAGGGTCATAAATTTAAATTAAGGAATGTCAATCCTATTGTTTCAAGGTCATATATTGCTATGATTTTATGTAAACGTGGCAGTTTCTGTGTTAGGGTATTTTTTCTCGCTTTTTTTTTTAAATCATGTCTGATCTATTTCTGTTTATAGAATTAAGTTATTTACTGATTTTTTTCTTGATTTTTTTTTAAACAAATTTGAACGAACAGCAATTCGGTAAAATTTAACGCATTTTGGTGTTTGCGTTGAAAAATGTAATCGCATAATTTTTAATGCAAAAACTGCAGTAAATCAACATCCCTAGTTTTTAGTTCTTTGTTTTGTCCACATTACCAGGGGTGGAGATTTGTGTGTTCGAGTTACGACCTGGTGGGGGTGGTAAGAGCTACTTAGTAAGTGAACAGAGTTTTAATTCAAATTGTAGAATTTATGGATAAGGTGCTATTCTGAACTTTCAGCGTTTTGGTCAAATTAACGCAGTTAGGTGTTGCGTTAAATTTTTTTTTGACGCGTTAATCGTGAGTTAGTGCAGTTTAATCAGCAACCCTAGTATTTAGCATAATTAAACCGTAATGAACAATTTGTATGCTTTATTGGACAAAATAAATCTAAGCTGGAGGTTCTTTTTCTTTTACAGAAGTCAAAAAGATCTTTAAGACACTTGATTGCTCGTTCTGCACACTGGTTTATTCTGGGAATTTCCAGTCTCGACTGTTCCAGATTTAAAACCTTTTTCACGAGTTTAACGCTTGTTCGTGACCGTGCAAGCTTCTACATAGCTTCAGAGAATCTGCATTGTACATTTGTTCAATAAACCTCTTGTCCGCCCATATGTAAGAGATGAATCTACACATATCGAATAGTGAGTCTTTTCTCTCTAGTAGAAGAATATATGCCAAAAGAGCTAGTATTGCTCGGGAATTCCATCTTGCATTATTTAACTTAGGTATTTTCTGAAACTTCACTTGAGGAAATAATCCAGATTCTTCTAAAAAGCTGAATACCCTTACTAATTAAAATAGAAATTTCATGTCATCAAGACATCCTGCTGTTTCAGTAATCACTTCTTTACCATTCTTGAAATTCTTCCTGAGCTGTTCTTAGTTCCTTACATGTTTCGGGGTAAACTGATATTCGATAATGGGTAACATATTGTTTCCTCCATGTTCTTCATCCATTAATACGAGAAGGACTCGGTCAAGAACATGATGTTGACAACCAATGAATTGTTGTTCTTCCAGCTTCTTTTCAGTAAAACGTCTTTGTAACTGACTGACAATCCCATACCTTCTTCCAGTGTTTACATTCGTTGTGTCCGATACAATCATCTTTATACTATTCCATAAATTGTATTCATCAAGAATAGTTGTCATACCTTTAACAACAGTATCTGCTTTTCCGTCTGGTAGATCTAGGGCTTGTAAGTTAACTTCTAGCTGTTTATTCTTCAACACTAACACTTGTTATTCATGGTGACTATTACGTTTACCTTCAACGTACAGTTACCAGCTTTCTAATGTAGTGTTTTCTTTTTTTAAATTTAACAGCTTCTTTAATAGTTGATCTAAATATACCAGACTGTGAAGGTGTCTGAATGTCGATTCCCTCTTGAGATAACTCTCGACAAATGGTTGCAGCTTTACTGGTTGATAACTTTTAAGATGTTACTAATTTGATTACAGTTTTGGTTTAGCTGTAGGTCTTGCTGGTGCTTGTGGACTTTCTTCTGAATCTTCAGACTCTTGATATTCTGCCTCAGATTAGGATTCGGAAGTTGATGTTGTGGCTGTTGCCATTACTGTTGTTGAAGTTGGCTTCACGGACATTTTTCTTCTTTTGGATGGTTGGATGGTTTTTGAAATAGCAGCCTTCCCGACCTGTCCTTTACTTTCAATTTGTAGATGATACAATCTTTCGTCCTCATTGCAGAGCCATTGACCATCTTTTTGTGATGTCAAAAACTTCATTTAATTGATCGTATTTTTTTGTTTTACATATTTATCGTAGTCTTCAGCACTTGATCCAGTTTTGTCTGTACGACTTAAATTGATAAATGTGAACAATTTAATTTCTTTTGCCATAAACTTGTTACTTCTTTCTCAATTTGCTTTATGCGTTCTCGTCTCCCTTTGATGGATTTTGATTGCAACTAATTAGTTAACTAGTTGCCCATCACTGCTTATATACCATTTTAAAATTTCGTATTGTGGGTGACATATTTTGAAAATCAGAATAAAACCCAATTTTCATTACTTTTGAGCAAAAAATCATCTAATTATGACACAGGAAATTAATTATTTTGCAAAAAGTTAAAAAGTCATATACATATATATTAACGTGCTTTGTATATGAAATATAAGAAAGGAAAATAATAGCACAGCTTTAGGCAAAGTTACCAGATGTTGATTCTGAAGCAACTACAACAAGCAGGTTGTATATGTAAGGATACAATATTCATCTCTTGATGCCATCACCAATACTGGAAATGTCTATATGAGATGGACTATCATCCTAGTCCAAGGCTTCAAAGGCCTAGAATGTAGCATGTATGACTTAGATCATGTAAATGTTGCGATCCTATATCGATGTTTTTTTTCCTTTGTTTAGAATTTTCGCTATATTTATTTTTAATCTTATTCAGACTATTTGATTCGAATCTAGAATTATTATATCCGTTTTATAGCTCCAGAAAATTATTTGTGATCACTAGCTGTAACGACCTCAATCAGTAATGTTTTTATTACACACTTTGGAAGGGCCGAAATGCGCCATAGGTACTGTGAGATTACAATGTCGGTCATGTTTAGAGAGAGTTTGTATTTTTAGGTGATACATACCTGTCAAAAATTAGACGACCTGGTTAGGCTGGAATTAAAAGCAATGCTAAGCGCACTTGTATTTTCAAGAGACAAATGTTGTGATAAGCTAATAATTCGTATATACTACGCCAAACTTCCACATGGGCTTGATTAATGTTACAAAGAATCAGTGGCCCAAAGTTTCTAGGTCAAGCATTGTATTTACTAGAATATAGATCAAACATTGTATTTACAAGAATATAGGTTGGACATTTTATTTTCAAGAATATTGATCATTAGGTCAGGGATGAGTTAATTAATCAGTCTGTCACCAAACTTGAAAAATTCTGGGTTACTTCTGTTTTGACTGAAATAACAGAATATCACCATTAGGGACTGACCAATCAGAGAAAATGACATAGGCGAGAAGACACAGTAATTAGGGTCTTATAAAAGCAGCTAGCAGATCATCACAAGAACTCAATGCATAGCGAATAATACAAGTAGTTATGACATTAGCCATTAATTGTTAACATCCCTATTCAAAAATGTGCTTCTGCTCAACCAAAAGAGGTTCTATAATTTACATTTGAAAGGTTTTGTAAAAATTGTAATTTAAAAGCGAATAGACTTTGATATAACCATGAGTGCTGCCAAAAAAAAAAAAAAGAAAGATTGAGGACGAATGTCGTGTTTTTAATGACGATTGGACTTCTAAATAAAGCTTCACCAGCGTTGGGACTAGTTGGGAGCAAAGCTGTCTGCTTGCTTAGTCATAATTGTTTGAGCGTCTTTAAGGAGTACAACTTAAAATGCCAGGAGTTGGTAAATAATTTAAAGAAGCAACAAACTGTTTTCACCAAACAGTCTGTAATACAAGACGTTGCAACCGAAGCCAGCTTGGTACTTTCCCATAAGATTGTAAAACGGAATTAACCTTTTTTCTGACGGCGAGTTCATAAAGGAATGCTTATCAGATGCAGCAAGCATTATATGTCAAGAACAGAAAACAAAATTTGACACCATTTCTTTATCAAGGAAAAGGTAGTCAGGCGTGTTGAAAAGTGACAATTTGATTCCTCAACTTCTTTTTCTTCTTCTTCTTTGTTCTCGATCGAGATTGCGTGGCTGTATGTTTTGCGCCGTTAAGGCCCACTGCCTCCGTCTTCAGCCTGCTGTTTTTCTGGATTTGCTTCCATAGCCTTTGATCAGCCAGGACCATCTGCAAGGCAGCAGTTTAATTTCGGAGTTTGCTCTCCTAGATGACTGCTATCCCTAGCTAACGGCCTCATCTGGCCGGGTTTAGAGTTTGAGCGCTCTATGTTCGCTTTTTTGCTATCATTTCCTAGGGTTTTTGAGACATTTTTAAGGTATCCTTACCACGGGATACCTCACCTCACCCTCCATGACAGAAAACCAGTTGGTCCGCGGCCGAATATTCAGAATTCACGGCTAACCCTTATATCTAAGGGTCTTTCCCCTATCTGCCAGCTGGGGACGCGCTTGGTAGGAGATGGTGGCTCCTCAACTTCGAGATGCAAGCTAGTGTTGTTTTCGTTGACGAAAACTAAAACTAAAACCTTCGTTAACGAAAGTGTTGAATTTTCGTCAACGAGAACTAAAATTAGCAGCAAGACTAAAACTAGACGAAAACTGAAATTATTACAGAAAAAACGAAATAAAAACTGAAACTAAATATAGTGTTGCTTTCGTTCACGAAAACTAAAACTAAAACCTTCGTTAACGAAAATGTTGACTTTTCGTCAACGAGAACTAAAACTAAAACTAAAATTAGAAGCAAGATTAAAACTAGAACGAAGACTAAAATTATTACAGAAAAAAACGAAATAAAAACTGAAACTTAAATATGACCTGGGACTAAAACAACACTAATGCAAGCAACAACTTTTTTTGATACTCTCTCTTGCATTGGACGAAAGTACTGATATACAAGACACATCACAATTGCTGGTATTTATATGGGGAATAAACACTCGTTTTGAGCTTATTGAAGAATTACTTAGTGTTATGTCACTCTAAGACACAACCACAGGCCAGGATTTATTCTGTGCTGTTGAGCATTGTGTTAAAAGAAGTGGGTTGGTGTGGAACAAGATGGCAAGTGTAACAACCGATGGAGTGCGTGCTTTAGTAGGTCTGGTGAAGTTGATGAGTGATAAAATTAAAGAGGAATATCCTGACAATGCACTTTTACCTCTCCGGAAAGTCTTTGTAAATCTGCGTTAAATATCAAGCATGTTATTGACCCATTTGTCATTGTAATAAACCTCGTCAGAGCAAGAACACAGGCAGTTCCAGGCACTGCTTAAAGATTTGGAAACTGAACATTCTGATATTATCTATCACAGCAGTGTCAGCTGGCTGAGTCTGGGCAATATATTGAGGCGAGTGTGGGATCTCAAGGAAGAAATAGTTATGCTTCTGGAGATGAAAGGTTTAGTTTGTGACTTTGTTACTAACATTGTTAATGAAGAGTGGAAGTCAGACTTCATGTTTGCCATTGACATTATGGAAAAGTTGAATGAACTGAATGTCAAGTCGACTATCTTGAACTGTGTCTTGCTAACAAACTGTCATATAAGAAAACTACACGTCACAATCTAGCAGGTAGACTATTTGATGGAAGTTATCTTTGAGCACTATTGAGTCCTTTACTCACTTTATTTCAAAATATAAATAACTCTTAAAATAGGTCTTATATGTTTTCTAAGTTTAAAACAGCTTAACTCTAATAGGCGTACTGTGCTATTTTCGTTGTAGCACTACTGTGTGGTTGAGTTCGGTTTAATGCGGCTACTTGAACCAAGTAAAACTTTTTAACAATGTACTAAGTGTACTACTAGAGCGATATTATAAAAGCTCAATTATCGGTACCTAATCTGAGAACATTGGCCAGTTTCGTTGGACACTTTCTGACATGGCCGGCAAGCAGACATTGCAGTCACATGGACATTTAAAGAATACCCAGGGTTCTGCTGTTACACGATATTCCAGTGGACTACCTTGTCTAAAAGCTTGCTGACACACTAAATTTTAAATTGACTACATAGTAACGAGATTTACTGACTCACAGACATAAATGTAGACTACATTATAGCTCGTGGGAAAAGATATTTTATGTACCACAGTTTCTTTAGGCTACCAAAAGCCCGTTAGCTGGCAGGCTACCCGACTCCTCCAACCTTTTTTTCGTCAGTCGGAGGCATTCGATCTGACGTTTCTTCAGTCTCCCTAAAGTATTGACATCAAGAACCGTTATTTGGTCTCATTCCCCAAACATAGAATAATCTAACAATGCTCTTTGTGGAACAGAGCAGTTAGACCATGATCTCCTTTTTAAGTTCCATCACTGTTCAGTCCTGGACGGACAATCCAGTGATCTCCACGCATCCTTTATAGATCTCGACTTACACTGCCATCGTCCCCGTGTTATTTATTTAGAACAGTGCTGCTCAATGGCACACGTAAACAACTGTACTGTGTGAACAGAACCAAGTTCAGAGATAGTTCAGCATAATGTTATACATTGTTTTTATTTTTTCGGCCTTTTTTAATGCAGTAAGGAGCGAGTTATTACTTCTGATATTAGTTATTATTTTAGAATGGAATCTACAAGTTTAGGATATTATTCTCTAAGTGTCTTTTATTCATTTTGAGTATTTTCAGATACGAAATGGCTACGGTAACATCAAGCGCCAATATATAAGGGTTAGCGGGTGTACTCATTTTTTTTCGGGTACCGGCAATTATATTAGGGTTGAGAAAAGGGTTAGGATTAGGGTTAGGGGTAGGGGTAAAGCTAGGGATAGGGTTAGGGATAGGGTTAGGGTTAGGGTGTGGAGAAATATCTATTGATGAAACCCGGAAAAAAAAATACGAACTCCGTCTTGATGTTACCGTAGCCATTGCGTTTCAGATATTCACGTCAATCCTATAACAATTTTAAAAAAACGATTATAAACGGCTGTATTATATATATCACACACGGAATGAATTTTACAAAGACATTCTTATATTGTTACTGTTCATTTTGAATTTGCTACATCTCACTAAAGAAAATAAGTCAAAATTTTAAATAATTGTGTAATTGTAATTCAATGACTTTTAATTTTATTAACTGATTTGCATGAATAGTCACTTCGAATAGTCACTTCGAATTTATAAAAAATAAACATAAATACTGAAGTCTTTAAAATATTTTAAATAATGTATCATTTTACTATTTGCTAATTTTATCATTGAAATAACTTTTTATTACTTATGAAAATGGCGACTAGTGAAACCTCGGTCGAAAATAATGATATGATTCTGGATGCACTGAAATGGTTTGTTTTTAGTAAAACCGACAATGCGTATATTTTTCAAGTTCCTGACTATGGGGGTGAACGCGGCAAAATTTGCATAACTTTTTATCAGCGGCATGTTTGCTTGGCGCAATTACAAAAACTTTGTTTCGTGTGATACTATCTTAATAGGGAGCCGGAGCCGAGCCGGAAAAAAATATGGCGGCTCCGATAGCCCGAGTAGAAGTCAATTAATCCACCATCCAACAGTCCGGAATGCCCGATAGTCTGGCATCACTCCAGAAAATTGTAAAAATTTTGGTTTTCTCCAAAAATGTTTCTTTAAAGCAAATAAAAACACTCGAGAGCTATTCGGAAGTTTTCGGAATGGTTCGGGATCATCCGGAAGCGCTTCAAATCGACGAGGATGAGCCTGAACAAGGACTAACGATGATGACATTATCAACATTGTAGTAAACCCTCAGCCTACTCAAATCTTGAAGAAAGTGACACAGGCGAAAGAAAAGAAAAGGAAAAAAATCAGCTGGGCAGAAGCTGCAGAATCACTAAATAAGTTTATCTCTTTTGCTGAGGCTAGTACTAGCTACAGTGCTTCAGAAATTATTGATTTCCATATCATTAGAAAAATTTTATATTATACCCCAAAATCAAGAAAACAAAAGACATTCGTGACTTTTTAAAATCTAAGTGAAATATGTTTTACAGTACGTGTACACTGTACATACATTATATGAAATGTAAAATAAACTTTGTGGTATGTATTTGTAGTTTAATTATTACCCTTATTGTTCTTATAATTACCGCTCGATAGACCGGAATTTTCGGTAGTCCGGCACCGAGCCGGTCCCGAACGTGCCGGATTATCGGACTTCTATTGTATGTCATAAATTGAAAGCTAAATGAGTTCCTTAGAAAAAAAAAAGGTTTGTTAAATTAATTTATATAACTGATATTTTAAAATTTATTTAAATATAAAACTAACAGTTTATGAAACACTCAGTGAGCGATGACTCAGACATTAGTTCACGGCAACATATTGTGTATGAAATCATAAATTCTTTTTATTTCCATATAAAAAGGAATCATTGGCATGTGCAATCACGAATACAAATAATTTAGGAAAATATTGAACATTTTGGCATTGGATTATTTTTTACTTTCAATCATGCCAGAGCTTCAGTCTCCATTGGTTTAAGTCATTACACACAACTTTTCTTTTTTTTAGCTTGTTTGTTTATGTGTTAAAAAAGAATCTTTTATAAATTGAACATATGTGACCCAGTCTAGAAAAAGGGACATAAAGTAGCCCCCGTAAGTACTGTTTACTAGAAGAGGCCAGTAACCGGACCAGGCGTAGGCCGGCAGTTGAAGTTTAAATTTATTATCTTTGTTTAAGTAAATCAACCACTATCATGTTATTGAAACAACAAGAGGAATATCATGCTATTGGAACAGCACAATGAATATCATGTTATTTGAACAGTTAGTTGACTATCATGTTATCGGAGCAGTAAGGTGACTATCATGCAATAGCCATGGTATTTCTTGGGGCAGAACTAATGCGATTGGCAATATCGCTAAATAGTTGTTAATTTGATACAAGTAGTAAGCAAAGGCCCGGTACCCGGACCGGCGAGCAGGCACACAATTGGAGTTGAAAATAGTGATATCTATATAAATAAAAATGGAAAGAGGATTAACACTACTTTTCATAACTCCGAAAGTTCTTCACCAATTGCCTTAAAATGAACACACAAAATTGCAGAAAATTACTGGGCGTGTTTGCATATATATTTGATATAGAAATCATATCAATAATATTCAAAAATAATATTTAATCGTTCGGTTTAGTAAAATTATTTCTTTACTTCACTTTACTTTTTTTAAAAACCACCGAAGGTAAAGCAAAAGTCACATAGTGCTAACTAATATATAACTAATACATCAATCCGCCAAATAAAAACTAATTTTTCATCATATTTCATTTCAGTTAATCAAACGGTATCGAGAGAATGCAGCCAGAGATGAAAATGTACTGTCGCAAGCATTCCAATATATAATGCTTGGTCCAACATTCTCATTGTGTTGGTATTATAAATAAAATTAGGTTAGTAGATTTAAACATAATCCTATTAACAAAGCCAACTAAAATTCATTTCTTTCGTCAGTTTTTTTTTTAAATGATTTTGTTTACAGCTTTAAATGTTTGATAATTATTCTTGTAAAATTTGTGTGGGTGTGTTTTTTTTTGTAAATGCATTGTCATTTTATATGTTTCTTTAATTTAAATTTCCAGTTCTTCGAAAAATGTCTAGCAGAAGAAGATCTGTTAAACTCGAAGAGCTGCAACAATGTAGTAACTAAAAATCAGAAGACGGGACAGTTGAGCGACATGCAGCCAAACATGAGGGTGTACAGTCAGAACCAAACCTTATACAGTGTGCCTGACCAACATTCTAATTTATGCCAGTTTTTTTTTAAATTAGGTAAGTATATATAAACCTAATTGTATTAAGAGTGCGAACTAATGTTTATTTCATCAGTATTTTTTTTTTTAAATTTACATCAAAAAAAATTCTATAACTTTTAAAAAAATATTTCGGTAATGCTTTGTCATTTATATTTTTTTTATTTGCCTTTTTTTCAGTTTATCAAAAAAAATGCCTAGCAGAGGAATGTTGTTATATTAAAAAAGCGTCAGCTATGCAACCTGTATTCAAACCTTATGAGCATCGAAATCAAATAAGGGCAGATGCCGCAGAGCGACGTGTATCCAAACGTGAAAGTGAACAGCTGCAAGCACGTCGAGCATAAAATCACAAAATTAAAATCGTCTAGCATTAGTTATCAACACCAACCAAAGTATCTCCTCATTGCAAGGCTCTGACATTAAAAGAGAAACTACAGGAATGTTTTGTGCCTCTGGAAAAAATTGACTGCCTCACGTGGATAACCACCAGAGCCATTAAACAATTTGCTTGATGAATATA